>WAAF01020542.1:206905-377496 GCA_013400475.1 Tricholaema leucomelas
CAGGGCTCTCCTACCCTCCAACAGATCAACACCTGCTCCTAGCTTGGTGTCATCTGCAAACTTACTGATGCTGGACTCAATCCCCTTGTCCGGACCATCAATAAAGATACATCTAACTTCTAACAATACATCTAACTTCCCCAAGAGAACTGTAAGAACATTTATAATGAAAAATAAGCAATAAAATCTGTATCTTCTGAAGCTTGCAGCACTCTGTCTTAACATTTCATCTACAATAAACATGGGCAAACTGCTTGAGTGAGCTGAAGCAGCTTTGTTCTGATAGGAGCGCTCGAAGCACAGTATCATGTATGAATCCTCATCTGGTTAGCAGCAGTATCTGGTTAACCACAATTTGCAGAGTTGACAGCCAAGCAACATGTAGGCAGAATGAAAAAAAAAACTAGACCAAAAGCAAACTAGAAAGATGTTTACAAAAATCTGGAAAGACAGACTAAACATATTAAGCATATTGATGCTTACATCTAAACAATGACCTTTCCTGCAAAGAACTGCTGGGTTTTTTTTAAGGCTTTTTCTTATAAGTTAAATTTCCTTCTCAGAAAAGGCCTATTAAATATAATGGCCTTTTTCTCAAAAAAAAAAAAAAAAAACAAACCAAAACACACACATCAAAAAAAAAAATACCCCAAACCCACACCAAAGTTTCTAAGAATAAGAAACACTAAAAGAGCTTTTCAAAATGTACATGCAAATACTTCTGATTTGGTTTACAAATAACTGGGTGTTTCCTTCCAGATGCAAGTGGGGATGCTCCACATACACAAGATTTGGACTGGAGATTAGGAAGAAACTCTTCATAGTGAGGGTTGTGAGACACTGGAACAGGTTGCTAGTGAGGTTATGAATGCCCCTTCTCTGGCAGTGTTCAAGGCCAGGCTGGATAAGACCTTGAGCAATCTGCTCTAGTGGAAGTGCATTAATCCTGGGCTGGGGTGCATTAAGAGGAGTGTGGTTAGCAGATTGAGGGAGGGAGGTTCTCCTCCGCCTCTACTCTGCCCTGGTGAGATGTCACCTGGAATATCTGGTCTGGTTTTGGGCTCCCCAGTTCAAGAGGGACAGGGATCTACTTAAAAGAGTCCAAGGGAGGGCTACAAAGATGATTACAGGGCTGGAGCACTGCCCTGTGAGGAGAGGCTGAGGGACCTGGGGCCTTTTGGTCTGGTGAAGAGAAGACTTAGAGAAGATCTAATCAACGTTCACAAATATCTGAGGGCTGTGGGTCAAGAGGGAGGGCACAAACTTTTCTCAGTTGTGCCCTGAGATAGGACAAGGGGCAATGGATGTAAACTACAGCACAGGAAGTTTCACCTCAACATTCTGAAGAACTTCTTTACTGTAAGGGTCACAGGGCACTGGCACAGGCTGCCCAGAGAGGTTGTGGAGTCTCCTTCTCTAGAGATTTTCAAGCCCTGTCTGGATGTCTTCCTGTGCAACCTGCACTGGATTTTGTGGTCCTGCTCTGGCAGGGTAGGGTGGGCTTGATGATCTATGGAGGTCCCTTCTGACCCCTAACACCCTGTGATCCTGTGAAGGTGTCCCTGCCCATGGCAGGGAGGTTGGAACTGGATGATCTTTAAGGTCCCTTCCAACTTAAACAATTCCATGAATCTATGAACTGCCCTAACTTACAAAGTGGAAAAGAAATAGGCTGCAACTGTCATCCACATTGTACAAAATACAAGTCCACCTCCCACTGCACATCATGTAATAATCTGAGGCTTGTGTAGGAAGCTTTCACTATTCTAAGAGTAACTGCATGGTTTAACATAGCCAAGTTGTTACAGAACTGCTTTCCCTTTCAGGAGAGAGACAGATGACCACCACATTTCATCTCCAAAAGCACTGCTGTGTTTAAACAAGTGAGCTGCATTTTAATCCAGTCAACCACATTAGCCACTCTGATAGCAGTGACTCCACCAAGTGCAATACAAAAGAACTCGATATAAATGCTGGGCTACATGTAGGTGGTGTTGAGCTGGTTTGGGTTCTTTNGATCTAATCAACGTTCACAAATATCTGAGGGCTGTGGGTCAAGAGGGAGGGCACAAACTTTTCTCAGTTGTGCCCTGAGATAGGACAAGGGGCAATGGATGTAAACTACAGCACAGGAAGTTTCACCTCAACATTCTGAAGAACTTCTTTACTGTAAGGGTCACAGGGCACTGGCACAGGCTGCCCAGAGAGGTTGTGGAGTCTCCTTCTCTAGAGATTTTCAAGCCCTGTCTGGATGTCTTCCTGTGCAACCTGCACTGGATTTTGTGGTCCTGCTCTGGCAGGGTAGGGTGGGCTTGATGATCTATGGAGGTCCCTTCTGACCCCTAACACCCTGTGATCCTGTGAAGGTGTCCCTGCCCATGGCAGGGAGGTTGGAACTGGATGATCTTTAAGGTCCCTTCCAACTTAAACAATTCCATGAATCTATGAACTGCCCTAACTTACAAAGTGGAAAAGAAATAGGCTGCAACTGTCATCCACATTGTACAAAATACAAGTCCACCTCCCACTGCACATCATGTAATAATCTGAGGCTTGTGTAGGAAGCTTTCACTATTCTAAGAGTAACTGCATGGTTTAACATAGCCAAGTTGTTACAGAACTGCTTTCCCTTTCAGGAGAGAGACAGATGACCACCACATTTCATCTCCAAAAGCACTGCTGTGTTTAAACAAGTGAGCTGCATTTTAATCCAGTCAACCACATTAGCCACTCTGATAGCAGTGACTCCACCAAGTGCAATACAAAAGAACTCGATATAAATGCTGGGCTACATGTAGGTGGTGTTGAGCTGGTTTGGGTTCTTTTTCTTAATAAAAATCAAAACAAAACAAACAAACAAAAAACCCTCAGTGAAACAGTAACAACAAATGTCTAAACAAACAAAAGCCTCACAAAACCCAAAAACCAACAAAGCAAACAAAAAACACCCCAAACACACACACACACACAATTATAAACCAAACCAAAATACAAAACACCACACACACAAAATCCCAAATCAAGCTGAAAGAAACAGAACAGAACAGAGGAAAATCAACAGCAGGTGCCTCTATCACCTTTTCTTGCCTGGCTTCAGGTACAGAGCTAAGAGAAGTGGAGAGCTTTCATCATAGCCAGAGGTAGCAGAGCTTGCCCAGAACTAGGTGGTTTATATACTGATAATGATCACAGAATCATAGGTAGGTTTGGGTTGGAAGGAACCTCCAAAGGTCATCTAGTCCAAGCCCCCTGCCGTCAGCAGGGACATACTCCACCAGATCAGGTTGCTCAGAGCCTTGTTGAGTCTGACCTGGAATATCTTGAGGGATAAGGCCTCAACTACCTCCCTGGGCAACCTGTTCCAATGCTCCACCACCCTCATGCTAAAGAACTTGTTCCTAACATCCATTCTAAATCTCCTCTAATCTCAAACCATCGCCCCTCATCCTTTGCCTTTGGCAACAGACCCTCTGTAGCCTTCTTGTAGGCCCCCTTCAGGTATTTATCTTCTTGCTGCAGCCTCACAGGGTTCAACAGAGGCTAATCCAGCTCCTGTGACTGCAGCACTGCCACACTCTGACAAAAGGAGATTCACACAGGAGCAGTGTGAGATGCAGCTAAGTCTGTAACGTTCATTACATACCCATCTGCACTGCTCTGCTAACCGCTTCAGACAAAAAGCTTCTGACCAAAAAGACAGCATAATGCTGTAGGAAGGAGGAGGAAAAAGCAAAGCAGAACATCTTGGAAATGAGAGTTGCATTTATTCCATGGTCCAAGAAAAAAATCAACTTGTAAAAATACAAAACACCTGGTCTTTTGAACTGCCTCTGCAGATTTACCAGCAGAACAGCAAAGCAGCTTTTTTGGAAGCTCGCCTACTTGAGCTTTCCCAAGAGCAATCCAAGCTGAGCCATGAAACATTCCCAAAATAGAAACCATTCAGTAATCACAGGAGGAGATACTGCTGCACATGTATTATGGTGACTGCTCAAACACAGTGTTCTGCTAATAGGCAACAGCGCATTTTAAGAATTAATATAGCTTTGAGTCTCACATTTCTTAACCTTAATTGATAAAAATATGCCCACACCATGAAAGAAATCAGATGCTCAAATGTAAGGTAGAATAAAAGCGCCAGGAGAGCTACTCTGCTCTAACATTAAGACTGTAAAGATTTGCCTTCTCCATTTCCATGTGGTGTTTTGGAAATCTACTGCTAAAGTGTTAATCTCGTTCATTAGAGACTCATAGAATGGTTCAGGCTGGAAGTGACCTTAATGATCTATACCCAAACCCTTGCCATGGGCAGAGACACCTTCCACTAGAGCAGGTTGCTCAAACTCCATCCAACTTGGCTTTAAATGCTTTCAGGGAGGGGGCACTTCTCCAAACTGTTGCAATGCCTCATCACCCTCATGATTAAGAACAACTTCCTTACATGTAATCTAAACCTACTCTTGTCCCTGGCTCCACGTGCCCTTGTGAAAAGGCTCTCTCCAGCTTTCTTGTAATCCATATTTAGATACTGGAAGGCTGCTGTTATAGTCTCCCTGGAACCTTCACTTCTCCAGGCTGACATACCCCTCAGCCTGTCTTCATAGAAGAGGTGCTCTAGGCCTTTCATGATCTTTGTGGCTTTCCTCCAAACTTGCTCCAACAGGTCCATGTCCTTCTTACTCTGGGTACCCCAGAGCTGGACACAATACTCCAGGTGGAGCCTCACAAGAATGGAGCTGGGGAGAATCACCTCCCTTAACCCGCTGGTCATGCTTATTCTGATGCAGCCCCAGATATGGTTGACCCTCTGGGTTGCAAAAACACATTGCCAAGTCAGGTTGAGCTTCTCTGCAATCAATACCCCCATGTCTATCATGACTGATGACAGATACCACACACTGAACCCTGGCTGTGTAACTACAGGGCTGAAGTCAGAAGGAACAACTGAACCTAAGAGAAAATGCATGGAATTATCTTGGAGAGAAGTTGTTTTGCACAGTAGGAGTGCTGTCAGCTCAAGTGTAAAATTAAAACTAAAGGAAGAATGAAGCAGTATCATACTCAAAGTGGTAGCCATGTCAATCTCTTCCACAATTTCCCTTCAAGAGCAAGACAGGATGCAAGAACCACTCCTACATGTTACAATACAAGCTAAACACATCTTGCCTGGCTTCACCTTACTTCACCTTATACTGCACAGAAAGAAACAACCTTTCCCCTTTACACAAGTGACTGTTAAAAGATCACACAAAGGACTGAAATTGATGTCATATCAACATCTGTAGTCCCTTTGCTGCTGAGGATTATGAGCATCAAGGGCATATTATGACTTTGATCTTGCTCAGCAGTAAACCTCACTTATAAGAGCAGCACTAACGTATTCTGCAAGGAGCTTGCACTCATCCCCTAAAGAAAGGAGGCTACACAACAGCACAGGGTCAGTGCACATGATGAAAAGGAAGCTAGGAAACAATGTTTGGAAATCTGTTAAAACAAACAATTCCTGTGAATTTCCAGATAACAAAAATTCAAAAGAGTAAACCTAACCTTGGAGTAAACTCCACTGAGTTTACTTATGTCAGGACAAAAGTTACTTTGAGCTATCCTGTAACTGCTGGGTAGCGACCACACAACTACTGTAGAAATATAGAAAGGAAACAGACATCTAAAATGAGGGTTAAGGGTAAAGAGTTAAAAGTGACCCACACAGCTTCGTAAGGGCTTCCTCATCAACAACACAGCAAGACACAAAGCTTTGTTCTACCTACAAGGTTTCATCCGCAGTATGTTTTGCCCAGAGCACAAACTGCTGCTGTCTAAACAAGGTGAGTGGCCTTTCAGTGACAGTGCTACAGCTATCACAGGATAAGAAATGTTAAAAACCAAACCATATCTACACCTCAGTGACATGCTTCCCCTCCTCACAGCAAGTAGGATTATTTCTGCCCCTGCCATTACATAAAAAGTTCATACGGGAAGAGGCTGCAAGAACAGGGCAGGATGGAAAACTGCAGACAGTCGATTTTCTAGTACACCAGGATGTTCCCATGACAGTTGCTGCTGGTTAAAAATAATTCCAGTACCAAAGAGTACAACTAATCTTGTTAACTGAAGGCAGGAAAAATACTCCTGACAAAGTCATTATATCAGAAAGGAGGCTACCACCAAGATATTTATCTTGGCATTTGCCTTTCATGGGACACATTTGAAATAGCAGAAGTCACTCTGGCGACAGCCATCGGTCTACATAGGCAGCAAATGTGCCTTCAAAGAACAACTCAAAAGGACAGAGAAATGCAATTAAAAAGAGCTGTTCATCACCCCAGCTCCCAAGGGATCCCCACTGTTAATTTCTTACTAAGGGATTCATTTCATGATGTTCTCCCAGGACTGAGACTGCATCTCTATGATTTTCTTCACAGATGAAGGCTGAAGCCTTCTGCGCAAAGCCCACCTGATTCCCCTTGCACTAGGCAATGCCATTCCACCATACAAATTAAAACCTCAAATGTGTTTTTATTCCCTCAGGTCAACAGCCACATTGTCTCTCCACGTGGAAGTTCTCATCTGATCCATCCTGAAAGCACTTACACAAATCCCTGCCACACCAGGCAGTTACCCGCACAGAAAACGTTCACTGAATCCTCACCTACCCAGAGGGTAGCTGCTAGAGCCCTACCTAGCAGCCCCACACCCCAGCAGGCTGTCTCCCACACTGCCCTCCATGCTGAACCACAGTTCTTCATCTCATCTGATAAAGAGTTAAACACATTCAGAATGCTGAAGGACAGAAAAGAATTGCAACATCGTGATTTATTCTCCCATATTCAGCCTGCTGCTGCCCAACCCCACCGAAGACAGTGGAGAGAAGGGAATTGTCCAAAGCCTCAGGGTAGCTCACTTGAAAAAATACAAATCAGGAAGTTTGTTCCTTGCTGTATCATGTAGCCATGGCTTAACATTTTTCTGAAAGTACTGCCTCTCAAAAATGTGAAAGATTTTTATGATGAGATACTTTCAGAGTATGATGAGCATGGCACAATACCGCAAACCTTCCCAAGCTTGTGCTCCCAACATCACAATCAGCTGGAGTGCAGCATATGTGCTGTGAGGAACACGAGTACCTTTATTCTTATTTCCACTTCCCAGCTCAGAAAAACAGCTCAGCACTTGCAAAGAAGCAAGAAGCACCACCAGACCGAGCAATAAATCCAAAATGACAGATTAGCAATTCCAAATTGCTGAACTCTGGCATAATACAGAATCATTTAGCAAAAGTGATGCCTTGCTAAAGATCATCCTGGCACTGGCCCAAGCATTCATTCCTTCCAAGGTTATATAAACCTCACCAAACTGTAAATAGAACTTCAAGCACCATTACTGATGGGAATGCAAAATAGGAGGGGAAATGGAATATTTGTTTTCTCTGCAAAGGCCATGGAATGCAAGCCCATTTCCTCCGTGCCTCTTTCCTCCCCATACTTTTCCCAGTCTGAACCTTAGGGATGATATGGAGATGAAGGGATTTCATACTGGCTTATCTACAGAAGATTCAGTAAAGCCTCTTGATCTCTTTGGGACAATAGAACACAGAAGTTAAAAATCTATTTGTTTTTTCAAGTTCTAGCTTAATCCTCTGCAACTTCAGCAGCAGTTATTCAGAGATGATTACTCCCAGAGGAAACTTTCAGAGAATACTCTCAAAAAAATTCAAGACTTGATGTCTTTAGCTACATGCATGCCATACACACATAAATAAAAGTACTATATATACATTTACAGAAGGGTGGTCAGAATAGGCCAGGCTGTAATAATGTGCCTGCCATATTTCAAGTTTCCAGGGAGAATGGTTACAAGGGTAATTTTGAAAGACAAACATTTCAAGAGAAGTAATTCTACCAGGACATCCAAGTTCCTGCTTAACTACAAAATGTGGAATTTATGTAGTGCAAATAACAGGAGAACAGTAATGACTTAAATTCTCTAAGTCTACTGCCTGAATCTTCTATGGATTCACAGATTGCATTGGCTTGAAAGGGACCCTCAAAGGGCATCTTGTCCAACCTCCTTACAGTCAGCAGGGACACCTACAACTAGAGCAGGCTGCCCAAGGTCAAATCCTTGTCTGATCCTCAATGTCAATAGGACAGGGCATCAGCCACAGCCCTGGACAACCTGTTCCAGTATTTCACTACTCTCACTGTAAAGAACTCCCTCCTGATGTCCAACCTAAATCTACTCTGCTCCACTTTCAAACCATTGTCCCCAGTCCTATCACTCCAAGCCCTTCTCAGCAGTCCCTCCCCAGCCTTCCTGTAGGCCCCTTTAGATAACGAAATGTGGCTCTGTGGCCTCCCCAGAGCCTTCTCTTCTCCAGCTGAACAGCCCAGTTCTTTCAGCATGAAAATCCTCAATTTTGGAAGAATTAAGGAAGTTAAAAAAAAAAAACAAACCCACAAAGGAAAAAAATCCCCCCAAAACAACGCTCTTGACATTTACAAAGCAAGTAGTACTCCTGGCAATCAGCTGATGGTAACTGTTGCTTCACACACCCTTTGGAGGTAGTTAATTTGTGTACAGCATACTTGCAGGAGTTCCACTCTCATAAGTGTTTGGCCATCAAGTCAGCTTATGCTGCTGAAATGAAGCTACAGAGTGTTAAAGATGTAGCTGTTTTAATCTCCACTAATTCATGTTATTAACTACTAGTCATGGTGATAACCTGCTGCTTCTGCATTTCCTTTAGCAAAATTCTTTGCTGTTTCTGTCAACATGCCAATGTGAGCCAACAGCTAACCAGGGTTAGCTATTTTTAAATATGGATTCTATAAAGGAAAAAGGAAATGCACAGATCTAAGTAAATATATTGCAAAAACTTCCAAGTTTTTTTTTCCTCAGGAATACACAAAAGTGCTTGCAGGTTTCTTTTATTTCTTACTCCAAATCACTTGGAGTATGCACTGATCTTTTAATTCACATCTTCGCCCATTTGTGGACTTGCAGCCAAGTTGAATTGGCTAAAAGAAGGATAAACAGAAAAAAACATCATCTTCCCACTGGCAGCAAGTCTTAACTTTCACAACACAGGCAGTCATAAGTATTGGCAGTGTACTGCTTGAATTTAAACACTAGGCTAAAAATCTGTGAATCTTTTGAACGTCAGCATAAAAGTCTGAAATTGAAAGGCCTAGTAAAAACCTGACACCAGAGTCAGCAATCAGAGATTGATAACATCAACTCTGTAAGTCAAGTGGCACAACAGAAATACTACCAATGCAGCTGCAATTCAAGATTAAGATGCAAAAAATGCACATTCATTGTATTCTTGGATTTTTAGGACTCAACAACCTTTTATTACTCCACAGCCACAAGACATAAGGAGAAATTGCCTGGTAACATGCTTGCAGGAAGCAATGCATGTCTGAGATGACATCAGACCATCAGTTTGCCCCAACATGCTGAATTTAAAACAGCATAATATAGAGTATGAGAATGATTCAGGTTGAAAGGGACCTCAGAGACCATCTACTCCAACCTCTTCACCATGGGCAGAGAAGCCTCTCAACCAGACTCAGCTGATCAACGTCTCATCCAACTTGGCCTTGAACATCCTCAGGGAGGAGGCATTCACAACCTCCACGGGCAACCTATTCCAAAGTCTCATCACCCTCATAGTGAAAAACTTTTTCCTAAGTTCCTGTCTAACCCTGTTCTCCCTCAGCTTCAAACTATTCTCCCTTGTCCTGTCTCTAGACACCTTCATGAAAAGTCCTTCCACAGCCTTCCTGTAGGATCCCTTCAGGTACTGGAAGGCAGCTCTAAGGTCTCCCTGGAGTCTTCTGTTCTCTAGGCTGAACAACCCCATCTGCCTCAGCCTATCCTCAGCAGAGCTGCTCCAGCCCTTGGTTCATCTTTGTTTCCCTGCCCTGGAGTCACTTCAACAGCTCTGTGTCATTCTTATGATGGGGACACCAGAACTGGATGCATTATTCAAGGTGGGGTCTCACAAGAGTGGAGTAAAGAGGAAGAATCCTCTCTTTTTACCAGCTGGCATAAACTATTTCAGTACTTTAAAATAGCAGCTATTTCTTTGGAAAATGGGCATACAAAGTGGTAAATATCCTTCCTACAACCAAGAGACCACCCACAGCATGCAACTGACTACAAACAGCACCCTTTGTGTGAGCAATTTGTGTGTTCAGATGAGGTCTGTCATTTTTCACAACTCCAATCTTATACTCCACAGGCAGCAGCTGATGTAGAATACTGAAACTGGAACACAACATGTTATAGCTCTAGGTCTCTCTTACCTCAGCCTCTTTCTGCTGGAGGATTCTATCCTTATCTACCACTTCTTCTTCAACAGGCCTATTAAACAAAAGAATGCATTGATGGTGTAAGATGCAGAAGTAAAAAGTTCCAATAACATACTTAAGTGGCTCATACTTCAGCTGATGTAACAAGGAGAAAGTCTGCATGTTTCCATGCAGGGAAAGTTAGGACAGTCTTAAACCCATGCTTCCCTTTTGCAAAATGCTTTTACCTCATAGACTCCTTATTCATTCTGTTTCTTAAAATTAAATTTCTTTACTGCTACAGGGATTTTTTTTTCCCATTTACTCTAACCAAGAGACTCCCTACACTGTCTATATATATGGTACAAAAATCAACCATTCCTTTCCTCCTCAAGGTCAAAATGCTTGGCTAAAAAATCAGGACAAGAGTAAGTAACTATCAAAAAAGATGCAATACCAGCAGATGTAGACTAAGATGTAGATATTAAGTTGCTAAGGACAAAAACCTCATAAAAAACCCCAAACCAACCCAGAACAACCTCCTCACATACATTATTAAAAAAAGATTGTTTAGTCTAAACTTCTCTTCCTCTATATGAAGGAGCAAGAAAGCAGCCACCATGGCAGCCCTGCAATAACTAGAGGAACAAGAGACTACCTAATCAGACAGGCTGGAGTCTACTTAAATGCACCCAGAGATTATTTCTTCCAGGTAGACATCATTAAATCAAAATTTGTCTTGCATCCAGTTCACTACTACTGTATGCACATACTCATTAAGAGAAAAGGGAATGGATAAAACCTCCGAGAACAGCTGTTTGTGAGCACAGCACATCGCTAGATCTCTTCAGGAAGGAGGTTCATACTCATTTCAGTAACTCCAGACTGGAATCTTGTGAGAAATCTTTAGTTACAGGTGGAATTAGTCAGGAGGAGAACAAGTGGAGTGTCCCAGTGGAAAAGAAGCAATTCAGAAGCAGCAAAGCCCAAAGGCACACACACACACACAGACATACACTTACTTGCCAGTACGTTTTAGCCTCTCTGAACGGAAGTTCTCATAGTGCAAGTCCTGGGTCACCTCCTGCAGGTCCTGCATGTGCGTCCTGGAACATGCAAAGGGCTAGTGAACACTTTGTCCTTCCCAAAGGCAAGAAAAACACTCTTTTATCTTCTAGGTTTGTTATTTTATAAAGGATGTGTTTACTGGAAAAATAATCATTCCAGACTAACATTGCCATAAAGCTAACGTCAGGATGTTGCTTTCAAGTTTATTAGTCTTCAATTCATACTTAAGTGTCCCCTCACCTATAAACTTCAAAGACCCAAAGTAACCTCGTGAAGACAGTTACTCAGAATGATACTTTCACTCCTAAAGTATTTCTTGCCTGTTAAGTGCTATCAAGTATAGTTTGTAACTGATAATTAGGTGGAGCTCCTTGGCTCAGCGAACAGCTGACACTGGCAACTGCAAAGTGTCGGGAAGAGGTGGAAAGAGAAACAAATGCTTGCTACCAAAGACCAGCAGAGGGCAATCCCTGCCCAGGAGACGCTGAAATCAGAACTAACCCAGCAGAATGCAATTACCAACAGCAACAAACCCAGCCAAACAAAAAAAAATGAGTATGCTACCAACATGCAAGTTAAAACCACACAAGGAAACACCAAACAAAACAAACAAACTAGCTCAAACACAAGGTTTCGAGGAGACCTTATAGTGGCTTTCCAGTATCTGAAGGGAGCCTACAGGAAAGCTGGGGAGGGACTATTTACACGGTCTAGTAATGTTAGGACGAGGGGGAATGGGTTTAAGCTGGCAGAGGGGAGATTCCGACTGGATGTTAGGAGGAAGTTCTTTACAGTGAGGGTGGTAAGACACTGGAACAGGTTGCCCAGGGAGGTTGTGGATGCTTCCTCCCTGGAGGTGTTTAAGGCCAGGCTGGATGAGGCCTTGAGCAGCCTGCTCTAGTGGGAGGTGCCCCTGCCTATGGCAGGGGGGTGGAGCTGGATGATCCTTGAGGGCCCTTCCCACCTAAACCATTCTATGATTCTATAAACCAACCTGCCAAGCAGCCCACCAATAAGCAAGGCAGGCAGCAAGCAAGGCAGGTAGGCAGCAAAAAAGTTACTTCAAAGTGTCTACATGGGCAGAACATCTGTATCTGCTAAAATCATAAACTGATGGCTACCAGATTTAACAGGATTTCCCATCTTTCTGGAAAAACCTGAGCTTTGCCTTCAGAATTTCCTTCACAGTTTAATCACTTGAAGCACTAGTTTAAAAGCATCTCTACCCTACCCACTGCTCCATAAGAACACCTTGGTTTACATCTAAAGCCATCGTAAGGCACAAAAGTTGGCATGTGTCTGGCAACGTGAAATAAAAGAAAACATCTCAAGTCAGAAATGCACAGAATCACTGGGGCTGGAAAAGACTTCGGAGATCATCAAGTCCAGCCTATAACCTAACACCACAACACCAGCTCAAGGAGGATTAGAGCAGCAAAACCAGCTGCAGGGGGCTAAAAGTCACTCTCCACTGTCATCAGAGGGGACTTTTGATTCAGGGATTGGTTGGAAGTCTCTCGTCACTGCAGGGGTGAGGCCAGCGCAGGAGATGGGATGATCTGACCATTACTCACACCAGCATTGTGCGCAGCTTAAGGAAATCGTTGTGCTCTGGATTTTCAACTTCCACAACTCCCCAGGGATACAGACGGCCTCTGATTTTTTTCCCTTTCACCTCAATAAGTTGGTTGGATCCAATAACAGCAAAGGGGATGCTAGCCTAGTTGAGACAGAGCAAAACAAGATATGGTTTGATAGAGCAAAACGAGTTATGGTTTGATTTTTGACTAGTGTGCTGGTTCAAGACTAACTGAAATACTTTACTGAGAGAAATTATATCCTTAGCTGTGAGAAGAAAGAAAAAAAACAGCATGTCCCCTATGTCACCCATTCCTCTGCTGAGAAATGCAACTATTCAAAATATAGATAAGATGGGCACTCCTCACACACTGCTCAGCTCTCACTTCTGGGCTGCGCTTTCTTTCTGGCAGTCTGGCCTCTGTGGCTGCCTCTGCCTTAACTCTAATCTGATCTAACCCTTTTTCCTCTAACCTCCTTCTCATCTTTTTGACATCTCACCTCAGATCTCCAGATTTATCACATGAGTTATATGTGGGTTGATCTGGTTATTTCTGAATGGAGTAAAAGAGGGAGGGGGAAGGGGGGATTGGGTTGGGAGCCCTCCTGGGGACTCTGATTTCTGGGAGGGGTACTGTGTTTCTGTATTACCTTTAACTCGTATATAACTGTATATATTTGTGTATATATGCCTGTATATTGTGCTAAGCTGTAAATATAGCTTCATTCCCTAAGTTTCAGCCACCTGAGTCTAGGCTGGGTGATTATCTTAGGGGAGCGAGGGGGGGCAAGTAACTCCCAAACCATCACAACTGGTTACTTTTGTGGTTTGCAAACTTGCTGAGGGTGCATTCAATCTCCTCATCCAGGACATTGATGAGGAGATTAAGTAAGACTGGCCCCAAAAATGAGCCCTGAGGTACTCCACTTGTGACCTGTCGCTAACTGGATTTAACCCTAGTGACCATAACTCTCTGGGCTCGGCCATCCAGCCAGTTTTTAAGCCAGCCTAGAGTCCACCTGTCTAAGGCATGAGCCGCCAGCGTCTCCAGCAGAATGCTGTGGGAAACGGTGTCAAATGCCTTACTCAAGTTCAGGTAGACAACATCCACCGCTTTTCCCTCATCCACTAGGCGGCTCACCTGATCACAGAAGGAGATCAGGTTGGTTAAACAGGACTTGCCCTCCATGAACCCACGTTGGCTGGGCCTGATCCCCCTGTTATCCTGCACTTGCCGTGTGATCACACCTAGGACAAACTGTTCCATAATCTTCCCCGGTACGGAGGTCAGTTCTTTCATCCTGTCTTTACAGAAGAGGTGCTCCAGCCCCACATCAGAAAAGCAACAGATGTTGTTCCAGGCAATGCAATATCTCATGTACAACACCTGCAGCTTTGTTAAGGATCACTTTGTCTTAACAGAGGCAGAAAAGGAAATGACGCTTTGCTTTAGGAACACTTAACTGTTGTTGAAGTACAGTTTGGGCATAACGTGTCATCTAACATCACATCATGCATGGAAAACAGCCAACAGAAACATATCTTAGATACAGATTAAAGCAGCTAGAGAGAATTTCAGATACATTCTTCAAACACCTCTGCAAGTGTCCCAGCACAAAGAGGAAATTACTTCAGTAAAACCTTTACTATCCGCTCTAACCAAAGGAAAATCGTTAATTAGTAGAGTAACCACAATAAACACCTTCTCTCTTTGCTCTCACATTGAAAGGTTTGAGTCAGAAAGCAAGAGTGCAAATCCCAGCTCTCAGTGAAGAACTGCTTACATTTAAGAGAGAAAAGAGGAGAAAATTATAACACTACACTTGGAAATCTGATGAAGCAAAACTGGAGTAAAAAGGATCATAATTTGAAGTTGACATTCAAAGGGAACTTGAATTTTCAACACATTATAAAGGAATAAAGTATCTTGAAGCACATGGCAGGCTTGAAAAACTACTGCAGCAAAATAATAAATGAGGAGTGAAACTTGCCTTCAGAACTCTGGTTTGTTCTTTGAACTCCTCATCCTCATCAGAATCTGCATCAGGGAGCTGATAAATTCTAATGCCATGCTCCGAAATCTCGTCCAGAACCTGGAGTTTACAAACAAAGGAAGAATAATAAATTCTTCTTTCACTGAAGAGATATTAAAGATAAAAATATATAGAATTAATTTACCAACATCTAGAAAACTCAGAGTGTTTTCCTGCTGTAGTTTGACCATGCTGCTATTGCTTATGCTTTATGGACTACCAAATTAGTTTCTGTCCTATGAGATTACCCTACACGAAATTAGTTTCATTCTACTTCTAAAGGAAATAAAGAGACAAGCAAAATCCCAAACCAAACAAGAGCATTTTCATTTTTGCTTCATTCAACTGAGACTGAATCTCAAGTCCACAAGTAGCCTGGAAAGAACAGTTCAAGGTATAAAAGCATTCAGCAAGCAACCTATGTATTTTGAGATCTAAGAATACTAAGTGGTAAAACACAGGAAGCCCACAGTAGAATTGGTTTGAGTCTAAAGATTGTGTTTTGCTATTTAGAAAAGTATCTTGAAACAGTTGCTGAGGTTTTCTAACTACAGAGCTTCTCTTTTAAAGAGTTTACAAATGAGCATTTTCAAAAGCCAGAACTCTTGCTGGGTGGTGTAACACTGCCATAGGTTGCTCAGGGAGGTAACTGAGGTCCCATCCCTGGAGATATTCAAGGTCAGGTTCAACAAGGCTCTGAGCAATCTGGAAGATGTCCCTCCTTACTGAAGGGAGCTGGACTAGATGTAGATGACCTTTGGAGGTCCCTCCCAACCCAAACTATTCTGTCATTACCTCTGAACTAAACTATATTCTAAAATACAACCTACAAAGTTGGAAATGGCTACACATGAAGAATTCACCTGTCTGACCACCCAAAGTGAAACAGACTCACTGACTAAATGCCTTCTGGGACATTTCCAGTGTGTTTCTTAGCATGTGACCTTAACTAGCAGATTTTTGTGCAATATTACAGAAATAAACATTTTAAATACCTGTATCTATCTCGAGATGTAATAAAAGCATTCAGACAAAAACCTGTAGCTGTACTTTGGGAACGAACATCAGGATCAGAACATTATCTGCTATGAATGATAAGTAAACAACTAATAAAACTGTCATAATACAATGTAGTCTTGCACAGTATTTTTTGAAGACTAACAAAAATGCACCTGACTCAGCATCCAAAGTACCAACTAACACAGGATTCAGAATTTTTAACAAGAAAGAATGGCCTGAAATTGCAGCAGGGCAAGTTTAGGTTGGACATGAGGAACAATTTCTTCCCTGCAAGAGTGGTCAGGCACTGGAATGGGCTGCCCAGGGAGGTGCTGGAGTCACCATCCCTGGAGGTGTTCAAGAAAGGTGTGGACGTGGCACCTGGGGGCATGGATTAGTGGTCATGATGAGGCTAGATCGATGGATGGACTTGATGATCTCAGAGGTATTTTCCAACCCAAACAATTCTGTGATTGTTAAAAGGCACGAAAGATAAATGCATGTGTTCAGAAAACACAGCAAATAGATAACTTCTAAAACTGCCAAAGATTTATGTGGAGCATAAAAGAGAAGCAGACAAAACCAAAGTAAAGTTAGCACGAAAAAAAATCAAGTAAAAGCAATGAATTTGGAGAAGTGGTTCCTTAGTTAGAACATCAAAGCCATGCAGCTCATGTCAGAATGTATCTTCCTGTATTTGATATGCACAGCATTTGAAAGGACAGTGTCTATTGTCTCTTGACTTAAGAAGACAAAAGCTTATTATCCACTTCATCTGGAGAAAGTTATTCAAAATCCACAAAGAGAACAAACATCCATGAGAGAAAAAACATCCAGAAAGTTTTCTTTACTGTCATTAATGTCTGAAGTTAAAACACACACACACAAACAAAAAAATCTTTCTTCTTTTACACATTCTTTTCCTAATGAAATCACTGCAGGGATAAGCAGCTAGCATAATTCCAGGCTTTTGGCAGTTTCAAAAGGTGGTACAAGTCAATCCTTTCTTCAAAGCTCAAAAGAATGCTCCTACTGCCATGCTATTAAAAATATTTAAGTCAGAAACCCTATCAACTGCACTTCTCACTGAAGAAAGTGTGGTGGTATGAGGAGAGCATGAAGAATGCTGTGATTCCACAGTAGCTCTCTCCAAAGTGATTGTGGAGGTCTCAACAGAACAAGGCTGACTGTGCAACCCTCCTAGACTAGTATTTCTCAACCAGCTGCAACTGCAACCTCACAGCCAACACATAAAGCACTGCTGCAGTGGTGAACTTACGGTAGACAAAGCCTGGTCAAAATCAAGGGATGGGAGGAAATCACTAAAGCATTCAAAACAGCCAAGGTATGGACTTGTGCTGCCATTACTGGATATGTAACTGGACCTTAACTTATTAATACAAATACAACCAGACTTCAAATAGAGGATTCAATGAGCCCACAAGACAGCCACAAAAAAAAAAATCAGGGTGCTGGAAGACCTCTGCTAGAAGGAGAGGCTGAGGGAGCTGAGGTTGTTCAGCCTGGAGAAGAGAAGGTTCTAAGCAGACAAGGTTAGAGGGAGACCTAACAGTGGCCTTCCAGTACCTGAAGGGGACTACAAGAAGGCTGCAGAGGAACGGTTTCCAAAGGCCTGTAGAGACAGAACAAGGGACAATGGTTTTAAACTAGACAAAAGGAGATTTAGATTGGATGTTAGAAGCAAGTTCTTTACTATGAGGGTGGTGGAACACTAGCACAGGTTGCTCAGGTAGGTAGTTGAGGTCCCATCCATGGAGATATTCAAGGTGAGGCTCAAAAACGCTCTGAACAACCTGATCTAGTGGAGGATGTCCCTGATGATTCCAGGCGGCTTGGACTAGATGACTTCTGGAGGTCCCTTCCAACCCAAACCATCCCATGATTCTATGATTAACACTGTTGGGTTCCCTGATCCTCTGTTGGGATAGTGATCAGTATCTACAGCATAAATAAAAGCTGTCCAAATTGGAGGTGATTATTAACCACCTCTTTAAAATCCTTCAGCCCATCAGAAGAGGAATGACCATGCATGAAGCACAGCTATTCCCATTACAGAGTTTCCTGCCAGGTACATAAACAACCCCCACACTCACTGACACGTGCACAAGGAATTAGATGCTATGAACCTCCACCTACACAGCCAGCAAGATTTTGAAAACTAAAAAGAAGTTTGGGAACAAATGTTGCCAAGAAGCAACCAGCAGCTACGTTCACACAACTTAAACTGAAGCACGTGGTTGCTGTTTTAGCAAAATGGAAGATCCCTAAATTGTGACCTGATGACAACAGAAGATGCACAGCTGGACTAGGTGGGGCAGCGCTGCAGCGCGATGCCTTTAAGTAGCTGCATGAAACCAGAAGCCACACTGAACCTGGCTGAGATCTTCCAGATAAAATGCAAGTGAAACAATAACGGGAAAGCCAACAACAAGGGGTGCTAGAATAATATATTACAGCTGTTAAACCTACTGCTTTCCTGAAAGGAAAAGGAATCGCAATAAAAACAAACTGCATTTTACGGTCCTAACAATGAAACAGCATTTTGCTTCTTCAAATCCCAATTTTATTTGCCTCAGAGGATTCTGTGTTCCTAAAGATTAGCCTTCCCATGGGAAATTAAAAAAAAAAAAAAGTCAAAATATTAGTTCTCCTCTCATGAAGTCATACTTTTGAGCAGGTTTCCTTAGCAGCCTTGCATGGCACAGCTTGTGAAACTGCCTGGCATTTCTTCCCACTCAAGAGCTTTAAAAAAGAACTTTGAATTCCAGAAAGACCAAACAGGAATTACTCCAAGCTGGGTTTCCTTCACAAGCTCCACATACTTGCTGCTTAGTCCAAAGCAGCGAAACAAAAACATTTGACTTTAGATTGATGGCCAAATGTCAGAAACATCTGAAGAAAAAAAAAAAAGACTTCAAGCTGCGTCAGCAAAGCAGGATTTTGATCCTTGCTCTTGATTAGAGACTCTGTCAGCCAAGATGCTTTGAGTTAGAACAATATACAGTAGGTAGACTTTCAAAGCTTTGGAACCACATGATACATTTGACTTAGTATAAACTCAGATTGTATAGTGACCTTCGCCAGCAGGACGAAAATAATCACTTGTTTACCTGTTTCCTAACCACTCCCTTAGCTTGCAGCAGAAGTGCATTCATCTTGTTATATTTAGCCAGGGCATAAACGTGCTGCCCATACATTTAAGTCAAGACTAGTCTTAAAGATTAGTTAATTTAAGGTAATTCTGCTCAAACTAGAAAGAACCAGATATGAATCAGCACTAGATATGGTCAAGAGAGGTTGCCTTTAAACTAATCTCTTCATCACAGGCTATGTAAACTGGGATTCTTCTCTCTTCCACAATAAGCATGCATCATAAATGCTGTGCTGCAAAGCAGGCAATCCACAATTCATACTGGGACATGAGTTTGGATGCACTACTGCCATGTCTCAGCTAAAATCTGGTGTTAACACACAGAAGTGAAGATAGAATCATAGAATAGACTGCGTTGGAAGGGACCTCCAAAGGTCACCTAATTCAATCCGCCTCCATTCAGCAAGGTCATCCTCCACTAGATCGGGTTGCTAAGAGCCTTGTTGAGCCTCACCTTGAGTATCTCCAGGGATGGGACCTCAACTACCTACCTGAGCAACACGTACCAGTGTTCTACCACCCTCATTGTGCAGAACTTGTTGCTAACATCCAATCTAAATCTGCTCTTCTCTATATTTAAACCATTGCCCTTTGTCCTACCCTTATAGGCCTTTGGAAACAGCTCTTCTGCAGCCTTGTTGTAGGCTCGCTTCAGATACTGATAGGCTGCTATTAGGTCTCCCCAGAGTCTTTTCTTCAGGCTGAACAACCCCAGCTCCCTCAGCCTGTCCTTATATCACAGATGTTCCATTCCCCTTGGGGTGAAGCCAAACCTAAAGATACATTCAGAACACATCTAATGCACTCTTCACCACTAATAGGCATTCAGAAGAGTAGACCACATGAGAGCTAGTCTGATTTACATCTGCACTACCTGCTTCCAGGCTGATTTGAGCCCTCCTTACAAATCCTTTTGCTCATCACCTGCTCTACAGGGCTGCCCTGCTTGCTAAGACAGATGAAGTTAAGAATATACAGCAGTGTAACTGGTAAAGCACATTTGATTTCTCTGAAGATTACCCACTTCACTATTCCTGAAGATTAGGCCTTTGGCCCCTCTTCAGTTAGGATTTACTTTGTATTTGGCTTTAACATTGTATGGGTTGCACTGTTCCCATGATCAAGCATTAGACCTACTCTTCTCTTCAGCCTCTCTCTCTCCTTCAGCGTCAGTGTGTCAGCCTTGGCAATCACAGGGACAATGTTGACTTTTCCATGCAGAGCCTTCATGAATTCTACATCTAAAGGTTTCAGCCTGCCAACAAGTAGAAAAAAGAAGGAAGGAGGGACAAGGAAGAAGAGATAAAAAGAAAACAAACATTTTTTTCAGCAGATCAAAGCATTACAAATGATTTATTTCAAATACCTGCATAAATCATATTTCTAGAATCGAGTAACTCAGAGCACTTGCTCAGCAGTTTGGTTGTGTAAAGGTTGAGCTGCAATTAAAACTGTCACTCTAGAAAAAATTATAAGCTGTTATGTCTCTGACTGATAAACAACATCATACTGACTGCTTCAAAACAGTATTAGATGCCAAAAAGGAGACAAATTAGAGAGCATTAATTCCTAAAGTCCAGTTTAATTGCATTGGCTGACAGTTTGAGAAGGAACTCAATTAGCATTAAAGTTACCAGTTCAAGTAATGAATGAACAGGATACAGCAACCTAAAACATGAGAGCTCAAAAAATGTTCTTACCCATGCCCAAAGGGAGAGATGAAGTAAAAGCAGCAATGGACTCTGTTGTCTATAATGTGACGTCTGTTCAGGCCACTTTCATCATGAAGGTACCTTTCAAACTGGTTGTCAATGTACTGGATAATAGTTTTGAAGCTATGGTATGGGGCAGGGAAGAAAGAGAGGCATCTTAGATTAGCTTTACAATCATTTTAAAAGAATTATGAAAACATAAGATCAGAAGGAGGAGAATCACACTTAAGAACACTTCTGCCACAATGAATTTCACTTCCTAGCATTGTATCTGCTACTGAGGAAAAGCATTTTGATAATGAAAAAAGATATTTTCATAGCAACCACCAAGTGTCTATTTATGCTTAAAGCTAATTTCAAGTGCTACTCCGTCCACTGGATAAGAAGTTCAAGTGCAAGCTTGGAAAAACAGTATCCAGTGCCAAAACAACACAGACAGGAACAGAAGACTGAGGATTTTTCTGTCTTTTTTTGGGGGGAGTAGGGGGCAAGGATTTGTTTTTAAGCCAGCTGACAAGTGACATATCCCGGATATCCTCTTGATTTACAACCCTGACCCTGGGGCTAGGTTTCTATAGTTACCTATGAAAATTCTGGTATTCCAGTCTGTTTGAATTAAGTACAAATACATTTGCAAGTCGTGCACTAAAGCATCACATGATTTATTAAGCTATTTTTGTTACCTTACAGAATCCTTTTCTGTTGGCAAAGAAAAATACTTCCTACATAGTTCAAGGCAATTTTTAAAATGCCCTCCAAAGAAAAGACATAAAATTTGATCACATAATCAGATACAAAGAGCAGTGATGAGAGAGAAGAAGAAAACACAATGCATTACTAAGAAGACTGATTTAAAATATTCCAGAGCATATAGACACCTGCAAATGACATTAATATAAAGTGTCCTTTTATATTAAGTACTGCAGGGGAAGGGAAATAAACACACTGATGAAGATAAGATGAGGCAGATTGTGTGTCGTGGACAGATCTTAAACTACTTGAGGGAAAAACTGAGCAGGAAGCTTCATCTGAAAAAATATTGTTTCTGTTGCTGAGAAAGTGCAAATTTGACAAATTTAAGGAGGAAACATAAATGAGAGCATGAAAAAGGTTAATAATCTGGAAAATGAACACATAGAATGGTGGCAAATGCAGTGATAGGCAACGAAGTTCAACTCTGGGCTGTGTGGCTGAAATGAAGACAATGAAATTCAGCAACAAAAATGATGGAAGAGATCCTGAAAGGAATTTGATTTTCAAAAGCTGAGTAAATTTTTGTATCTATGAGGAAAAAATCCATAGTAGACTGTTTATACACACTGATATCTTTGCAAGATTTGCACCATTCCAAGGCATATTACAGAATATGAAACAGCAAAACGTGAGGTTTATTGAGGCTTGGCCTTAGGGCTGCTCAAGTAGCAATTTAATACCTGCTGGAAAAGGACAGCATGGTGGAAAAGGACAGCATGGTTTATCTTCCTCTAGATCTTAAATACTCTCAGTTGGTGAAAGGTAATCAGACTGAAGACCTACAAATATTAAGACACAAACCAAGCACAAACAATGGGAAAGCAACTGTCACACATTTCCCTGGCAATTTAATTAGTTTACATGCAGGTTCCTAGTTCTAACAGCTATAATTTTCCCTGTAAATACAGCATTAGTGTCCTGTACCTCCTGGCTTCTGGGAAACACCTGGCTTATACCACTGTGCTATCATGACTTAGGAGATATCCTGTATTTTAACAGCAAACAACACAACCATTGCATCTGAGCAACTGGAGGGAAAATGAGCAGTGTTACCAGGCTGCCAAAATCCACAAAATGCAACTTAACAGAAGTAAATAAAAGAAAGCAGCAGGTAGAAAGCAGTCATCAAAGAATGACCTGAGACACTGCAGCCAAGGCAAAATGAGGTTCATGATCAGCAACATCAACTTAATCTGTACTGGTTTTGCCAACCACCCCTTTGATGCCACATTGGCCCCCCAGTCTGTGCACGAAGCAAACTTCTTTCTCATTTCTCCATAGATCCTTTCTTTTACCTGGCTAAAGGTTACCTAAGAACACACTTCTCTCGTGATCCCAATGTCACAGATTCACTGATTGCATTGGGTTGGAAGGGACCCTGGAAGGACATCCTGTCCAACCCTCCCTGCCGTCAGAAGGGACATCTCCAACTAAGGAGGAGGTGATTCTCCCCCTCTACTCCACTCTGGTGAGATCACACCTGGAGCACTGCATCCAGTTCTGGAGCCCCTATTACAAGAGGGATGTGGACATGCTGAAGCATGTCCAGAGAAGGGGCACAATGATGATCAGAGGCCTGCAGCACCTCTGCTATGAGGACAGACTGAAAGAGTTGGGATTGTTCAGTCTGGAGGAGGCTCCAAGGTGACCTTAATGTGGCCTTCCAGTATCTGAAGGAGGCCTACATAAAATCTGGGGAGGGACTTTTTAGGCTATCAGGTAGTGACAGGACTAGGGGGAATGGAGCAAAGCTGGAGGTGAGGAGATTCAAACTGGATGTGAGGAGGAAGCTCTTCATCATGAGAGTGGTGAGAGCCTGGGCAGGGTTGCCCAGGGAGCTGGTTGAAGCCCCATCCCTGGAGGTGTTTAAGGCCAGGCTGGATGAGGCTGTGGCCAGCCTGATCTAGGGTAGGGTGTCTCTGCCCATGGCAGGGGGTTGGAACTGGATGATCCTTGTGGTCCCTTCCAACCCCAACTGATTCTATGATTCTAAATCAGGCTGCCCCAGGGAGTCTGACCTTGAATGTCTCCAGGGACAGGAAACATATCCCTGGGCAACCTGTTCCAGTATTTCATCACATCATTACACAGTGTCCCTAGGAAGCCATTCTATGCTTCAACCACCCCACCAGAACTTCTGCCATTCTCCAAACTCACAGCTAAGCTGATGCCAAAAGCATTCCTAGGTGTAGTTTGATGCTAGAACACAGAACTCCAGCTAGCACTGAAGCGTCTCATAGAATCTAAAAGATTATCATTATGGTTAACTGGACAACCTCCTGACAACAAACAATCCTTGCTAGCACTTTCTCTTTGACAGAAAATACCTAAAAATGACTCCAACTCCTGTTCTTGAAAGTCAAACTCTTTCATCAATCCAAACACAGAAGTCAAAAGCTGTTGAGAAGCCTACTCAGGAGGAAGATGTTTGGAACAAGATCAGCAAGTGCTGCTTCCTGGAGACAGGGTACCAGTTTGATTTAGCTCTATTCAAAAGAAGCACAGTAAAACTCCTAACTCAGAAAGCCAGGTAGACTGCATGAATTGCATCTTTCCCCAAAAATAGTGCTTCATAAAACTTGGATCAAGACCAGCCCCATCTACTGGTTAACCACACTTGCAGCAGATGCTCCTGAACAAAGAGAAGTTTGAAAACACAAACTTACTGCTTCCTCTGCCCTAACAAGGAAGGAAGGTAACTGTACTGCGTTCATCTTGCCTGCAGTTAGGAACAAAGAGTCCATCCATCCAAGTCCCTGCCACATCCTGTAAAGGCTGACAGCCTTAGTCAAAACTGTACTCACCACAGCTCAAAGTCTTTTTGCGTGACATAAGAAAACGAGACTAGAGTGAGGCACAACTAACTGCACCTTTTCATTGTGTAGTTAGTAAGTACTATTTGTTCCAGTAATGTATTTGGATGATGAAGATTTCTCACAGAAGATGAATAAACCAGTAAATTGTTCTACTGGGTCTGAATCATTGTGGAATGACTGTTCAGCAAGCCTTCAAAAAGAAAGGGGAAAAATTTGAACACAGAAGTCTCTAAGAAACATCTTAAGAGAATAAACAAAGGGAGTTAGAACACAATCAACAGGAAGAGCTCTACGTAAGACAATAGACAGGCTGCACAGCTCTTAGCTCCAGCGGAAGGAAGCTCTGGTACAACAGTGCACAAAATAAGCAAGACCCTGTTGCAGTCCAGAAAGATGCCTTACTGTTAAGTGTAGAAGTTCAACTATTTTTAACTTCATAAAATAGGAAAAGTGGGAGGAAAATAAAAATTCCACTACAGCTTCACTTTCAAACTTCCATTTAATATATCATAAAACTTCTCTGCCTGTGTTTCTACTAAACACCAGAGAAAGAAGAGAAAAATCATGTCTGATAGCAATGTTCTTCAGAATGCTCCAGACCATGTTAAGAAAAGATTACAAAAGATTCTATCAACATCATAGGGGTTCACTTTATCAGATATTCACCTCCTCAGAAGGATGTCTAGCAATAGGACGAGGGAGACTAGGTTTAGACTGGATCTGAGAAAGAATTTCTTCTACATGAGGGTGCTGAGACTCTGCAATAGGCTGCCCATGGAGCTTGCAGGTGCTTCCTCCCTGGGGGTGTTCAAGGCCAGGTTGGATGAGGCCTTGATCAGCTGAGTCTAGTTGAGAAGTGCCTCTCCCCATGGCAGGGAGGTTGGAGTAGATTCTGTAACACAATTCTATCAGAGCAGCTATGGAGATGAAAAATTGTTTGCAGTTGTCACAGATGAGCTTACTGAAGAAGAGGCCATTAATCTGGGGGCAGAATGACAGACAGCCTGGAGGCCACTAATTAAACCTTTAAAAAATGTTAAAAAGTGGTTAGAAAATTGAAACAGGAAGTTACACAAAGTAGCACAGTTTTGCTAGAGACAGGCAGTTTAGGCAGCAACAGTTATAAGAGAAACCTTGCTTTGAAAGTTCACCTAAACTAAATGTCACTGATGATATGAAGATGAGCACCCAAAATGAGTGTCTAGCTGCAAGGACTCAGAAAAAAATCCTCTACCACGAACTGAAAAAAACATTCCATTAATGTTAAGAATAATGAACATGTTGCTTCCTTGTAGTGCATCAAAGCTACCCACAGATCACCAGCTGAATCACTTCAGGGACAGACACTGGAGCAGTGTTTAAGACAGAAACTCTATCAAGCAAAGCATTTACACACATACCAGTCCTGGCTGTTAATGGCATCTCCATATCCCGGTGTGTCGACTACCGTTAGACGCAGTTTCACTCCTCGCTCCTCAATCTCTACTGTGGAAGCTTCGATCTGAACAGTCCTCTCTATTTTCTCTAAAATAAAACATTCTCATTGTTATTACATTTAACAGTTGCTGCAGAACCCCCTGCAAGACAGTGCAACAGAGCAGGAACTGCACTATAAAATGAACTGTAGCCAACATGACATTCAGTAATTCAGAGATCAGACCCAAGCTAGCCAGTGAAAACTGAAGAGCACCTTTCTGTAAGCAAACAATAAGCAATGCCCTGAGTATTGACTATTTAGTGTACTGATTGTTGAATGGACTGATTGAGTTGAAGCTCAACAGGAGCCAGTCACATGCTCATGCAGGCCAGAAGGCAAATCCTGTCCTGGGCAGCATCAAGGAGTGCGACCAGCAGGGCAAGGGAGGGGATACTGTCCCTTTACTCTGCTCTGCTGAGATTCTACCTTGAACATGCATCCAGTTCTGGTGTCCCCAGCATAAGGACACAGAGCTGTTGGAAGAACACAAAGATGATCCAAGGGCTGGAACACTTCTGCTACGAGGGTAGGCTAAGGGATTGCTCAGCTTGGAGAAGACTCCAGGGGGACCCTAGAGCTGCTTTCCCACACTTGAAGGGAACCTACAGGAGGGCTGCAGAGGGACTTTTCATAAAGGTGTCTAGCAGTAGCACAAGGGGGTATGGTCTGAAAGCTGAGGGAGAGTAGGGTTAGACTGATGGATCTTAGGAAGTTCTTCAGTATGAGGGTGGTGAGACTCTGGAATAGGCTGCACATGGAGGTTGTAGACATCTCCTCCTGTGGGTGTCCAAGGCCATGTTGGATGAGGTCCTGAGCAGCTGAGTCTAGTTGACAAATGTCCCTGCTTCTGGTAGGAAGGTTGGAGTAGGTTCCTTTCCAACCTAGGCCATTCTAAGATTCTATGAAACAAATAAGTATTTGCACCTCTAAGCATAATTTAAGTCCTTACAGGAAAAAAGATATCAGAGGAAATGGAGATTGGAGAAAAACATTTGGTTATATGGACTAAGGTCCATATACTGCTCTAAACTACATCACACAGAATCACAGAGTATTAGGGGCTGGAAGGGACCTTGAAAGATCATCTAGTCCAACCCTCCTGCCAAAGCAGGATCACCTATACCAGATCACACAGGAGCATGTCCAGGTGGGTTTTGCATGTCTCCAGAGAGGGAGACTCCACAACCCTCCCTGGGCATCCTGTTCCAGTGTTCTGTCACCCTCAGAGTGAGAAAATTCCTCCTGAAACGATGTGCTACACTGACTTGTTTTTAGGTCCACTAAGCTGAAAAACAAACATTACAGGTGAAATCTTCAAACACTAAGAACATTTTTTTTTCAGTGTTTCCTGCAGAGAAAGAAGTATGGAGATATAAAAGAGAATCTGGTGACTAATGCAGACAGTCTTCTGATACCCTGTTTCAACTTTCTCCCAAGCACATCAGAGGCACACAGCTGCCTGACATCAGCCTCTCACCCTCTGGTCACCTTCCCTTTTTATGTGTCAGTAAAAACCTAGTACAGATAAATTAAGGTAGCTCAGAGCATATCCCCAAGTTTCATCATCTCCTCAGTTACCAGCCATAGGACAGATTACAATTTCTCAGATGCTAAACTAAACTAAGCCAAACTAACAGGTTTGGGAGGTTAGCTTTTAATAACAATATGTGAATGAGCAAGAAAAGCTGAGTCTTTGAAAGGAAACACACATTAAAAAACAGGAAAATTAGGATGCATCTAGGCAGCATGAATTGAATAAAGGGTCTCATAGGTGAAGTTATCAGAACTAAGCAACATTAACTGAAAGGACACTACAATTTCACAGAGAAACTGCAAAAGCACATTTACCTGCAGCTCCAGGAATATAACGTTCTGGATAAAGATCAGTCAAGAACAGACTGTTAATTAATGTGGATTTTCCCAAGCCAGATTCACCTATAAAAAACAAATAATTCATGTTATTAAGCATATACACCCTTTTACTCCAGGCCTTTAAAGCATCTCCTCTTTTCTCAAGCCCACACTATGGAGGAAAAATAATTTGTTCACCAGGATCCACCCTAGTTTTTGAGATAAAAAACATCAAAGGTTCAGCTAAGCAATTTAAAAACCACAGGAAAAACAAGCCTCCAGTGTTTGCATAAATGTTACATGAACATGCTAAGTCTACAATAAAAGCTGAAAGGTCACACAGCACTTCAACTGCAGATCTAGAGATAGTTAGGTTACTTCAGGGAAATAAATGCTGTTGTTTGTTTGCTTAAACTTACAAAATCAGGAGCTTTAACACTCCTGCTGAAAGTTTTCCTAAAGCAGAAACTGAACCTGCCACTGTTAGGAAGGAGAATGAATAAAGGCATCCCAAACTAACAGTTGAGCTTTGCACCCTTATAGTTAGGACACATCTCATGAAACATGGAACAGAAAATCATTAAGAAAATTATTCAAAATTTGCCTAAGAAATTCCATAATTCCAGTTCATATGAACTGAAGTTCATATCAATGCTGTCCTACATCACAGGACAGGAAAGACATTGAGGCCCCAGAGTGTGTCCAGAGAAGAGCGACGAGGCTGGTAAGGGGTTTGGAGGGCATCACATGAGGAGTGGCCAAGGGAGCAGGGGTTGTTTAGTCTGGAGAAGAGAAGGCTAAGGGAGATCTCATTGCTCTCTACAACTGCCTAAAAGCAGGTTGCAGTGAGGATGGTGTTGGTCTCCTTTTCCAAGTAACCAGCAACAGGACGGGAGGAAATGGGTTGAAGTTGTGCCAGGGGAGGTTTTGATTGGACGGTAGGAAAAAACTTCTTTATTGAGAGTTGAGAGGGGTTGGAGCAGGCTGCCCAAGGAGGTGGTGGAGTCACTATCCCTGGAGATGTTCAAGAAGCTGAAGATGTGGTGCTTCAGGATAGAGTGTAGTGGCTCCAGTAGCTGGGTTACTGTTGGACTCAGTGATCATAGAATCATAGAATGGTTTAGGTTGGAAGGGACCTCAAGGATCATCCAGCTCCAACCCTCTGCCATAGGCAGGGACACCTCCCACTAGAGCAGGCTGCTCAAGGCCTCAAGGTACTTAAAGGTACTTTCCAACTGGAATGATTTATGATTCTAATAATGTAACAAATGCAATCACAAAACCTGAATTTCAAAAAGTCACTTTTTTCCTATGCCAAGAAATCAGTTTAGAAGATTTGGTCATGTTAGATGCTACTATCCCAGTCTTAGAGATGATGAAGTTCTCTGTATTTATCATTAAAAACTACATGAACTAAGAAATGCTAAACCCATCACAAATTACCTATCTATTTTACAGACTCTGCTGAACAGTCTGTCACCAGATAATCCCAACTGGTACTACAAAGCACAGAGATAAGAAGGCAGGGTTATGCATCTCTTCTCCTTTTCATTTTTCAATAGCACATCATTCCAAGGTAACTACTCAAAAAAGTGATAGCACTGTGGACTCCTTTTGCACTTGTAATAACATTAAACTGATTCAATGCAAGCATAATTCAACATGTCACTGAAAACAGCTTTGTGCTTAGAGGACCTTCCATCAAAAGTCTTTATTCACAGAAGAGGTAAATTAAGTTTAGTGATAAAATATCAGTGTGAGTCAGTACAGAACAGCAGAAAACACAAGAATAGCAGCACCATTTCAACAGCAAGATATTCACCATGTGCACTCATGCCTTCAGTGGGGAAATGGGAGCCAAGGAAAGATTAAGCAACTATCCCTTCCACCTGATGATGAGTCAGGAATACAAGAATGTCTTGCTGGCTCAAAGTCACCATCTTTAAGCACTACAAATACTCCCTCCCACCAAACATAAAAAAAAATAGTAAGAGATTTAAAAGAAAGATCTTTGAACACTCTATCATTAACAGTCCCTTGCTAAATAGGAGGACTTGTATGCTTATGTGAAAGAAATTGTTTTGCTGTTGTTTAACACTGAAAACTACTTAAACAAATCACTTACCAACCACCATCAATGTGAATTCAAAGCCTTTCTTCACAGATTTCCTGTGAACCTGGTTGGGCAGATTAGCGAACCCCACATAGCCTGCTGAGTCGGAAAACTGACAAGAAAACAGAAGTTGAGTATAAATGAGATCTCCTTCCCCCTAAAAAGTTGAAGCAGAGTTCAGTTGATCCTATACAATGAAGTACAGAAGTATACCAAGCACATGGAAAAATAATGAAACTATGTTTTGCTGCTATAGCGAGGCAGACCTTGAAAAAGGCCATTCACCAACAGTCTGATATAAATAGAAATCTCTTAAGTACCTTGAGCTACACCAAAGTTTCAACTCAAAAATCTGCAAACCTGCAAAGACACAGTACTGCTAGTCTTGAACTGTAAAAACTGTTCAAATTTGGTATTTGCTGCTGCTTTCTACAAAAAATAATGCATCAGCTGATGTGCAGAGAAAGAAGATTAACAAGGAGCAACCACACAGAGATCTGCCTTCTGCTTGTTAAGTTTTTCCCCTATCTTCACAGTGTTTGACTTCTAACACAAAAGCAGGAAAAAGAAATGTGCCTGAAAAACTTATCAAAGAGATTTGGGCTACAAAAAAGGCAGTTTGCTTCACTATCTCTTATCAACTGACTGAAAACTTAGTAGAAGACTAAACAAGAACGTCAGATTTGATTTAGGGACCTATGAGCTAGCTGAAACCAAACCTTTTCTGCATAGATGAGTTTAGGATGAGAACATCTTTTAACCAGTACCATACTTCCAGTGGGACGGGGGGGGATACAGGGGAAATCACTTAAAGGGCAGTTAGTTATTTGCTACCAAGCATTTTAAAACTCACCCAGAACCTTCACTTCTAATGGTTTTGCCATTTTTTGTTTATCAAATGTCATTTCACTAGGTAAAGAGAGCATTCCAAGCATGTAAGCAAAGACTGAACGCTTGGCCAACATCCAAAAGCCTGATACTAAAATCACCTGGAAGCTCTGTTACCACTAAACAGTTCAAGGAACACACTGGAAGCAACAAGGTCTCATTTCTTCACCATTCCACCACTTCAGCAAAGTGAAGAGTTTTTTTTCAGAACTCAGATAGGTTCTAAACAAAATTTTGGCTGTGCAGCCATCACTTTACCTTCACTTTTTCGCCTGACTGAGACATGTTTCGTCACTCCGTTTCAGACACTGGAAAATAAAAGCCACAGTACATGTTAGCTGACTTAAAGACTGTATTTGCATTAATTCTGAACTTCTATAGTGCACAAAATATTTTATTCTAGCAAAATGAAATGTCACATACTCTCCTATAAGAACAGACTGAGGGAACTGGGGTTGTTCAGCCTGGAGAAAAGAAGGCTCCCAGGAGACTTAATAGCAGCCTAAAGGGGGCTACAAGAAGGCTCCAGAGGGCTGCAGTGATAGGAAGAGGGGCAATCATAGAATCAGCTAGGTTGGAAGAGACCTCCAAGATCATCCAGTCCAACCTAGCACCCAGCCCTGGCCAATCAACTAGACCATGGCACTAAGTGCCTCATCCAGGCTTTACTTGAACACCCCCAGGGATGGTGACTCCACCACCTCCCTGGGCAGCCCATTCCAATGCCAATCACTCTCTCTGGCAACAACTTCTAATATCAAGCCTATACCTCCCCTGGCAAGACTTGAGACTGTGTCCCCTTGTTCTGCTGCTGGCTGCCTTGGAGAAGAGACCAACCCCACCTGGCTACAGCCTCCCTTCAGGTAGTTGTAGACAGCAATGAGCTCTGCCCTGAGCCTCCTCTTCTCTAGGCTAAACAACTCCAGATCCCTCAGCCTCACCTCATTGGGCTTGTTTGGAATGGTTTGGAAATAGGAGGAGATTTAGACTGGATTTTAGCAACAGGTTCTTTACCATGAGAGGGGGTGGAACACTGGAACAGGTTGCCTGCTGGGGCGGTTGGGGATCCATTACAGGAAATATTCAAAGTCAGGAACCTCAAGACTCTGAGCAATCTGATCTAGTGGAGGATGTCCCTGCTGGTTGCAGAGGGGTTGGACTGGATGACCTTTGGAGGTCCTTTCCAACCCAAACCATTCTATGATTCTATGATTATTTTCAGTCACTTCCAAGTACTATCACTGAATGCAAACATCACACCAAACACTGCAGAACTCAGCATCTGGCTAACCCAGGCTGGACATGAAAATTCACTCTGCTCTAACAGACTATCAAAAAGACTTGTTCTTTAGTTTCAGACACCCACAACAGCTGGGTTTTGGCAAGCCCTTATCTTTTTCCTCAAGGATGTTAGTTGTGCTATAGATTAGTTATCACAGCAATAGTGAGGCTTTTAATTTAGTGTGGTCATAGAGCACTGACAGGAAACTCAGAAGTGGCAGGAGCACTTCACAGCTTGGTTTGTTGACAATGCAGCTCTTGGCCTGAGAAAGCAGGGAAGTGACCTATGCAGGCACCTGTGTGTTCAGACAGAAATGCTTTCCTGTTGGGTAGCAGGACTTGTTTTAGCAGGATATAGGCCAGCTTCTGACACCAGCAGTTTGACAGTCAAATCCTAGCAGAGATGTACTAAAGCTTCAGACTAGAGGAAAAGTCAAAGTTAGCGTGATTGCAACTTGGGACTTTGAAAGAGAGCATGTCCTCAGCTCATATGGCATTCACTTGTCCTGAAGCAGGCATTTCAAATCCTGGCAGCTGTTTAGACATCAGCTATCCTGTAAGCCAGGAAAAGTTGGGGTTTTTTTTCTCCAACTACTTTTATCCACATACTCAGTTAATTTGCTTGCCAATGAAAGACTAATACATCCATTGCTGGAAAATAGGGAGGTCCTGATCCTAACCATTTTCTGACAGCCTCTAATTGAGTATTCCTCAAAACAGCCTGGGAAACATCTCTTAAGAATGGGTTTGAAAAAAACAGAGCTTATTTTTCTTTGATCACTGTGCAAGGGTTTGTCCCAGTGTTCAGCCAACTAGTGTCACAAATCACAGAATAGAATAGAATCAACCAGGTTGGAAGAGACCTCCAAGATCATCCAGCCCAACCTAGCACCCAACCCTATCCAGTCAACTAGACCATGGCACTAAGTGCCTCATCCAGTCTTCTCTTGAACACCTCCAGGGACAGCGACTCCACCACCTCCCCGGGCAGCCCATTCCAATGGCAAATCCTTAACGATCCTTAAAGACGGTCACAGCCCCACTGACAGATGTAACTCATTGCTCTGTGCACACCTTGCTTCTGTGTTTGGAAACCTCTGTGGTCATCTTGCCTGTAAAAATGGGCAACATCATTCAAAGGCTTAGGGAAGTTCACAAATTGCCAGTTTGGGTACTAATGCAGGTAAGAGTTTCTGACTCATTCCTTGCAGTGGCATGAGAAGCCACCCAAAGCAGCTGCCTATAGTTACAGGTGAGAAGGGAGAACAATTCTGCTTTAAATATGGATGGCAAATTCTCTAATTACTTCTGCTTTCAATTGACTACATAGTCACATCCATCATAGTGTTACCCAAGCTACTTGACTAAAAAGCAGAAGAATCAAAATTGTTGTCAACTGATTATGACACATCTGGCTTCAAAATTAGCCTGACAGCTCATAAAATGACAAATTCACAATAAGCCATTCCAAAAATAACTTACAAAGCATGCATTACTGGACAAACATTCACCTCGTGTCTTACTATGACTGAAAAGTTGCTGTGGATCAGCTGCTCTGACCTCATCATGCCTGCATGTCCAGTCCTGGGCCCCTCGGTTCAAGAAGGACCTCATGGAACTGCTTGAAAGAGTTCAGTGCAGAGCCACAGAGATGCTAAAGGGAACATCTTCCATATGAGGACAGGCTGAGGGTGCTGGGTCTCTATAGCTTGGAGAAGAGGAGCCTGAGTGGTGACATCGTTCATGTTGCTAAGATGTGCAAGGCAGTGCTGGGACGACAGAGCCAGGCTCTGCTCAGGACAGTCCAATGATAGGGCAAAGGGCAATGGAAGCAGAGGAATTCCACATGAACGTAAGGAAAAACATTTTCACTGTGAGGGTGTTCTGCACAGGCTGCCCAGAGAGGTTATGGAGTCTCCTTCTCTGGAGACATTCTAAACTTGCCTCGGTGTGTTCTTGTGTGACCTGCCCTAGGTGATCCTGCTGTGGCAGAGGGCTTGGACCAGATGATCTTTCAAGGTCCCTTCCAACCCCTAACAGTCTGTGTGCAATTCCGTGTGTAGTGCATGCTTAAATTTCTGTGTACAAGCATCCAGTTAGCAATTTCCCACTGTATTTTGTTAAACAGAAATAGTCTAACAAACCAAAAAAAGCCTTCATAAAACTGCTGTTCCACAACACCCAAGTAAGGCACTGAGGTACAGACAAATCCTCAGGTGCTCAGCCTCAGCACATTGTGCCGTTCATAATACTGCCCTCATGAGGTTCCCTAGAAAATGATTCTATTAACCAACTTTCCCAGATGACCAAAGCCACTTTCCTGAAGGTTTTACCCTGTAACTTTAAAATTAGCAAAATACTCTGATACAGCTTCTCACAGCTCCAAATAACCACAGCACTTCCAGCACCACTTACAAGTGATAGCTTGTCCACGAACCAGACTACACCACGAATCACTGACTGCTGAAATCAGTATCTGTACAACTGAGCCAAACATTAAAATAAACTGAAGCTGATTGTCTGACAATACTCTGGATAGTCTCACATCTGGAAATTGGAATGAAAAACAGAGCAAGTCACAGCTGTTCAGTATTCTTTACATTTTCAAAAGCCAATTTCAGTCACTATGAGATAAGCAAAGCAGCACATACAAACTATGTCAAAGAGAAAGGAACAGATAAGATATAATGCCATTAACCTGAAAAAAAGCAGTCAAACTATTTGTAAATAACCATTTAGCAGGTCCAGCAGGAAAAAAAAAAGGACACTGTAATACAGCATAGAAATGTCTAAATCAGGTTTTGAACAGTGGATAACTGAGTTCCACTTCAGACCCCAGTAAATTCCTCCCCTGAACACTGTGCTGTTTGGCAATTGAAGGGTGTGGATCATCACCAAATTCAGCTACAGCTGCTTCCTCTACAAATGTAGAAGCCTGAAACGTGCCATCCTACCATCTTCTGCTAAGAACAGTATTCCAGTGAAAGAGAAAGAGAGGGGAAGGAAAATGGGTCATTTCCTTTGTTCCTGTCAGGATGTGAGAAGTAAACTGCTAGGAACAGGCAGACTGGGAGCTTCTTAATAGGGACTAGCACAAAGAAAAAGTGTTTCCATATAAGGATATCAACAACATTTTCAAGTAATCCCCTCAGACTGATCCTAACAACCATCTCTACAAGCAGAACAGCCCTCTGGATTTAGCAAACGAGGCCTCTTTCATTCCATCTGTGATTCCAGAATTCTAATACTTCCTTTAAAATACTTAATAACCAAAGAGAACCACAGAGAGCAGTAAAGTCCTGGAGATGATCTCCACAACACAAAGCCACGTTTTCAGACTTAAAGCAGAGAAAATCCATGAATATGTGAATAAAATACCAACACTTGTGGTTCCTCACAAAAAGAACTACAAGAATCATAGAATGGTTTGGGTTGGAAGGGTCCTCCACAGGTCATCTAGTCCAAAACCCCTGCAGTCAGCAGGAGCATCCGCCACTATATCAGGTTGCCCAGAGCTCTGTCAAGCCTGATCTTGAGTATCTCTCCAAGGATGAGGCCTCAACTACTTAAGGCACTGGAACGGGTTGCCCAGGGAGGTTGTGGATGCTTCCTCCCTGGAGGTGTTTAAGGCCAGGCTGGATGAGGCCTTGAGCAAGCTGCTCTAGTGGGAGGTGTCCCTGCCTATGGCAGGGGGTTGGAGCTGGATGATCCTTGAGGTCCCTTCCAACCTAAACCATTCTATGATTCTATGATTCATTCTATGATACCTCCCTGGGCAACCTGTCCCAGTGTTCCATCACCCTCATGGTGCAGAATTTGTTTCTCACATCCAATCTAAATCTGCTCTCCTCTAATTTCAAACCACTTCCCCTTGTCCTGTCCCTGCAGGTCTTTGGTATCAGTCCCTCTGCAGCCTGCTTGTAGCCCCCTTCAAGTACTGGAAGGCCACTCTTAGGTTTCCCTGGAGCCTTCTCTTCTCCAAGCCAAACCCCAGCTCCCTCAGCCTGTCCTCACAAGAAGTACTGAAGAACATAACGTTTTTAAAAATCAAAACTTCTCCAGGTGTGTCTTGCATACAAACAAACAAGGAAGTTATGTGAAAATTAAAAGTTCACTGTACTGCAAACTGGATACATGGGTGTTGATTTTTGACATTTCTTCTGGTAGGAAGAAAACTCAAAATTGTATGAGTCACTCAATTTTACCAAACAACTGTTCTTTATATCATCCTTTGTTCATAGCTAGTCCTCACCTCTGTAGTTGGAAACCCCGTCCCAGAAGCTGCCAGGGAGCAATGTCACTTCCTCTATACTAACAATCCCAGATGATTACATTTTCCTCAGCAGAAACAGATGTTACCAACTGAAGTAATCCTTTTTGCAGACTAACAATTCCAAACATTTCTGTGTTACTCTTATTCAGGAGAACCACTGCATCACTTAAACCAGATACAGCAATTAAGAGCAAATGCAACAACCCAGCTAGGGCACTTGCAGACAGACCAAGATAAGTGTATGCCACTGTTCTGTCTTTTAATTAGTATTCAGTATTTATAAATGTCACAGACTTTGTTTTGATATTGTATAATGAACCAGTGACATATCACACAGATTATTACTGGGAAGGCATCACTGTGCATCAAGATGTGTAACTTTTCCGTCACCTAGCAATGCACATACACAGCAAAAGGAAGTCACAACTAATTGAGTATGAAAGAATATATATGAGCACTGTTCTTAAAGCAAAAAAGTCTAGACAAAGCAATGCATAAATCTAAAGGGCTAATTCTATAGATGTTATTTGTTCAGTTTCAGTGTTAACATAATGCTCTAGACACTTATGGATAAAGTCACTTTACAAGCACACAGGAGGCAATGCTACCATTCCCATTAATTATCAGTTTTAGTGGCACTCTACCTACACAAGCAGCTTTGGGCAGTGTTGTCCCAGACTTACTGAAGAAGAAAAATATTTGAAAACGGACCTGTAATCATGAAAAACAGGGGTACATTTTTTTATAATTAAAAAGCTAAACATATTAGCCATGGGCACTCATCAGGCACTCACAGGCAGCTCTACTTCACATCCATGAAGCTTAACTAGAACTGTGGACATACTGGCAATGCACAGCAAACATTGATAAATTGGCATTTAAAACCACTTCCAGATCATGCTTATACAGAATCACAGAATCAACCAAGTTGGAAGAGACCTCCAAGATCATCCAGTCCAACCTAGCACCCAGCCCTGTCCAATCAACCAGACCATGGCACTAAGTGTCTCATTCAGTCTTTTCTTGAACACCTCCAGGGATGGCAACTCCACCACCTCCCTGGGCAGCCCATTCCAATCCCACGATGCCATCAAGTCTCTAGCCTGCATGTGAATAACAAATTAAGACTTCAAATAAAAAAGGTCAATCACTTATTCTGTCTACTGCCAGACCTCTGCATTTCTCCTGCAGCATCCCCTGGTCCCTAGCACTTGGCCGCGCTTAGTGTTGCAATTTTAAAAACATTCGAGGAATGCCCCATGGAAACAGAACTTCCTGTTCCATCCTCGCCCCTCATCTCCGGCTACCGCATGCCGGGCAGACCCCAGCAGCAGAGAGGCCTCCACATCTCAGTTGTAACACATGCCTTGTTAACCAACAAATAAAGGCGTGCCTACAGCAGCCCATGACCCGACTACGGGCTTTGGGGGCTTCCGACCCGATACGCTTCTCGCCTCCTCACACTACAGCTCCAAAATCCTGCTTCCGAGCAGAGAGAGGCCAGAGTCAGGCCGCTGAGCCCGTGCACGGTGCACACACTGCCGCTGGTGAGCTCCAGAGACCAGACCGGGCCGGGCCGGGCCGGGCCGGGCCCGAACCCGTACCATCGGCCCAGTGGGGGCTGCAGTCTAAACAGGGCAGGGCAGGGCAGGGCCGAGCCGCGAAGGCGCGGACAGTGGCCAGACGCAGTAGTGTCTGGGGTGGAGGTGCCCACCCATCGGCCAGAGGTGGCCCAGCCCCCGGCTCTTACCTGAGCCTGCGGCCGCTTCCGCCGGTGCCTGCCTGACAGGCCGCGATCTGCCACCTCCTCCCGATGAGCCCTCCCGCATCCCACAGTCCACCGCGGCGAGCGCCTACCTACCTTCAGCACGACTCTATGGTCTGGGGCCGCTTCCCAGGCTAGCAGCGGGGCGCGGCTCCGGGACGAACGAGAGGAGAGACAGAGTGTCTCTCCCACCCCGCCTGCCTGCCTCAGTGGCAGCGGCGGGAGTGCCGGCGGGGCGTTGCCATGGCGACTCCAGCTGGGGACGTGGCGGGATGCGGCGCAGGATCCATGAGTTCACGCCTGGTTCTGGCACCGGGCCATGGCGAAGAGGAGCGGCTCAGTAGAGGCTGCTTTTCTCCCGAGCCAGGAAGAGACCGGATACTGACAGCGAGCGTGGTCCCAGTGGGACAGGCCTGACTCAGGACGGGATTGGCGAGCACCTCCCCTCCCCGGATCCAAGCAGCCGCTCCTCGGTTTCCCAAACCGCTTCACGCTCGCCGTCTCCTCATTCCTTCGAAGGGAGCGGTGCCACCACCCTGCAGCCTGCCGGTGAGCCCAAGGATTCTGCATCCGGTCTCTGAAGCTGGTCCTTGGCTTTGGCCCTGAGTGCCCAGCCCAAAAACATGGAGGGTTTTTTCACAGAATCATAGAATCAGCCAGGTTGGAAAAGACCTCCAAAATCATCTAGTCCAACCTAGCACCCAGCCCTATCCAATCAACTAGACCATGGCACTAAGTGTCTCATCCAGTCTTTTCTTGAACACCTCCAGGGACGGCAACTCCACCACCTCCTTGGGCAGCCCATTCCAATGGCAAATCACTCTTGTGAAGAACTTCCTCCTAACATCCAGCCTATACCTTCTGCAGCACAACTTCACACTGTGTCCCCTTGTTCTGTTGCTGGTAGCCTGGGAGAAGAAACCAACGGAGTCTGCTTGACTTGCCAAAGTAACACACGTGGAGGAAGGCTTATGTGGCAGAGCCATCCCTCCCAGGGGTCCCTGCACTCCCACTGCACGACATGGTAGCCAGTGTTCAGCAGTTAATGATGCTGAAACAACAGCGGTTTGTGTCACTTCCCCGCTGTGACATCGTGTCACAGTGCACCACACATCTATCTGGACAAACAGGCTCACTGTGGAGCAACACACACAAGTAGCCTTCAAGAATGAAACACAGTCAGGGCTGGTTCTATGTAATGTATCCCCTTCTCAAATTGTTCTATTCCTATTTCCTACTCAAATACCATTGAGCTTGGAGTTGCCTCCACCTGCAGTTCAGTGATCCTACTCACAGTGGAAAATCTTTTGGTATGGCAGATGTGATAGCCAGGGGGAAATCTAGCATAAAACTTCATGCTGTTTGATTCTAAGGCAGTATGTAATAGAAGCCTGTATGGCTACAGCTGCTCATCCACACATGAAGCAAATTACCCCCGACGTCCTCTGTTGGTATCATCACCACACACCCTCTGCCTAAGTGAGAGCAGTTCTGCCTTGGTCAGTATCATCACAGAAAAGGTGAAGGGGATTCTCACCAGCAGGTTCTCTGAGGTATCAGGGACTCCAGCAAACATAAACCTAGGCTGTAAATGATACCTGTAGTCAGATTACAGAACCAGATCACTTTCTCATAGTGAAACAGTGTTACTGCTCAAACGCTCAGTACGGCACTGACCAGGCTAGACCAGAACATCAGCAGAAGTTCAAGGAAGGCTTTTTCCAAGCTCTCAGCTCCAAAAAGCGGGTTCCAAAATGTTCCTAGTAATCCATCTGAACATTTAGCAGAGGGCAGTTCTTCTGTGTGACCTAGCAGCAAATGTTTTGACTTACAATTTTGAATACCAAGAAGCACATTTCTGTTTTGTCTGTATTTCCATCCCTTAAGCAAACAGGGTTGCAGCTCACAACAGGAAAATGTGGAAGTGAAACAAATGCCGCTGAAGGCAGGCTGGCATTATTTGCTATTTCACATTGTGCTCGTATTATCAACCAAGCATTGATGTGATCTGAGTAAGAACAACATAAAAGCCAATGAAAGTGCAACTGAGTTCCGTTTCCTAGGACACAGTGTAATGTTATAACACAAACAACTGTTATACACAACCTTCCTGGAGCAGTTAAAATATGGCATTTTGATCTTCTTCTGAAATAAAGGTCTTATTTTGTAAGTATTCAGTGACTATCCATATAGGTAGTTTGTATTATTGCCAAAGGAACAACAACACCAGTATAGAATAGAATAGAATCAACCAGGTTGGAAGAGACCTCCAAGCTCNCCCCATGGCACTAAGTGTCTCATCCAGTCTTTTCTTGAACACCTCCAGGGACAGCAACTCCACCACCTCCCTGGGCAGCCCATTCCAATGGCAAATCACTCTTGTGAAGAACTTCCTCCTAACATCCAGCCTATACCTTCTGCAGCACAACTTCACACTGTGTCCCCTTGTTCTGTTGCTGGTAGCCTGGGAGAAGAAACCAACGGAGTCTGCTTGACTTGCCAAAGTAACACACGTGGAGGAAGGCTTATGTGGCAGAGCCATCCCTCCCAGGGGTCCCTGCACTCCCACTGCACGACATGGTAGCCAGTGTTCAGCAGTTAATGATGCTGAAACAACAGCGGTTTGTGTCACTTCCCCGCTGTGACATCGTGTCACAGTGCACCACACATCTATCTGGACAAACAGGCTCACTGTGGAGCAACACACACAAGTAGCCTTCAAGAATGAAACACAGTCAGGGCTGGTTCTATGTAATGTATCCCCTTCTCAAATTGTTCTATTCCTATTTCCTACTCAAATACCATTGAGCTTGGAGTTGCCTCCACCTGCAGTTCAGTGATCCTACTCACAGTGGAAAATCTTTTGGTATGGCAGATGTGATAGCCAGGGGGAAATCTAGCATAAAACTTCATGCTGTTTGATTCTAAGGCAGTATGTAATAGAAGCCTGTATGGCTACAGCTGCTCATCCACACATGAAGCAAATTACCCCCGACGTCCTCTGTTGGTATCATCACCACACACCCTCTGCCTAAGTGAGAGCAGTTCTGCCTTGGTCAGTATCATCACAGAAAAGGTGAAGGGGATTCTCACCAGCAAGTTCTCTGAGGTATCAGGGACTCCAGCAAACATAAACCTAGGCTGTAAATGATACCTGTAGTCAGATTACAGAACCAGATCACTTTCTCACAGTGAAACAGTGTTACTGCTCAAACGCTCAGTACGGCACTGACCAGGCTAGACCAGAACATCAGCAGAAGTTCAAGGAAGGCTTTTTCCAAGCTCTCAGCTCCAAAAAGCGGGTTCCAAAATGTTCCTAGTAATCCATCTGAACATTTAGCAGAGGGCAGTTCTTCTGTGTGACCTAGCAGCAAATGTTTTGACTTACAATTTTGAATACCAAGAAGCACATTTCTGTTTTGTCTGTATTTCCATCCCTTAAGCAAACAGGGTTGCAGCTCACAACAGGAAAATGTGGAAGTGAAACAAATGCCGCTGAAGGCAGGCTGGCATTATTTGCTATTTCACATTGTGCTCGTATTATCAACCAAGCATTGATGTGATCTGAGTAAGAACAACATAAAAGCCAATGAAAGTGCAACTGAGTTCCGTTTCCTAGGACACAGTGTAATGTTATAACACAAACAACTGTTATACACAACCTTCCTGGAGCAGTTAAAATATGGCATTTTGATCTTCTTCTGAAATAAAGGTCTTATTTTGTAAGTATTCAGTGACTATCCATATAGGTAGTTCGTATTATTGCCAAAGGAACAACAACACCAGTATAGAATAGAATAGAATCAACCAGGTTGGAAGAGACCTCCAAGCTCATCCAGTCCAACCTAGCACCCAGCCCTAGCCAATCAACCAGACCATGGCACTAAGTGCCTCATCCAGTCTTTGATTCAACACCTCCAGGGACAGAGACTCCACCACCTCCATGGGCAGCCCATTCCAATGGCAAACCACTCTTGTGAAGAACTTCCTCCTAACATCCAGCCTATACTTTCTCCAGCACAACTTCACACTGTTTCCCCTTGTTCTGTTATAGGTTGGGAACTGATCTGTTGGACAGCAGCAAAGGGTACCTGGAGGTCCTGGTGGGCAGAAGGGTGATCTTGAGCCAGCAATGCGTCCTTGTGGCCAAGAAGGCAAATGGTATCCTGGGGTGGATTAGAAGGGCTGTGGTTAGTAGGTTGAGAGAGGTTTTCCTCCCCCTCTATTCTGCCCTGGTGAGTAGAGGATGAGTAGAGCGTGAGTACTCTACCCCAGTTCTGGGCCCCTCAATTCAAGAATGACCTCACAGAACTGCTTGGAAGAGTCCAGTGCAGAAAAAGATGCTGCAGGCAGTGGAACATCTGCCTTATGAGGAAAGGCTGAGGGAGCTGGAGGTTGGAGCTTGGAGAAGAGGAGCCTAAGGAGTGACCTCGTTCATGTTTACAAAGATGTGAAGGGCAGTGTTGGGAGGACAGAGCCAGCTCTGCTCAGGGATGTCTAGTGATAGAACATGGGGCAATGAGTGCAATGTGGAGCAGAGAAGGTTCCACGTGAACAGAAGGAAAAACATTTCCACTGTGAGGGTGACAGAGCCCTGGCACAGGCTGCTCAGAGAAGTTGTGAAGTCTCCTTCTCTGGAGACATTAAAAACCTGCCTGGATATGTTCCTGTGTGACCAACTCTAGGGGATCCTGCTCTGGCAGTGGCAGTTGGACTTGATGATCCTTCAAGGTCCTTTCAACCTCTAACATTATTTGATTCTGTGGTTCTTTCACTAAATTACCACCCTGTGATGCACATGGTATTTTACACACAGGTACTGCTCTCACAAACACCTAGTCAGCTCCTGAAGAAATGATAAGAGATTAGCATGAGCAATGCCAAATACAAACTGGCATCAACAGAGAGTCTCGTGGAAGTTAGTACTTTCCTAAGAGTGTCACTCCTTTCCTTGGGCAGGGTTTAGTGCAATGGGTGAAATACCCTCCAGAAGTTTCAAATGCCCCAGCTTTGGGGAATACTCATAATTCTTCCAAGCCCTGGCTGAATCAGATGTCTACCCAACTGTCACAAGAAAAGTTCAGAGAAATTGCAAGCCTCCCAAAACAGAACCACTGTGCCACAAAGTAACATAAGGAAGGGCATTTCGGGTGAGAGTAAAAGTCAGCTCCAGCCAGTGCCCTGCCTCTGCAGTGCCCAGCAGCAGATGCTGAGGAAAAGATAAACGTAGCACCACGTCTGCGTATCCTCCCAGCTTCTGGCAAGCTGGGACTCAGCAGCTTCCTGAGCCAGAACTTTTATCTTGACAGTTTTGCATGATTTTTTCTTGCTGCTTTTTGAACCCATTTCAACTTTTGGCATTTGAGAGCATCCTGTGACGATGAGTTTTACGGTGTGTTACGTGCGTGCTAAAAAGGTACTTTGTTGCTTTTGAAACCTATTGTGAGACTCGTTATGAAACAGCAGCATGCAAGATCACCAAGCAGCAGAACTGGAACTGTCTGGAGCATGTAACTGAGGAATGCTGCATCACAGAAACCAAAAGAGAATGCATGGCCACAAAAGACACTGCATATTTGTTGTTTGTCACAGAGGTGCAAAGAGAAGAAATCATCACAGTCTCACAGTATCACCAAGGTTGGAAGAGACCTCATAGATCATCAAGTCCAACCTGTTACCACAGAGCTCAAGGCTAGACCATGGCACCAAGTGCCACATCCAATCCTGCCTTGAACAGCTCCAGGGACAGCAACTCCACCACTTCCCTGGGCAGCCCATTCCAGTATAGAATAGAATAGAATCAATCACGTTGGAAGAGACCTCCAAGACCATCCAGTCCAACCTACCAACCTGCCCTATCCAGTCAACCAGACCATGGCACCAAGTGCCTCATCCAGTCCCCTCCTGAACACCCCCAGGGACGGTGACTCCACCACCTCCCTGGGCAGCCCATTCCAATGCCAATCACTCTCTCTGTGAAGAACTTCCTCCTAACATCCAGCCTATACTTCCCTCAGCACAACTTGAGGCTGTGTCCCCTTGTCCTGTTGCTGGTTGTCTGGGAGAAGAGACCAACCCCCACCTGGCTGCAACCACCCTTCAGGTAGTTGTAGACAGCAATGAGGTCACCCCTGAGCCTCCTCTTCTCCAGGCTAAACAACCCCAGCTCCCTCAGCCTCTCCTCATAGGGTTTGTGTTCCAGGCCCCTCACCAGCTTTGTTGCCCTTCTCTGGACACCTTCCAGCACCTCAACATCTCTCTGGAGTTGAGGAGCCCAGAACTGGACACAGCACTCAAGGTGTGGCCTGACCAGTGCTGAGTACAGGGGCAGAATAACCTCCCTTGTCCTACCGGCCACACTGTTCCTGATACAGGCCAGGATGCCATTGGCCCTCTTGGCCACCTGGGCACACTGATGGCTATCTTCATTGTATTGAAGAACACTGTTCCTCCTAAATGGTTAAACAGTCTGGAAGTGTGAATACAGTGAACAATCTGACTGTGACCCACTCATTCCCAGAATTATTATTTCTGAAAGAATGTTGTTTTATTCTTCCCTTGCAAGCTCAAACGCCTTTTATAAAAGTTCCTGGTACCTCTAGGTTTACACTATCCAAAGTACAATTAGAGTCCTTCCTTGAATTCAAATCTTAACTCTGTGTGGAGTCACGTCTTAGCCAGTTAGAAATACCTCATGCATTCAGCAAAAGACATTTTGTATCTTTTGTTCTGCTCCTTAACAGAGAAAGTGGTGTGACACTGCTTATAATAACGTAAATGCCACTGCATCACTGAAAACTAAACTGAGTTGTGATGGGTAGATCAGCTACAGATTCCTTGGCATTGTTTCTATTAAATCTTTTAAAAGAGAAACTGCCTCTTTTCAGTTATGAGATCTCTTTTAACTTGATTTCCTTTCACTTGAGACTGTTCCCCACATAGCTCAATGTATTTGGAATTTGAGCCTACAATGATGTGACTGCTGTAACAGCTGCACTGTAAGAGAGTATCTATATATATATGTAAGTCCAAGTGCTAGGTGCTGCACTTTGGCCACAACAACCCCATGCAGAGATACAGGCTGGGGTCGGAGTGGCTGGAGAGCAGCCAAACAGAAAGGGATCTGGGGGTGCTGATCGATACCTGCCTGAATATGAGCCAGCAGTGTGCCCAGGTGGCCAAGAGAGCCAGTGGCATCCTGGCCTGCATCAGGAATGGTGTGGCCAGCAGGAGCAGGGAGGTCATTGTGCCCCTGTACTCTGCACTGGTTAGACCACACCTTGAGTACTGTGTCCAGTTATGGGCTCCCCAGTTTAAGAGGGACATTGAGATGCTTGAATGTGTCCAGAGAAGGGCAACGAGGCTGGTGAGAGGCTTTGAGCACAGCCTTACGAGGAGAGACTGAGGGAGCTGGGATTGTTTAGCCTGGAGAAGAGGAGGCTCAGGGGTGACCTTATTGCTNTGGAGGTACTGGCCATCTGAGCATCTTCAACTCTCCCAGTCTTCTCTGAAGACAAAATTATTCAAGTCTTGATTAAACAATTTTTCATTTCCACAAGATTTAAGCTTGTGTTTGATTCAGAATATGAGTGCTTGCATTGCCAAATTCCAGTGTTTCAGGACCAAGCCTTTTAGAAATAAATATGTAAGAGCTGTGTGCTGGAGTTGGCATCCTTCTAAAAGATTGGCAGAGAAAAAAAGTGCTTTGAACATAACTGGTCTGAATTTAGATATTCCCTGGGGTATTTTTTTTTATTTGGGTGTGGTGATGGAGAAATTTAAGGGCAAACTTGCCATTCTCTGCTAGCATTTGGTGACTTGGTAAGCTGATCAAGATACTCTTCTGTGTATTGCTTTACCTGTAGAATCACCAATGGGGTGAGCTATTCTAGCATCTCACATTTTCTGTGGTTTTGTAGACATGCTGCCTCAGGAATTGGAAATGTCACAGCTGCTGAAAGCTGAGCCCTTTTGAAGTGTGCAGCTCAGAGCTGGAGCTCCGGCAGTGTAAGAACAGGAAGCCAGTATCTGTGGATGCACCAGGATTTATTGACACAAACTACTTTACAAGTTATGTAGTAAGCCCTATGAAAGTCTGCAGCTGATATGGATTTTCTCTTGCTGGGAAAAAAAAAAAAAGAAAAGGTGTTTTTAGTGACACACTACAGAAAATGTTTGAATTATATTAGTCTCAGGGGAATAAAACTGTTTCTTCTGCACTTACAAGTCCACCTTTCCAAGGTGCTACCTATGGCAATGAAGAATCTCAATTTTTTTTCTCTGGGTAAGAGATATTTTGCATCTTTTCACCAATGACAGCCATCATTTCCTCTTACTGGAAACCAGCTTCACTTTTTAGAAGGAAATCAGGTTGACAGAACAGTTCCACATTATTCCCAAAGATGGGGTTGCCTCAGACTTATCTCACTTCAGAGTCAGCCCTGCTGAGAATCAATCGCTCTCATAACCAGAAGAGGTGTCCCAAGCCTCTCACATTCTCAGGAACACAAATTTCCTGGGGCAGTAGATAAATGTAGTATGTTTCCCATCACTATCCCATAACAGTCTTTGTGGTCATGCCTTTACTAATTGCTCTCAACATCTGCAATATGTATTTAAAACAATGGCATTTGTCCTTGCTGACAGAATGACAGCTGATGTGATTTCCCAACAATGACATGGGAAAGAGAACTACCAGATCTGTGGAAGGAGACGAACTTTGCAAGAGTACAAAATTAAACTATGCTTCTCCTGGTAGGAAGCATGATGTAGAATGGGCCCTGAGGCACGAAACAATGCATGAAACAATGTATATTTCCTATAGCTTCCCCTCTTCCCCCCCCACCAGCCTGTCCAAGCTTTAGTATATTCTCAAGAGCTGTTGATTGCATCGAAGCATTTGAAGCAACATAGCCTAAGCATATATTCAGTGTGACCTCTTGGTGAGTGGGATGATCAGCCTGTTTAGATGCTCATCTCTAGATGGAGCATTCTGAGCTTTGTAAAAGAGCCACCCTCCACCATGTTAACTGCCCTGATGTGCTATTAACACAGGATAGGGCTGTCCAGTGACACTGTGGTATCCTCTTGAAAGTCAAATCCAAAATCAAGGTGCTGAAGTGTTAGGTGCACAGCAGCCCACCACTGCAAACCCTGACAGTGAAGACTGGAAATATTCCTGTTACAAGGGGTGCTTTAGTAACGCATAGAGACCCAAAGATCAATTCCAAACAAGGGGAAGTTTCAAATGCTGATCCAGGGGGTTGTGTGTAGAGGAATTTGAGCAGGCAGGTGTGGAACTTGGTTCTAATGATAGTTTATCATAATTAATTTCCTCATTGCATGAGGAGAGTGCTCGCAACACTGTCTCAGTCCTGCCATTATGTGTAGTACAGCCAGAACCCCTGGTAGTGCCAATGGGCAGTCCACACAAGAAAAATGAGCACAAGGAGAGAGTGTCTGTAAAGTGCAGAGAGTGATGCAGGACTAGGGCTTATATGGAAAAGGAGATACAGCAGCAAATATATAAAGGCTGGAAGCAGATTTGTTACCCCCTTTTACTGTGTTTCCAGCTACATTTATCTACTTCCTTCCTTTCTTTTCCACAAGTCCTGTCACACCACTGCTGAGGGGGAAGAGTAGCGTGGGCATCCATTTCTCAATCCTGAAGAGCAGCAGTAACACTTGTACTAAAAAAAGGTGTTGGATCCTACATCACAGAGCATCACTGGTGCCCCTTGCAAAATTCTGGCATAGGTTTTTTAACCATTGCTTCTCTATGTTCAGAAGATGAACTAAGAGAGGAAATGACAACTCCATGGTAACCACTTCAGCTTGTTTCCAAAATAAATGATCTTGAGTTAAATCCTATGGTGAAATTGTGCACTTTCATTTTGCAATAACCTGCTAAAGGTTGTTGACTCATCCCTATGTGCCAGTCTTCTGCTGTGTCACCATGGTGTGAAGACGTGTTGGCGCTGCTGACACGCAAGAACTTCATGGAGGTCTGTCTTACTGTGGAAAATAATACATCCACTCCAGCAAAGTCTCTTCTCTTGGGAAAAACAGCTGCATTTTAAAGGACAACTTGGACAGGAGTAGTCTTCACCGAGAAATTTCAGGCTCTCTAAATAAAGGACAGATCCCTTCATATCTGTAAATTTCCTTGCCTTTATTTCAGCACTAATTAGAAGATAAAACATGGCACAAAATCCTGATTTTGATTAGACTTTTGGAAGAAGTTCTTCACCATAAGGGTGGTGAGACACTGGAACAAGTTGCCCAAAGAGGTGGTGGAAGACCCATCCCTGGAAGGCCAGGCTGGATGTGGCTCTGAGCAATCTGATCTAGCTGAAAGCACCCCTGCCCATGGCAGGGGGGTTGGAAATAGATGACCCCTGAGGTCCCTTCCAACCCCAACAACTCTATGATTCTTCACCTTTGCTTATGTCTGATCCAAAAGCTGTCTTGAGGTCACTGGGCTTCTAGTTAATCTTTTGACTCATCCTCTGGCTTTTTCACACAAGAAATAGTAGGTTTGTGCATGAGCTTGCTACTAAGTGTAATTTTCTTCTCTGTCTTCCAGATGCTTAACATTTTAGGGACAATAAGCAGCAGATGCACAGAGGTGAGGGATATTCCACAAATTACAAACCAAGAATGCTCTGGAGACTACATTTAGGGTCTCGAAAGGCAAATCTAAACATTGCTGGTGGGATACTTCAAGGCTAAGCAAAGCCCTAGCAAGACTCAAAGGCTGGGCACAGCAGCTCTTCTGTGTCCTGGTACAGTGCTCACACACCAGGACAGGCAAAGCTGGTGGGAGCCTGGACCCTCCTTAGCAGCCCTCCCAGAAACTCTGCCTGGTATTTGTCCTGATTACGTCAGGAAAAGAGTGAAAACACAATCACCTCTAATCCCAAAGCCCCTCTTGCTACAGTATGGCTTATGTGCAATTGTTCTCAGCTTGAATGCCACTTCCACCCATTTTCACAGGCTGTGAAGTCCCCTCTGTACCCCCCAGAATAATGTAATAAATGCCTAGCTGGAACATCAATAGATGCAATGACATTCATGGCCACTTGTTAATGGCTTACTTAGCTGCAAGGACACCTTCAAATTCAAAGGAATTCAGACTTTATCGGCAAGGATTTCATTTGTAAGTAGCGATTTTGACACTTACCAGCCCAGGGAAAACATCAAAAATCAGAACCTTTTCATTTGGGGAATTTAAATTCATTCTCAGTGTTGTGACATCAACAGCAGCAGAAGCCACAATGTGCCCTAGCTGATGTAGTCCTCAGGTCACCCCCAGAAGCTCAGTCAGTCAAGTTACCAGTGAGTCAGGTAAGCAGGCCAGTGAGCACCTTCCACCATTGGGCTCATTAGGGGTAGTCTGTGCAATAGACTCACTTTCAGTATTACTTTTTAATAGAGTAACTGAAAATGGAGGTTGTTGCCAGTAGCCAGGATAAAAGCCAACAGGTGGGGCGAGGGAAAGAAACAAAGAGACAAAGGTGAAATGTGAGGAATGGAAATGCCTCCAAGCAGAAGGGTTCATTTACCTTGTTGTTATTGTCTTTCCCCAGAGAAATAATTGCTTTGGATTAAGTGATCTGTAGGAATCAATTGCTCGGTAACAGGTAGCAAGGGAAGGTGGGGTGAGGGCCACAGATGTAAAACAAGCCATGCACTGGGTTCCCTTCTCAGCCCAATGCCCTGGGCAGCTGCACAGGCTCCAGAAGTGCCTCCCGGCCAGCACAGAAGCACACAGACCATTTATCAGAGGAAACTCAGAGTTCCGTGCTGCTGGGCAAGTGGCAAGGGTGGAGCTTTCCTGTGCTATGGGCTAGGATAACTGGCATCTCTTCTCCCCTTGTTAATTGTTATTCTGTGCTGTTTTCTGTATAATCATTATTATCATCATAAATACAGACATTATAGTTTCAGCTTGTGGTCTGGATTTCTTCCTGTTCATCACTGAGATATCTCTGTCTATGTGGCTGGTTCTTTTGCACACTCTCCTCTCCCTGACACCAGCGACTTTTCTGAGTGATTGTAAGCAGCCTCGCTCTGACAGACTGCACAGCCCCAGTCACAGATTCCTCCAGGACTTGCACACTGGAATTTACAGTTTTAAATAATTGAGGTAAACTGTATGTATATCATGTACAGCTGGAAGAGGAGATAACTCCTCTTAACTCCCTTTACCAGGCAGTCTCTGCTAGGAAGACATTTTCCATGCTAGAAATGTTTACAGCTCCTCAGGCAGAGATAATCAATGGGAGACTGCAGTTGTTACATGTCAGCATGTCCACACCATGATGGTCCACAAGCTGATGATGTTCTGTTTCTTTTATTTTAAATATATATATATATATACACTTTTTTTTTTTCCTGAGTGTCTTGTGGGTAAAATTTGTCTTCTGGTTGGAAAAACAAAAGAAGTGAAAGGGCACATCCAGAGTGTTGTGACCTCATTGCCATTCTCCAGTTAGCAGCATTTGGGTGCTCTGCAGAAGAGTCATCAAAGCATCTGTCAGGATGTAAGCAGGGCATGAGTCAGTGTGAAGCCACTAGTCACATCCTCCGTTGTCAATGCATGTGATTTCTTCAGCCTTTGCTTATTGTTTCTTCTGCTTCTGCTTCACACATGGACTTCTCCATTCACGTTGCATTCATACCAGTCTTAATATTTCTATCACAAATCTCTGTGTGCTGTGAAACATGTTGTAAACTACTGTACAACAGAGAAAACACTCACATAGGGGCAGGAAATGTGCTCTTTTCAACTCAGGAAGGACTTTAGGCTAACTGAAACCAAATCTAGATAACCAGATCAAGTCAGACTGAACTTAACTTTCCACTTTGTCTAAACCATTTAAATTTTCGATTTTGTCTCAACCATTTAAACTTGTTTAAGATGAACCAAAACACTACTGGTTAAAATCAAAACCAATCTTTATCAGGGCACCCAGTGGAAAGCCACTGAAGCATGGCTCCCTATGAGCACTGTGGGGCAGCTGGTGAGGTCTGTACTGTCTCTTACAGCTGTAACAGCAGCATTGCCACCACAAAGGTTCACTGCCTCTGCCAGCCTGGGGGACTCTGAGCTGCTGGTGGCCTGCAAGGGTTGGACCAAGGTTTCTTTGCAAGAACAATCCAATATATCAGTGGTCCATGAGGAGACTGAAGAACTTGCAATATCTACACAAGCTGGTGATGAAACCTTTTGCAGATATGCTCCTTTTGATACAGGCACTTAACAGACTATTATAAAAATGAAATATATTTGCCAAATTAAAACAGTAATGTGAAGTTTGAAATACTTATGGCAAGATATTTAAATATAATGCCTTGCTCTTGCCTTCAAACAGATTTTCATGCCTAGTGTAAGGTGAGAGCAATTACTCTCCTTGCACCAAATTAACAATCTGTCTACTGGTACTGACGGATGAGGTGCAGATTCCATATTCAAAGCTCTTCCATTTTCCGTGTGGTTCCTAAGCTGTTTGATGGTGCTTGCCTCCACCTTTGCCTGTCACAGTGTGCAAGAGGTGCGCGGGTCCACCAGCGTGCTCAGCCTTTGGGAAATGGTCAGTTAGGCTCTGATAATGGGAACATCTGAACTGCCGGGTGCCTGCGCTGGCAAGACCTCTCCGAAGGTCTGGCTGCGGACTTTGTCAGCGGATAGGAAATACACAGAAAATGGCACTAAAAGAAAGACACCTGAGCGGCTCAAATCCTCGAGGGATTCCTCCAGCCCTAGACTTCCCTGGGAGAGAGTAGCGTCCTTGCAGGCTCCTCCCAAAGCAGAGTGCCGGGACTAATAGAGTGATGTTACCCCGGCTCCGAAGGGAGCCGTGAGCAGTGGGGCAGCACCGTGCCCCCAGCCCTGCGGCGCTCCCCCGGCGGCTGTTAGTGCCACCGCCCACCGTGACCGTTCGAGCCCCGCTACGCGGGAAAGGGCAGGGCCGAGCAGGAGGGCGGGCAGTGGGAGGGCTCCCCGTGGCTCCTCATATAGCCCTGCCCGCCGGCGGTGGCTCATAACCCGCTCTGCAGCCGTTCGGGACCCGTGGTGCAGAACTGCCGCGCCGTCCTTTCAGCAGAGGCTTTGGTGAGGCAGCAGCAGCAGCAGCAGCAGTAGCAGCATGACTTCGGCGGCGGTGGAGATTTTGGGGCTGGGGCTCGGCATCCTGGGCTGGGTGGGAGTGATCCTGGCCTGCGGGCTGCCCATGTGGCAGGTGTCGGCCTTCATCGACGTGAACATCGTGGTGGCGCAGACCATCTGGGAAGGACTGTGGATGAACTGCGTGGTGCAGAGCACGGGGCAGATGCAGTGTAAGGTGTACGACTCCATCCTGGCGCTGCCGCCCGAGGTGCAGGCGGGCCGGGCGCTCACTGTCATCGTGGCGCTGCTGGGGCTGGTGGCCTTGATGGTCACTGTAGTAGGCGCCCAGTGCACCAACTGCATCCGTCCCGGCAAAATGAAGTCCCGCATCGTGATCGCCGGCGGGGCCATCTACATCCTCTGCGGGGTCCTGGTTCTCGTCCCGCTCTGCTGGTTCGCCAACATTGTCATCAGCGACTTCTATGATCCCACTGTGCCGTCGTCCCAGAAGCGGGAGATGGGGGCCGCGCTCTACATCGGCTGGGCGGCCACGGCCCTGCTTCTCTTTGGGGGCTGCCTCATCTGCTGCTGCTCCTGCTCCCAGCGCGATGAGACCTCCTTCCCCGTCAAGTACTCGGCGCCGCGGCGGCCCACTTCCAACGGCGAGTACGACAAGAAGAACTACGTCTGAGCGGGGCTGCTCCGCGGTCCCGGCCCTGCGGGGACACGGACACGGACTGGCTCCGGCCGCCTCGTGGGCTGGAACGGGGCACCGCTCCGAGAGTCTGCGCTGAGCTCTAGCGCTCCCCTGCCTCGAGGCTCTTCTTGACGGGATCCCGTAAAGCGGCAGCCCTAGGCAGGGCAGCGCCCGGCGCACCGGCGGCTCTCACCGCTTAGCTATGGGCAGCGCCGCGCTTGGCGCCGCCGGGGACCCGGTACTGACCGCCCGCCATGCCGAGACGAGCAAAGCCCTCTCCGGCCGCACAGTGCAGCCGGACCAGCGCCTCCGCGGCCCGAGGCGGCTGGAGGCACCGACGAGCCCGGGAGAGCCGCGGCAGCATCTGCCGGTACGCCCCGTCCGGGCTCCGTCTCCTGTCTGCCCGTCCGGCTCCCGGCGCTTCCCCGGCGATACCGTGAGAGACTTGTGAGTACTTCACCGGCCGCTTTTGCCTCTGGCGCCTCTTGGGGCACCACCGGCTGGTGGGACCAGGACCTCAGGTGTTCACTGTTGCCAAGGAGACGCTTCCTTTATTCATTTTCTCTCCTGAAAACCTGCATCTGGCTGTGGCCTCTGGGACTTCAACTGGCTCGGGGGGTTTGTTCTTCTGTTTGGGCAACTCAACTAGGGATAACGTCCAAAGCGTGACACTAACCTTGGTTCTTGCTCCCGCAGGCAAGTAAACTGTTTGGAGAAAGGCATTTGATTTTCTTCGGTTATTTCAGTCCCTCAGAGAGGTGCATTTGTCCGTGTGTCTGTAAGACCTTTGAAAGGCATTCAGGTAGTTGCTATCATTTAATGGAGAACAAACAAGATTACAGTAGGTTGCCTGTTAAGGTTCTTTATCCTTTCTCCTTCATCAGCTTTTGTTCTGTTTTTACTTGAATATGAACTCATTGCCAGAATTATTGGAAGACTAGGCATCGAGATCTGGGAGGTCTTTGTATGCCCTAGCTCCAGTGGTGCATCCCTCTGCATCCTCATCTGCACTACAGGAGGCTGGAAACTTAAAAACTGCCCCAGATTTTGATGGCTGGGTTATGGATGGCTCTCATGGCCTTCTTGCCAAGCTCCATTTGCTGCCAATTTTGAATTGTGTGTTCAGTTGGATGTGCACTTGATTGACTCCCTACTATACTTTTGATAACACTTCCCCTCATTTACTAAATTGGGCAAAGAAAATGATAGAAGAATTTTACCAAGTATCTTGAATTGAGAGTTTATGCTGGCTGATCAGGAGGTGTGAAGTCATAGCTCTCATAGCTCTCAGCTCCTCCATATTGCCCTGGTAACACTGTGCAGACTGGAAAAAAAGATGCTCTGAGCAACATAACTCGCATTTTCTGAGCTCAACTTCAGCCCAACCTGATACATTAGCACACACCTTCCATTTTACACTGCAGACAAACTTTTCTAGAGGAGAGATTAAGGAGCAGTGCAATACTCTTCCATTAATACTCTCTCTTCCATGCATTAGTTCTGCCTTTAAATCAACACAGAATGGTGGCAGGATCTGTATTGCCACAAGATTTCTGCCAAGAGTTAGTGAGGAAATGTGCTGTATAAGTTCCTCAGAGCACAATGCTACAACCTCATGGGTTCCTCACAACCATGTAGCCCTGCAGCACAGACACCTAAGCTGAGCAGTAATTCTTATACCTCTCTGGTAATGCTGAGACTAGGGACTGACCATACCTGTGTGTTTGCAACAGGTTTACATCACCTGTGCTCTTGCCTCCCTTACCAAAGTTAAAAGCCTGGTGGTATCAATGCGTACACCGACTGGAATGAGAGACTGATGCCTAGACCCTGCTAGTTTTAGTGTTGGATATTGAACATACAACTTAACTCTTCTGAGGGTAACTGCTTTCTGTTTTAAATAGATAAGTTGCAGGGTCTGAGCCCATGAGAGAACACAAAAGCAGAGCAGTAGCTCTAGAACTAGTTTTGTTCTATAACGAGGTGCAGTTCTTATACCATCTGCATTCAAATAAAAGCTATCATGTTGCTATGATGTGATATGTAGTTTTGGTACAAGAATGAAATATTCCTTATTTCATCATTGCAATTTTTAAAACACTGTAACATTGTAAACTGTAAATGTATTTAAGTGCATATATTTTGCAAGAAATCAACCAAAGTTGTTTTGTTATTGTGGTTTGGTGCCCTTATTTGTTTCACGGTTACATTGGTTTTAAGTAGTAATGGTCAGCTGTAGTTGTCACCCAGCCTAGAGACACACTACACCCTCAGGCAGCTCTCTTATGTCTTCAAATGAGTCAGCAGATACTAACTCAGATCCTGGACCTCACTCTCTTTTAAAGAACAAAACCCCATCCCCTGCCAACAGACCTCCCTGCACGTATCTGTGCTGCAGAGCCTTCGGAAGTGCTGCAAGATTGGGGCTTTGACAAAAAAGACAAACTCTTTCCAGGCAGTGCAGCACTTAGCATTTAAAATCAAATCAAAACTAGTGCCTTGGGGAGAGGGAGGGAAACTTACATCTTAAAATTGATTTGATTTTGACAAGCCCAACTTCTTTATTAGTAACTTTGTGTTGTGTCAGAGCTGGGTCTTCTAATAACCAAAACCTGAAAGAACTACACAGCAAAGCCTCTTGGAAGACACCAGCACTAACTGTGCCTGTGCTAGCACACAAAGCATCATCTTCCCAAACCCATGTTGCTGCTGATGTAAGATGGTTTCACTGAGGTCAGTGGGGCAGCTCCCAACAATACCAGCAGGAAGTGAGGCCCATTTAAAAAAAATAGGTTTATATTTAATCTCATCCTTCAGTGTACTTATTTGTTGCTATGCTTTAAAAAATAACCCAACACTGACTGATGTCACTGGCTTCAGGGTAAGAGTCTAAGCAGAGTTTTGCTGGTTTGTTTTTCCACAAAGACCAAGTCCTGAACTTTTAAGAAGTGCTGATGAGAAGGCCTGAATCTCATCACAACAAAAAAAGAAATCTATAGCACTTGTTTACTGTTTTTATTTTGTATTTATGATTTCACATCAAAATAAAAATATCTAAGCCAATCCCTGATCAGGGTTACTGTTTTTTTGTGAAAGGCATTAAATTGTCTGGGCTCAGGAAGATGGGGTGTGACATTGGTGCCCAAAGGGCAACTTTTACCTGGGCTACCATTGAGGAGAGAGCTGGGTCCCTTCTGGTGAAGAAGGACTGCTCCCTTGCAGAGCAGTCAGCATCTCTGAAAGCTGAAGCCTCAGACAAAAGAGCAAGTAGCAGCGGTTGGTCTTGTGATGTGAGCACATTAAGAAGTGAAGTGTGAGTCCCAACTATTTTGAGAACAGCTCTAAGCATGAAGCTTTTTAAGCTTTCAATTCCTACACATCTAAACTAAAAAAGAACAAAATCCCACTGCGGCTTGGATCAGCCCCAACTCGACCTGATCCTTTCTGTCACTTGTTTTTTTAGTTTAAAAGTGCATTCAAGCTGGGGAAAAACATTTTCACAGATGCAGCAGAACAGAACCTGTGGAAAAAAATGGCTCTTAAAGGAAATTGTAGAGGCTAATTGCTAGTGGGGAAATCTGCCTAAGTTAGATGACTGCCAGGGAGGTCTTTCAATATTTTGTACTATTTCCCCCCCCCAAGATTTTCAAGCTTTCCTAACAAACTGTTGCTTTAAAAGTGAAGAAAAAAACATCTTCAAAGACTTCATTTTGCAGCATTCTTGCCAGCTGGGTTGAGATTAACAAAAGCTCCTTGCCACCCTCCCATTGCTATGCACATGCTGAGCTGGAAAAAGGGTGTCTGCCGGCTTGGCCTTTGTCCTGCTAAACGAACCATTTCATAGTTATGAATTTGAAAGTAACCTGCAGTTCTTGCCCTGCAAATCTGGTTAGATCCTGTCTGTGCAAAGAGGGGAAATGCACCGGGCAGAGGGGAAAGGAAGCTCAATCAGTCACGTTTGCTGCAGGATGTTTAGGGAAATGTTTCCTTTTCCTGCACAAAGATGTTTGTGGGGCATCTGCTCTTTGGAACACACTGAAAACATTTCACTGTTGGGGTGAGAAACCAGTGCAATTCCAGATTTTTATTTATAGATCTATTCCCTGTTTAAATATTATGAAAGAATTTGGGGGTTGATTTTTCTTGCCCATCCCTCAAACCACAAATGCAGGTAAACAGCCTCTTAAATCTACTTTCTTCAACTGAGACTGATCTTACATCTGTAATGCTCAGTGAGAATCCTGCCTGTCACAGCTATACATATGTGCACACATGCAGCAATATGTTAATGCAGTATTCAGCATCAGGTGCCACACAAAATGCCTCCTCTCTTTTGTTTTGTACACCAAAGAAAACCACTATGAGTCACACATTTGAAGGTTTGCTTTTATAAGTCTACTTGGGAAGACACAGCACATATGTCTGCTGTTATTAGATTAATCAAGAGAAAACAATGAATTCTTTTCTCAAGTCAGATACTGTATTTGTTTTACTTGTAGGCTGATTGTGATGGGATAAAACATTCCAAAAGCAAAGCCTCAAGGGAGCCTCATACTTCTGTTTTAGAATGAACTGAGTTCTGTCATTCTTATTTTGATCAAACCTTTGTTCATGACTCTCTGTATGACTACTCCAGACTATTCCTTGCTGCTTCTCTGCAGGAACAGGCTCCCTGTCTAGAAAATCCCTTCTTCTTCCTACTCCAGCCTTCAGTTACAAGAAAAGGACAATTTCAACCACTGCACCGTTGATAAAACCTCCAGTGGCAACAGTGATGACTTCACAGTTGCTTGGATACATAAACCTTGCTTCACCTTTTCCTTTCTTAAGCACAGATTAAGACATTATGTCATGAATCAATTTAACTGTGTTCTTTCTTTATCACATTTTGAGAATCTGTTTACAACACTGAGCCTCCCCCTCCTTCCAGAGCTCACCATGTAGCTTCAAGCCAGAATTTGGAAATGAAAAGTAGTGAGTAGTAGGATTTAATGTGGAAGCACATGTCTTACATCAAGGGCATCTAGCCAGGGCTCGTGCTAATCTTCTCGTTATGCTTGATTCCAGCTGCACCCAAGACACTTTTAAGCTGTCTAGCTGAAAGGGACCTGGGGGTTGTAATTCACAAACAACTCAATATGAGCCAGCAGTGTGCCCAGGTGGCAAAGAAAGCCAATGGCATCCTGGCTTGAATTAGAAATGCTGTGTCCAGCAGGAATAGGGAGATGATTGTCCCCTTGTACTTGCCTCTGGTAAGGCCACACCTCGAGTACTGTGTTCAGTTCTGGGCACCTCAATACAAAGAGAGATCATAAAATAGAATCATAGAATCAACCAGGTTGAAAGAGACCTCCAAGATCATCCAGTCCAACCTAGCACCCAGCCCTATCCAGTCAACTAGACCATGGCACTAAGTGCCTTATCCAGGCTTTTCTTGAACACCTCCAGGGACGGTGACTCCACCACCTCCCTGGGCAGCCCATTCCAATGCCAATCACTCTCTCTGCCAACAACTTCCTCCTAACATCCAGCCTATATTTCCCCCGGCACAACTTGAGACTGTGTCCCCTTGTTCTGTTGCTGGTTGCCTGGGAGAAGAGACCAACCCTCACCTGGCTACAGCCTCCCTTCAAGTAGTCGTAGATATCGAGGTGCTAGAGCCAGTGCAGAGAAGGGCAATGAAGCTGGTGAAGGGCCTGGAGAATAAATCTTATGAGGATATACTGAGGGAGCTGGGGATGGTTAGTTTGAAAAAGAGGATGGGGGGAGACGTCATGGCTGTCTACAGGATGTTGTGGAGAGGTTGGTGCTGGTCTCTTCTCACAGGTAACGACTGGGCAGGCTTAGATTGGGAGAACTTTTTTCCCAGCAAGAATGGTCAGGCATTGGAATGAGCTGCCCAGGGAGGTGGTGGAGTCACCAACCCTGGAGGTGTTTAAAAGTCATTTGGGTGTGGTACTTGGGGATATGGTTTAGGGTGAAACTTGTAGAGTAGGATATCAATTGGACTTGGTGATCCTGAGGGGCTTTTCCAACTGGAATGTTTTTGTGATTCTGTGATTCCATTGCCTCACTCAAACTAGCACCTGCTGTTTGGGTTGCTGATCACCTTGAGATACTCGAGACCTAGATGATGTGTCAAGCCTATCCCACAGAAACTGCAGTGGGGTTGTGACAAATGATCATACATATTATAGCCTTGCTTGCTTCAGTGCACAGTCACAAACATTCTCTCTGCACACAGGGGCAGATCAGGTAGTTCTTCACAAGTCTGTTAAAGAAACACAGCATTGCATATCCTGAGTTTGACAGATAAATGAACTTGAACTGCGTAGATCACACAAAATCAATCAGGTTGGAAAAGACCTCTGAGATCATCAAGTCCAACCTATTATCCAACCTATTACCTAGATCTTACAGTTGCTTTCAGCAGTACCTTACTTAAGCTCATGTGAAAATACTAATTAGTAAGAGCCTGTTTGAAAAGGCATCAAGGAAAATGGATATATAAAGGAGCTTGGATGTTAAGCAGCCTGCATACAATGAACTGATCATTACAGAACTACTGGCTTTAGCTTTTAGTTTTGAGAGCAATGGGGTCATACAGCATGGGCAACTGTGCATACAGCACAGTTATTCTTAAAGCAAAAGAAGAGTGAGCCTTGAAACTACTATCTAGCTGTTTAACTTTCAATCTGTGAAAGGAAGAGAAAGAAAAGCACACCTTATTCCTTGACCACGAGAGCAGTCAACAAAACACACCTATCTCATGATGTTAAATTAAGAGAAGACCTCCAACATTCAGTACAGACTTTACCAACTCCAACATTCAGAATGACTTTAACCAACTAGAAAAACATGCAGAATATAAACCAAGTTGTATCTGTTGCTCTGATCCTCCTCAGAGCATTCTGAATGGCAAAGGCCATTCACATTGACTAAATCCCTGGCAGCAATTGGCAGCACGTTCATAGCAGATGTAAGATGTTTCTGAAGCCCTGCTGAGGTGTCATTTGTGCAAGCTACTGTTTCCGTTGGGAAAAAAAATGCTCAGTTTAGAGAGACTGGAGATAGTGCTAATATGGACAGCAATAGTGGTGGATCCATTCCTTCCCACACATCAACTCAAGTCCAGGGAGGTTATCTTCTGGCAGATTCTTCAGGCTGCCCTAACCAGGCTGAGATTTTTTGTGAGACAGAGAGGTGCTCTGGTGTACACAAATATAACAGGTGAGATGAAGCAAGAAAAGACTGGATGAGGCACACTTGGTGCCATGGTCTAGTTGATTGGACAGGATTGGGTGCTAGGTTGGACTGGATGATCTTGGAGGTCTCTTCCATCCTGGTTGATTCTATGATTCTATGAAGCCAGTTCATGCTTGTTTACAGTGGAGAACAAAAGTAAATCACAGAATCACAGAATTTCTTAGATTGGAAAAGACTTTTGAGGTGATCGAGTCCAATCATTAGTTTCACACTGACAAGTCCTTGACCAAAGCAAATCCCTCAGCACAACATCTAATCACTATCAATTGCTATGGTTGGAAAGGACCACCAGGATCATCCAGCCCAACCTTCATCCCAGCATCCTTCATCACCAGACCACAGCCTCAAGTGCCACATCCACTCTCCTTTTAAACACCTCCACCACCCCCCTGGGCAGCCTTTTCCAGTGCCTGACTGCCCACTTAGTAAAGAACTTCCTCCCAACAACCAACCTAAACCTCCCCAGTGTTTAAAGACCTCTAAATGTTTAGAATGCTGTTTTTTTACAAGCAAACAACAGAGAACCCTCTCAAAAATGACTCTGATCCAAGGAGCAAACTGTAAGGTCTGTGCCAGTTGTAATATCACTACGTAAGGTCACTCTTTACTGGCTAAGTCCTGCAATGAGGTAAGTTCCATGGATGCAAAGTTCAGGTGTTAGAACCTTACAGTACCAGCTATTCTGGCATGGATTTTTTTTTTTTTTAAGGATGATCAGAAAATTTTAGTGGGATAAACAAATGCATCAAAAGCTAGGGCATGCCCAAAACCAGACCCTGCAGTGGCATTTTTAGTCTGCTAGCAAAAATAGTTTTCAATGTCACATTTTGGATTTGAACTGCATATGTTCCTAAAGGCTCAAGCAACCAGGTTAGCTGACAGAAGCCTGAGAGACATTCACCTTGGTCTTGTGCCAGGTACTGTGGCAAACAACTTGACTACGTGTGGATACCTATGGGTCAAACATTCTGAGCTGTTCCCCTCTGTTACACTCAAACCTAACATGTTAGTGTTAACAATATTTGTAATCAAAAGACTTCCAGAGAAGGTTAAACTTGAAGAGATTTTAGGCTTGGACAACAAAAGAGATCAGTCAGGAAAGAAAAATAGCTGCTGCTTGACAAGAGCATATGTGAAATCTCAAAATGGTACAAATCAGTTTCAATATAGCTTCACATAATTGAAGGATTGGGGGGAAAAAACCAACAATCAGAACTCTTATCAGCTCTAGCAAGTGCCTAGCACGGCAGAATTCTTGGGCTATGTATATTTTTAGACGACTCTCCCAGTTATAATGTTCTGTCCTTACTGTATATCTTTTGTTAGAATTAGGATATCTGCTGCAGCAGCCTGGATAACCTTTAGCCTGAGCTACAAAACCTTTAACAGTTTCCAATTATAACAGCAATCTTTCATTCTATAATACAAATAAACCCAAGTGTTATCTCAGCACAGAAGACTCACATGAATACCCAATGGCTGCAGAATGATTTCATCATGTTTTTTTCTCTATAATTTCCTGCTATTATTTCATTGGAGGTGACTGCCAAGATAAAAGCAACATAATACATGCCACTGTTTACATCTACTTTATTTTTGTTAGACTGTTGACATTTAAAAATGTTGGCCTGCAAAACTAAAGGTTTAAAAAGGTAAGAAACTACTCTGAATTCTATTACGTTCTTGGGTCCCCAAATTATTTTTCATTGCTTCCATTCTCTCCTAATGTCATTATCTTATCCACTTGACAATGTCTATGTGCCAGTTTTCATGGAATCACAGAATGGTAGGGGTTGAAAGTGAGCTCTGGAGATCATCGAGTCCAACTCCCCAACCAAGGCAGGGTCACCTAGAGAAGGTCACACAGGAACATGTCCAGGTGGGTTTGGAATGTGTTCAGAGATGGAGACTCACAGTCTCACAGTATCACCAAGGTTGGAAGAGACCTCACAGATCATCAAGTCCAACCTGCTACCACAGAGCTCAAGGCTAGACCATGGCACCAAGTGCCACGTCCAACCTTGCCTTGAACAGCTCCAGGGACGGCGACTCCACCACCTCCCTGGGCAGCCCATTCCAGTAGCCAATGACTCTCTCACTGAAGAACTTTCTCCTCACCTCGAGCCTAAACTTCCCCTGGCGCAGCCTGAGGCTGTGTCCTCTCGTTCTGGCGCTGGCCGCCTGAGAGAAGAGAGCAACCTCCCCCTGGCCACAACCACCCCTCAGGTAGTTGTAGACAGCAATAAGGTCACCCCTGAGCCTCCTCTTCTCCAGGCTAAACAATCCCAGCTCCCTCAGCCTCTCCTCGTAGGGCTGTGCTCGAGGCCTCTCACCAGCCTCGTTGCCCTTCTCTGGACACGCTCAAGCATCTCAATGTCCCTTCTAAACTGGGGGGCCCAGAACTGAACACAGTACTCAAGGTGTGGTCTAACCAGTGCAGAGTACAGGGGCAGAATGACCTCCCTGCTCCTGCTGGCCACACCATTCCTGATGCAGGCCAGGATGCCATTGGCTCTCTTGGCCACCTGGGCACACTGCTGGCTCATGTTCAGGCGGGTATCAATCAGCACCCCCAGATCCCTCTCTGTCTGGCTGCTCTCCAGCCACTCCGACCCCAGCCTGTATCTCTGCATGGGGTTGTTGTGGCCAAAGTGCAGCACCCTGCACTTGGAGCCATTGAATGCCATCCCATTGGACTCTGCCCATCTGTCCAGGCGGTCAAGGTCCCGCTGCAGAGCCCTTCTGCCCTCCAACTCAGCCACATCTGCCCCCAGCTTAGTGTCATCTGCAAACTTGCTGATGACTGACTCGATGCCCTCATCCAGATCATCTATGAAGATGTTAAAGAGGATGGGGCCCAGCACTGATCCCTGAGGGACACCACTAGTGACTGGCCACCAGCTGGATGTGGCACCATTCACCACCACTCTCTGGGCTCGGCCCTCCAGCCAGTTCCTAACCCAGCGTAGAGTGTTACCATCCAAGCCACAGACTGACATCTTAGCCAGCAGTTTGCTGTGGGGAACAGTGTCAAAGGCCTTGCTGAAGTCCAGACTTCACCATGTCTCTAGACAGCCTGTTTCAGTGCTTCACCATCCTTAAATTAACTCCTCACGTTTAGATGAAACTTCCTATGCCCAAGTCCATGCCTGCAAACTTGAGTAGTTCCTAAAGAGAATGGTCCTCCACAAAGGATGTTATTTAGTTTGTTGCTTTCTATTTCAAGCTTATTTACTATAAAAGCCTGAGTTTTTAAATCTCTTCCATTCTACAAATAAACATGAGCATGTCAGATAAAGGCAAGATTGGTTTCCAAAAAGTGACCTGCGATAGACTTCTTGACTCAGTTTTAGAACAGTCTTAACTCCCACAGCTTATGCCACAGAAAGACAGTTCTATTGTACAAAAGAAGTATAAGACACATCAATGAGGGCACCTTTTCAGATATATGGAAATAGTTTGCCCATGAAGATAATCTTCATCTACTGCAACAATGTGGACTGAGCACCATTGTAGAGAATGAGTTAGTTTCACTGGATGGTATAGCAAGAAATTTAAAAGAGGCACTGTTAAAACTGTTGGTTCTCCAACAATAGATACTGGATTTTCCCAGAAGCCAGTATCATGCTAACAGTGTAGGGGTAAAATGCTGCTGTCTGGATAATATGGATAAGAGACTGTTTGTCTGCTTGGGGTTATTAATGACCACAGCTATTTAAGATATCCATATCATCATTATAGTGTCCCTCCTGAAAAGAAAGCTATTATCCATGGCATCCTGCCCAGATTCCTCCAGAGCTGATTACATTCTCTCTAACCTGCACTTTCAGTTCAGTACAGCAATCAACTTCCTACCTGGATTGCTGTATGGGCACATTTCATGCTCTGAAGCAGTTACTGCCATCTGTCCCAGAGGCTGATCATCAGTGGTGAGAAGAACACTTTGTCTCCTGCCACTCACAAAATTGTGGATTTTACTTGCTTGCTGTCTGCAAAATGTATTCCTGGCCTTGCAGAAATGGCCCCTTGGTAGATTGCAATGCTAGTACTGAGATTTACTGGTGTACAGGAAACAAGGCTGCATGAAAGGCAGGGTGGGAAGGGGGCATAAATAGTAAGACAACACTTTTATCCTTTAATAGAACTGCTGAAGTCTGTGCCATGTCACAATATGGAATTGAGAATTCCTGTTTTATTATCTGCTGCTACACAGGAATTTTGTATTATAAAGAAAAATGCAAACTGCAATCCTCCTTCTAAACCAAAATGTCTTAGACCTATTTTGACCTGATGTTGCATTATGTCTCTTCTATAAAGAAAGTACATAAAGAGGCATCTCAGGTACACATGCAGACCAGGCACCTCAACATCCTTGGAAAAATCTAGAACTACAAGAATAGGCCCCAGACAGAACTGAAGCACCATCAGCTCAGAGAACACAAAACAGCAAGCAAAGCACACAAAGAATGAAACCCAACAGAACAGGTATTTTAGAGATCAGTCATAGATCAGCCATGTAGTTCAGTCCTGTCCCTTGGACAGGCACATGTGGTGTGAGGAGTGAAGGAGACCAAGGAGAGCAAACCCAGAAGAAAAATACACAATGGCTTCCTTTGACTAGCAAATATCTCACTACTCCTCCACACAGTAACATGGGCAGGAGCATTTAAACTGCTGTGAAACTTCACTTTTTGACCTTGCAAGCGAGTCTGAATCAAACAGAAGGATCTTAGCTCAGATGAATAAAAGAAAAAGGAAAGCCATAATAAAAGTGCTGGGTGCTTTATAATGAGCAAAAGTGAGGCAAGGTGATACCTTGCTGTAGACACCAAACTGAGTGAAATCTTTCCCTGAAGTGTCAGTGAGAACACATACGTTGTACACTGACAAATGGTTAAGAAAACGAGAGTTTGGAAATGGAAATTAAAATATCCAGGGCAGAAGCAAAAGCTAAAGAGCTCAGTCAGCTTAGGCTGTAAATGTAGGACTAAAATTAATCTGTTTCAGAAAGCCTGGAATTTCCAAAGCAGGAGGTAAAATGGGAAGGTGAGTTTTTCTTTTAACAAATAGACTAGAAGATAGCATACAGAACAACTTTATAGGTAAGGTGTGGAATGTCCTGGACAGCTGGAAGGCTCTAGGTGTGCTCTCAGCAAAGCAGAAGTGGGTTTTTTTCTAAAAACAAAAATATAGAACTAATATGATTGATTGGACATTGAATAAAAACCAGCACAAGTGACTAAATATAGATTGCATCTGGTGAAACTCAATACAGTTTACTTAATAATTAATTGATCTGTCTCAGGAATATTCTTTTGGGTCTCCCTGACCATCTGAATCAGAGACACTCCCTTAACATCCACCCTGAAGGGAGAAGGTGAGGCAAGGAGGAAATAAAAACAGCTTGAGGTTGAATGAAATAAAAGGCCACAAAAATGTGCTGAACGACAGAAAAATGAGGGCTCATCACATTTTTTTCCTAAAGTCTGTAATCAGGGAGAAGGAGGAGCAATTCTTAAGCAGTTTCTGCCAAGTCAGTGCAGTACTCTTGGAGCCATGTGCAGTATTGTTATCTCTGAAAGGTTGAGACAAGATAGCCTTTCTAAAAAGGAAACATTTATTGGTTATTTGGAGATAGTGGAACAGATGAATAAGCAGATAAATATGTACGTGAAGACTAGTCACAATAGGACAGTGGCCAAGAACACAAACAATATCTACATTTACTGACCAAAAACTCCATGAAGTGTAGAGTTCAGAGTTGATTAGATAGTGCAACACAAAACCAGAAGTTGTGCAGACAAACAATGCTGGCATCTGCTTGTAACCACTCCAAGAAGAAACATCTCTTCCTAAAAGATCTTGTTGCCTCCTATCATCCATTTGTGCAAAGAGATGAGGACTGGGTAGCTGACCTCTGTGCAGCTGTTCTGCATTTCATTCCCCTTTTTGTTGCAGAGACAGTTTAGTGGGACACACTCCCATATCTTATTCCCTTTCCTTCCTCATTCATAGCAGATCCTTTCACTTAGCATTTCTAATAGCTCCATGTAGTGCTGTCAGTTCAGGAAATGCCTGGCTGTATTCACTGCTAAATCAAGCAGGAGTCGTGCTGGTAATTCAAGGAACACCTCATCAGAGGAAAAAAAGCAATTGCTGCTGAGCTATTGTTTTCCATTTCATTTCACACACTCAAAGGAGCTCTGGTGACCACCCAGTGGGTGCCCTGAAATACAGATTCCAAGACACCTTCCTGAGCTAGAAAGGCAAACCGGATTTACTGCTCACCCTCTATTGTTACTCAGTCTCTCTTTTCCTGTTAGTGCTTTCTTTTCTATTTTTGTACTTCACCCTGTCATTTTCAGTCCTTTTCAGGTTCCCTTCTCAATTTTCTGTGCAACAGTAGGAAAGCCTCCCTTTGACAGCATGTGCTATGCTCAGAGAGTTTGCTGAGGGTATACTCTACAACAGCAGTTAGCGAGACTGACTGAATTCAGTGGCTTTTGCAAGGAAAAGTCTCTGTAAAGGATATGTTCATCAAGTTATTGTTCTAACTGCTCTGTCCTTAGCACTGATACTGGCCAAACTACATACACACATACACTGCAAGCGGAACCAGCTGAAACAACAATACCCTTCCTCTTCTTCATGTTCATGAAGCAGCGCACACTGGATTTGCAAAGCAGGTAACCATATACCAACACCCATGCCTGAGCAAATGCTGGGTTTGTAGGTGTGAGCAAACTGCAGCCAACTAACAGGATAAAGAAACCTAAACACTGGAGGGAGATGCAGACCTCTAGCAGAAAGAATGAGAGGCAGTTTAACATTACGGATAGTGTGTAGGTAGAAAAATCTCACATGGAGAGAGAACAGAGAGGAAAAGTGCAGGATGATTTGGCTTTTGTCTTCCTCAGAGTGTTTCAGGCAGACAGCATTTCCCTCCCTTGAACAGACATGTCTGGGAAATTCCACCACTGCTTTACAATTTGTCTGTAGAGCTCTTTAAATGATCGTGCTTAATTTTTCAAAGTGTAACTTTTACACAGTCCAGAAATGGTGCTGCTCTGATAGCAAACCCTCGCAGAGTGCCATCAGCCCTAGAGGTAATGGATTTTACTGACAAGTATAAATAAAGAGGAACCTACTGGACTGCATTTTTTAAAGCAGAAAATCTTTTCAGTCATGAAGCTTTTGGCAAGTGAGGAAATGAAGCTAGAAATGCCGGATACTGCCTTTAAAGTCTTAAACTTCCTTCGCCATCCCTTTAGAGCTTTGTTCTGCAACCTAGGTCTAATCCTGTGGTGTCTTCACAGATAACTTGTAACAGCAGATATAAACCAACAGCATCTTAAAAGCACCAGTGGTTTCTCACCATCACAATCTGAAGCAGAATAATTGAATATATCCATACAGTAGGAAAACAGAATGGTAGGGGTTGGAAGGGACCTCTGAGGATAAATGGCTAACTCCTTGGATATAAAAAATACTCAGTGCTGATCTGCACTATTTTAAAGCACTATTTAGGTAGTGCTTTAAAAATACAGACCAAAGCTCTTAGAGAAATGACTAGCCATGGTCTAGTTCATTGGATAGGGCTGGGTGATAGGTTGGACTGGATGAGCTTGGAGGTCTCTTCCAACATGGTTGATTCCGTGATTCTAGAGAAGCCAGCTCCAGCACCCAGAGCAGCTCCACCAGAGTGGCAATTAACAGTCTTTCTTTTCAGACAAACAGGATGCTTCCCAAAGTGGAGGCACCCTGAGAAAGGTCATGGCAGACTGGTGAAGTTCCTGCTGACTGGAAAAGGGGAAACATAACACCCATCTTCAAGAAGGGAAAGAAGGAAGACCCTGGGAACTACAGACCAGTCAGTCTCACCTCTGTGCCTGGCAAGATCATGGAGCAGATCCTCCTGAAGGCTCTGCTAAGGCAAATGGAAAACAAGAATTGATTGGTGGCTTCAAGGGCAGATCATGCCTGACAAATTTGGTAGCTTTTTATGACGAAGTTACAGCAACAGTGGACAAGGAGAGGACAACTGACATCATCTACCTGGACCTGAGTAAGGCATTTGACTCTGTCCCATGTGACATTCTGGTCACCAAACTGGAAAAACAGAGACTTGCTGGGTATAGCACTGCTGGATAAGGAATTGGCTGGATGGTCACACACAGAGAGTGGTGATCAAGGGAACAATGTCCACTTGAAGACCAGTACCAAGTGGCGTCCCTCAGGGGTCAGTGCTGGCAACAGTGCTGTTTAACATCTTTGTCAGCAATATGGACAGAGGAATCAGTGCACCCTCAGCAAGTTTGCAGATGACACCAAGCTGTGTAGCACAGTTGACTTGCTAGAGGGAAGGGATCCATCCAGAGGGACCTGGACAGGCTGGAGAGATGGGTCCAGGCCATCCCCATGGAATTCAGTACGGCCAAGTGTAAGGTCCTGCACCTGGGTCAGAGCATTCTCAAGCACAAATCCAGGCTGAGTGGTGAATGGCTGAGAGCAGCCCTGAGAAAAAGGACCTAGAAGTATGGGATGATGAAAAGCTCAACATGAGCTGGCATTGTGTGCGCACAGCCCAGACAGCAACCGTGTGCTGGGTTCCTGCAAGAGAAGCATGGCCAGCAGGGCAAGGGAGGTGATTCTCCCCTTCTACTCTGCTCTCCTGAAACCCCACCTGGAGTACTGTGTACAGTTCTGGAGCCCCCAACACAAGAAGGACATGGAACTGTTGGAGCGAGTCCAAAAGAGGGCCACGAGGATGATCAGAGGGCTGCAACAGCACTGCTATAAAGACAGGCTACAAGAGTAAGGGGCTGTTCAGCCTGGAGAAGAGAAGGCTTCGAGGAGACCTTGTAGTGGCTTTCCAGTATCTGAAGGGGGCCTACAATAAGGCTGGGAGAGACTATTTACAAGGTCCTGTAATGACAGTATGAGGAGTAATGAGGAGTTTTAAGCTAGATATTAGGAACAAGTTTTTTACAGTGAAGGTGGTGAAACACTGGAACAGGTAGCCCAGAGAGGCTGTGGATGCTCCCTCCCTGGAGATGTTCAAGCCTAGGTTGGATGAAGCCTTGAGCAACCTGTTTTAGTGGGAGGTGAGCCTGCCTAAAGCGGGTGATTGGAACTAGATGATCTTTGAGGTCCCTTCCAACCTAAATCATTCCATGATTCTATGGTTTTGGCTGCTTTACATGTAAGGTTCTGTTTACTCCCCACACTCAAATACTGTATTATAATAGCCTCACTGACCTAAAAGGAGATATTCCCAAGCCACAGAAGGGAGTTGTGCCCCCTCTTCACCAACATTTATTCTAGTCTACATCAATTTGAAAACAAACTTACTTGGAACCAAAAGTATTTTCACTTCCAGTTCTGCAATGCCACATGTAACATACACCAATACTCAGGAATGTAAAATCCCTTAAAAACGACTACAACTTCAGATACTCAGGCAGATTGTTACCAACAGTTGCTACAAAACACCGTAAGAACATGACATCTATTCTGTAGCCATTGAGTCCTGGATCACCACACTGACCACAGCAGTCTTTAAAGAAAATATCATTTTACCTGCTGTGCTAGTTTGAGCCTGGCTAGCATGTTTTGGTGAGAAGAACTAGATGATAGGCTGTAAAATGAAAAACAATGGTGAGGTCTACTTCCCTCAGTCTTGCTGGGATGTGTAAAGAAGAAAGGCAAAACAAAGATTACTTCACTTGCTTCTTGTCTTCGCTGGGGAGCTTTACCTGCTGGGGAGAAGCTGAGGCTGCTGGCTGGACTCCATCTTGCTTTCTAACCTCACCCTCCTTTTGCTTGGCTGCTTCACCTTGCTTTTTAACCCTCTTGGCCGAACCTCCATTCTTCCTTAGGACTGGGGTAAGGTTGAGAGGGGTAGGGGGAAGGTGAGGGGTGGTTGAGAGTCCCTCCTGGGGACTCGGGTTTCTGGGAGGGGAATTGTGTTTGCATTACCTTTTTTTCCCTTGTATATTTCTGTCTATAACTGTATATTCTGTAAATATCTGCTTGTAAATTGTGCCAGCTGTAAATCTAAGCTTCATTCAAATTTCCAGAGCCGACTGAGTCTAGTCTGGGTGATTTCTAAAGTCGGGGGGGGCAGGGGATACCCAAACCATCACACCTGCCTTATAGGTTACTGTTCCAGATAAACTTTCAGATCAGACAGGACATGATTATTGACATAGTTATTTTGGGAGCTTCTCAGTGACTTCTTTCAGCATATAAAACATAACAAGAGCTGAATGTCCCTGAGAATTTTTTCCAACTCAATGGCAGGTGCCTTCGATTTTCCACTGACATGCTGCAAATGAATGATTAAATGAAAGTGAATTCCACTGAGCTAAACAGTGGAAAGAGACACCAACACCACCGGGACTGAAAGAACAGCAAGCTGTATCAGTGAGAAGAGGTGACTCAGAGTGCTTCACTCAGTTAAAAAGACAGCATCTCTTTTTGCAAGGACCAGTAAAGAACCACCTCCATTAAAACTACTTTTGAAAACAAAACAAAGGATCCAGAGTATCCCAGCACTTAGCTAAGACAGGTAACTGACAACATGAAGTGACAAGTGGCATCCCTCAGGAGCTGGTACTGGAACCAGTGCTGTTTAACATCTTTGTCCGCAACACAGACTGAGGCACCCTCAGCAAGTCTGTGGATGACATCAAGCTGTGTTGTCCAGTTGACATGCTGGAAGGAAAGGACTAGGTGATCCTTGAGGTCCCTTCCAAGCTAAACCATTCTATTGATCTATGAATACACAGAGAAGTAACCTACCCTTCTTAAACAAGGGGCAAAGACTTCAGAGAAAAATGTTGAACAATGGAATACAAAAATCCCAGAACTTTAAATAAAGTAAACCCAGATCCAGAACCTGAAGGACCTCTCTTGTGATACAGCTCATGTGTACACTTTACCTTAGCACAACTGATGAGGCACGATTAGGTTTGCCCACAAATTCCTATACTGAAGATTTCTACAGAGATTTAAATTCTGATTTAAGGATGTCTTTAATGCCTTCAGCTCACTGAGAACAGCATGCAGCATGCTTGCTTGTGGTAACAAATTACTGGCCCAGTCTTGATCTCTCATTATTCAGATGTTGATGGATTGCCCAGATACCTGATTTGGTAAGATGTAGCAAGTCAAAGCAACATGTGCCAAGGTAGCTACCCAGCAGACACAACTGCCTTGAGGGGGCAGAGGAAATAAGAATGACTCTATTATGGAACAGCAGTGACTAGGAATCTAACTTTCTCTGCTGTCAGACCCACTGGAACCGCCATGAAGTTGTGCATAGTTGGGTACAAGATCTCTTCCCTGCTTTGAACGTTTCAGCTTTGTCTTGCTTTTCTAATGTTGCCATCTGAATGACAAATGTCAGACCTCAAATAATTGAAAAGAATGGGACTGCAGTCTGAAGTAAAAGTTCACATAATTTTCTTTCCCTAGGGAATGTTCTGTAATATTTCCTGCTAAGAAAGTGTTTATAACCCAAATGCTTGTGCATAGAGGTGGCACTGTACTCTGATCTCCACCCTGGGCAGCACTTTTTCCTTAGCCCTTGAATATGATCCAAAAGGAACTTTCAGTACCACCTTGAAGTCAACAATGGTACAGGAGAGCCAAGAGGGACTTAGATTTTCCCATTTAAAGAAACAAACACTTCACTGGTTGCTTTCTCTCTAACAAGTCAGACTTACAGTGCAACTTTCAGAGGAATGTTTTCAAAAATATAACAAGGGAACCAAAACAATCATGAATGAGATGTACACATAAAATCAATGATCAAATGTTCTTGTTTACAGTCCTGAGAACAGCCCCAAGTGCTTTACTTTGTTTTTCTTCCTCAGTTGTGATAGTCCTTTTACTACTATACTTCCCTTCTGAGAAATAGTTGTGTACCTCTCCCATCTTTGCAAGCTGGCATATCCTGAGTGGCAAATTCAACTCAACAAAGCCATCTTCAAAGAACTCCTGAACAAAAGAGAGTGATTTCAAAACTTCCCTTTTTCAGAACTTAAAACAGGGGTACTCTAGACCAGTGATTCAAACCATCTCCTGGGAAGAAGGAATGTTTTATTTATCTTGTGTTTATGGTCAAGAGAGGACTGGAAATGCTATCCTGAAAACAGAAGTGGAAAAAAGTGAAATTGAAGCAGGAAAAATGTACTGAAACATCTCAAAGTTAGTTTTCCCTTTGTAGTCTAAGACATGGAGATCACAGGTTCTAAATATGATATTTCTACAGTACTTTTCCCCATGCCCTTGTTTAATGACTTCTTTCATGACTGTAGAAGGAAGAAATATACACCTTTGTAATAACATTTTGACTGCAAAATTTGGAAAACCAAGGAAGGTTAGATCTGTGTACAACCAACTTCCATGTTCAAAACAAATGCCAGAATGCAATGTACAACCTTAAGCTTTCCAGCATTTATGTTGTGCTTCCCAGGACTCCTTTACCTACAGCTGTAATCTAGTTGATCTATAAATCAGAATTTTGCACAGGCTAGAATTTTACAAGGATTCAGGAGTAAGTTATCCAGGCTGACAGGTGACCACTGACAGTTACCAAATGCCCAGAAACCACATCTGAGTTAGGATGTCCTTTGAGTTGCAGGACTAGGAAAATGCTTGTGCTTGTATCTGGAGGGAAGCATCTGTGCTAGTTTGAGCCTAGCTAGCATGTTTTGGTGAGAAGAACTAGATGATAGGCTGGAAAATGAAAACAATGGTGAGGTCTACTTCCCTCACAGTCTTGCTGGGATGTGTAAAGAAGAAAGGCAAAACAAAGATTAGGTCACTTGCTTCTTCTCTTNTGATTTCTAAAAGTGTGGGGGGCGGGGGACACCCAAACCATCACAGCATCATATGCAATTTGCTCTTCTCTAGCACCTGCCTTTGACATTATAAAGGTCAATCTACTGGCTAAAAGGCCCACTGGCCTCCTCCCATGGCACATTTAAAGTGCCATGGGCTCAGTTGCTCTTTCATACAAGCTGTAATACTTTTTATAATTTTCATTTCTTAAGAGGAAGAGTAAAGGAGCTAAGAATAAATTTTTTCCCACTACACAACCTTAATGTTAGTAAGCACAAGTCCATTAAGTCACTGCAATACTTCTGGGGGAAGGGATTCACTGTAATTCCAATCAAATGAGGTTCTTACTGTGCAGCTTCAATGATGTTTAAATTTATGACCCCAGAAAAAAAACAGGGCATGAATCACTCTGCAGGAATGGTATAATTTAGTCAGCTTGTTCAGCTACTTCAGTACTTTGGTATTTAAAGATTTTAATTATTTTATTCTCTTAAAAAGCTAAGGTATTTTAAAGGATTTGTCTCATACTTTTATTGTTTGCCCAAACAGATTAGCAGCAGCAGAAGTAATGTAGAGAGCTGATTTATGAGCGTACCATTACAGCAAGCAAATACAGCAGAGGAAAAAAAAGTTGCTCAAATATAATCCTTAGGGAATGTTTCTGTTTGTGTTCAGACATAGCTAGGTGGAATGTCACCATCCAAGAGGGTAAGCCGATTTCTTACTGCTTTAACTGCTTGTTTTAAAGTGACTCCTTAGAGCCACATTTTCTGTTTGGGCAAATCAATCAAAAGCAGAATAATCTCTTCATGAAGAGATGTCAAGAGTTCTTGGCATGGAGTCCCTGTCTAACACTTAACTGTAAGAAATGACCATTTAAACTAACCTACACAATGCTGAGCTGCTCAAACCATCAATTTACTGCTGCTTAGAGGAGATATTTTCATATCCCCACACTAGGGACTCCACGTTTTTGGATCTTCCTGTACAATGATTCCTCAAGTAATGCTTACACATCTAATCACCTCCACCAATGATATCAACAGGGAGACTGAGACACCCTCAGCAAGTCTGCAAGCTGAGTGGTGCAGGTAATAAGTCTGAAGGACCAGAGGGACCTGGACAGGCTGCAGAGGTGAGCTGAGAAGAATCTCATGAAGTTCAGCAAGGCAAAAGTAAGGTTCTGGACCTAGGTCAGGGCAATCCTACACATCAATATAGGGTGGGAGATGATAACATTGAAAACAGCCTTGCAGAAAAGGACTTGGGGTGCTGGTGGACAAGAAGCTGTACATGAGCCAACAGTGCGTACCAACAACTCTGCTCTGGTGAGACCACACCTTGAGTATGGTGTCCGGCTCTGGGGCCCTCAACACAGGCAAAACATGGATCTGACGAAGCGGGTCCAGAGGAGGGCCATGAAAATGAACGAGGGGCTGGAGCAACTCTGCTATAGGGACAGGCTGAGGGAGCTGGGGCTGTTCTGCCTGGAGAAGAGAAGGCTCCAGGGAGACCTTAGAGCAGCCTTCCAGTACCTGAAGGGGGACTGCAAGAAGGCTGCAGAGGTATTGTTTCCAAAGACCTCCAGTGACAGGACAAGGGGCAATGGTTTATATTGGATGTTAGGAGTAAGTTCTTTACCATGAAGGTGGTGGAACATTGGAACAGGCTGCCCAGAGCCCCACCCCTGAGATATTCAAAGGCAGTGAAAACACTTGGAAAAAAAACAACCAAACCAACCCAACCCCACTATCCCACGTCATGGGCTGAGTTGAATCTGCTGCTGATATTCCATACCATGCTGCTGTAATGCCAGCTTCAAAAGGAAAGTGCTGGCTGGAGCAAAGTATCATGAGACTTGAAGTTCAGATTGGAATGTTTTCGAAAGGCTTCCTGTGCCAGGTGCTGCTAATGGTTTCAGGATTTGGGTGTTGCTCTTTTTGTGCTTATGCATGCTTGGGAGGGGGCAACCTTTTTATTGTTGTCTTCTGCTGCTGCTTCTGCATTTCTGCAAATTGGCTAAAGGTAATTGTGCAGTAGATCAGTTCCAGTAAAACTCCTCAGCTCAGCTCTTTATACCAACACAGTGTTTTGTGTTTGTTTCCCTCCTGTCTGGGGGACTTGTGAGTGAGCTATGTTAACCCAGAATACGCCAAAACAAATAAGCCAAACCCCCAAAACTTCTGTTTGAATAAAAATATATAGTTTAATTAGCTTTCCTGTTGGCTACATTTCAATCATATCTAATATTAAATTAATCTGTATTCAAAATCTGTACAAAGTATGACATAATAATACATAACCTTTACATATTCACTATAATACATGAAAACAAGGAACTTGCACACAATTCAAGCAAACACCCAACACACTGCAGGTGAAGTGTGACAAACCAGACCATTTCATACAACCAAAGTGAAATGAAAGCTCTGCTATGGAACAGGATTGAGCAAGTTTGCCAATATTTATAACACTACACACAATTATCAGAGACTCTTCCCAGGAAAATTCATCCCAGAGCCAAGCTATGAGTGTCCATACAGGATCATAATGGATGGCTACAAAGGCAGAATTCTCCACTTTTTCCTTTGGGTATTTGGCAGTTTTTCTCAGTACTTGGATTTAAAAAGTCTTAAAGTCTTAAAACTTGTCTCAACAGTTATTTCAGCTAAAGTACAAGACCTCAACCTGAGAGTACTAAAATAACTTTCAACATTACAGAAATTCAAGAAAAAGTTTCATATTTTCTCATTAAAAAGATAAATAAATAAAAATTATTCAAGACCATTTTAAAAGAACATTAGAATGGCAGTAGAGTGGCAATATGAATATTGAACTTCAAAATCTAGTTTTCTTTTGCTATTAGCCAACAGCTAAACATCACAAGAGCAAGTCTACTAATAAAACCAGGTTTGACAAACAGAAGTCCAATCTGCCAACAGTCCTGGCTAAGACTTTTTCCATTACAAGGATGGGACATTTACCAAGAAGCCATGTTCAATATCTGTATGCTAATGTTAATATCCTTTCGACTTCCCATAAGGCATAAAAACAACAGTCCAGGCCTGTACTGGTACATTTAAGACAATGCAAGACAATACATCACAATTGCAGCACCATGAACTTTGGAACATCCAAAATAACTTCAGAGCGTCTGATCCTCAGTTTCCAGCACAAGGAGCCAAAACCCATCACTCTAACAAAGGCAGAAGACAAAACCAAAACAATCAGAATCACAGAATCAAAAAATGTTAGGGGTTGGAAGTGGCCTCAAAAGATCAAGTCCAAACCCCTTCTACAGCCAGTGTAAAGAAAGACACAACAGATGTAAAAAACTTGGAAGCCATGCATAACTACATTGTCTAGCAAACAACAGTTGCAGCTATTGACCCACTGCTTGACACCTCTGAGTTAACAGGAATAAAAAGAAATCATAGCTTTGATACCCCTTGTAAAAAGGTAATTCAGACTGTCATTTGGCTAGGGCTGCCAATATTCACAGTCTTCCTCTTACCCCTTTGCATTTGGACATATGCTGTGAAGATAATCTTGTAAGATTACTTCACATATTAATACTAAAGGCCAAATCTTTATATAGGCGTGAAAAAGCCATGAGGTATAATTTCAAACTATCTCAAACAGTTGCCTGAATAGACTTTACAAAATAATTTAGGCTTTGAATTCTCTGGGAGAAAGCAATCACTGCTGAATAAATGCACTCAAACCAATAAATGCAGCTCATCACTGAAAAGTGAATCTTCAAGACAACTGCAACAATTTCATCAGATCTACAGTATAATCTGTCTTGCCCTAAAGTAGCTTTAAAACAGACTTTGAACTAGTATAAAGCTAACTGTCACAACTACAAATCAAGACTTAAATCCCAGCTAAAAACTACACACTAATACAGGTTACAACCTTAGTACTGTCAAAGAAAAATGCAATTCTACACTACTGTTAAAACCAAGAATGACACTGCTATGGCCAAGAATCCACTGTGATCTCAACCAAGTCATCTTTAATAAATCTCTTAAGGGGAAAAAAAATTCTGCTTGTACATTGTCTGCCTCCTCTCCCAAAAACCTAACAATTGTCTTTGTAAGAAACTCTTATCTTCAATTCATACTTCACTAGAAGTTGCTTAGAACACAGTACAGATAGTGGACAAATGCCATTTGGTTACTAACTGGATTTGTAATTAGTTTTTGAATGAATCATGTTTATATTGTCTTACCTTTAGGACAAGAGAGAAATGAGTGCATCCAGAAACTTGCTCCTGTCTTCTGTTTTCAATTCAATGACTAAAATGTGAAATATCACAGATGTAAATAACTCTAAGACTCAACTCAAGAGGTAAATAACTCTAAGACATAATCAGATGTCACACTGAAGTTTAGTTCCCAATATACTTATTTATACTCCCAATCAACATGAATAAGGAAACAAATATTTATTTGGACAAAGTGCAAAGGATATTTTTTTGTTTGCTCCTAGGTTTCAGCCAGTTGTTTTCTAGGCACTCACTACATGATGGAGGAGCTACTTTCTAAATCCCAGACTGCTTCTTTGTATTGTTAAAACCAGCCTCTTTTGTAAGCACTTACAAAGACAGGTAAATCTTGTTGCATAAGTATCTCATTTTTCAAAGAGATAATAAAGAATGTATCTCATAAGATCAATACCATACTTGGTTTGGCTGCTAAATATAAAAACTCTCAGATAACCTCACAGATTTTAAACTGAATTGCACATATGATAATCATTACTCCATGCAAAATGCAGTTTGGGCTCAGAAATATGAAAGCCTCTGCTTAGTAGTTTGTCATTTTTGCCCAGGACAGCACTTTAAAAAAGACTGACAAATAACGTTTGTGTTTATCCTAGACTCAGGAACAGCACATCACAAATACACCTTGATGTTTGCATCTAAGACATACACAAAGAGTACATTATCTACAGTCATTGTTTTATGGAGGCTGCGTAAACACTGACCCCTAAAGGGCTGTGTGGTGACTGACACAGGCGATAGGCAGCGTTACTCACTTGACATGTCAAAATGGTTGTGCAAAGTCCTAGAACTGGTACTGTCTGCAGCTTTCTCAAATGCTCTTCCAAAAAAGCTAGAAGATGAACAGAAATACACATAAGCATTAGAGAAAAGGAGGTATTTTCTAAGGTCTAAGACTTCTTCCTTGCCAAGAGTCGAAAATGTCTGTCAGGTGTTTTTTATTTGCCATTTATTCAACATACATCACCCTGATTCAGGTGCAAAAACCTTAACATTGCAAGACTGTCATATAACGAACTATTTCCTTATTTTAAGATAAATAGTTAAGCATGAGAGAAAAAAAAAACTTGCAAGGAAACTAGGGAACATCTGTATCCTCTTTTGAAGTATCTCTTTTACATACCATATGCAAGAGAGATCTTTTTAAGAATACTTCCTTCAAGTCAACATATTCAGTGTTAAATAGGTACAGAAAGATTTTTTTCTTCAGAAGTAGGAAAAGTCTACAGATAACATTCAGTAGGAGCTGTTAAACAATATGCTTACTTCTTTTTGTCAGAGCTTTGTGTCTCTGGAGGAATCCCCACCATGATGACAGTTCCCTGTTCAACATCCATGGGTGCAGCCATTATCAGCGGCAGCAATTTACAACGCTTGTTTTTTGTCTGCAAGTCAGTAAGCCTCTTTGTTAGACAAAGCTCAGGAAACAATTTTGCTTCAGCTCTCCATGTGAGATAGCACTACAAATAGTCATCTAAAGATACAGCTGTAATGCAGTACAGCAGAAGGTGGTTTCTTAACATAATTACTTAGTCCCCTTCTTTCTTACAATATAAGCCACTTTAAGGACCAGTAGAAATTTAATGTCTCTCTCTGATCTTACATTCCATTTTAACACAAACAAGATATGATGTACAGTCAACAACAAAAAAAGCTCTTAAAAGTCCCAATAAAACAGAACAAAAAACCCTGCAGGTACCAGTATCTAAAAATCCAGGCTGGGCTTCATTTTATATGCAATAATCATTTTACATTGCAACATCAACAGTCTTCACTAGAAATTATTTTCCCCTATCATATTGTTTTACAGCAGCAAGTTGCCACTTGAACAGATTTTTTAATGTAATGAAATTCACAAATAATTTGGAAGATGTTCACATTTTTAAACACTTAAGCAAATGAAAGAGAAGTTTGCTTAAAGTGTTCTGCTTTGCACTGTTTCGCAGTGAGTTTTAGAAGTATTGTCCAGGAGTTATTGACATTTAAGTGTCAAAATGAGGACAGAGATGCAATGTGACATGGATGGACCACTAGAGATGTAATTGACAAACTGAGTAGTGCTCACTGACAGTTCTCAATCTTAAAACTTCATTGGCATCTGAACTGGGTAACTAACAGCTCAAAAGCTAAATGCAACTTAATTTCAGCTACATTAATTGTAGTGATCAGAGGATTTCATTTAATTAGACAAATCTTTAGATAACAATTACTAGTCCTACAATATGGCACTTTAAATGTCAGGTTAACTTTTCAAAGTACATATTGAGCAATAAGATCCCTCAAAACTTAGAGAATTACACAAAAAACTTTAGATTTTTCACTACTAAGATATTTATAGTTTTCTAATCCTACAAAGATTCTCAGGCAGATAGCTTTGCTAGAGCAGCATTCACAGATGTGCTAAAATTATCCAATCAATCAGCAGAAAAAGCATTACTAAGATTTTCATTTTTCATTGTGTTCTTTAATAATAAACTGCAAGTACCCAACAGAACAGTAACTACTGCACAGGCCAGAAGCTTTTTTGACTTACTTACAGAGCAAACAAAAGACTTCAGTAAGTATTTACTAAGCAAGCACAGACCCACTGGTTTGGAAAACAGCTTCACATCAGGTGTGCCCTAGGAAAAAAGAAAGTATTTCAATTACATTCTAAGGTGATTCTTCCACTTACTTCATTTTACTATCTTCTGACAAGTCTAAAGTTTCGTGTGACTCAAAAGACACTGACAAGAACCATTACAAACCATGAGTCTGAGATCCCCCACTTCACTTCATAATGAAGCCCTCCCCACACTGAGAGAACTCTTTCTTCCTTTAGGAATTTCAGAGTGGATGTCAATATTGACCCATGGAGGACAGTGTGGTAGAGATAAATAGGTTCTTTCTGACAGAATCATTCTTACTGAGTCAAGCAGTTAGGAAAATATTGTTATTCAACTACAAGACAGTCAAATGAGAGTGCCAAAAACTAGAATTCTGACCTCCATGAGAGAACAATAGAGAAAAGGGCCCTGAGAAATAACAAGGTTGGTGCAAATACAGCTGGCAATTGTCTGCTGAATGGCACGTAGCTGCTTTTTGGCTAGGTCCAGTCCTTGATGCAGTTTGTCCAGGTTACCTCTGCAATGTAAAAGAATAAAACCAGACACTTTCACATAGAAGCTCTTCACACAAAAGGGTAATCTAAACACTATACATAGGAATATATTTGGGTTTGTTCAATGGCTTATGAAGCATCAATGCTTCTCTCAAGCAACTCTTGTTCTCTAACTAATATTGTAAAAGAATGAAGTTACATTTTTAGTACCTGGAGAGACTGTCCAAAGCTTTAATGAAATTAGTTGTTTCGGGCCCCTCTTCTTCTACATTCTCCATGAGAGAAGCTGTTGCATATACTATATCACTTGCTGAGAACTTGTTCTTAAAGCCAAAGTGAATGCTGAAGGTCTGAACTCTTAAATCTTTCATTCTGCCAAATAGAATAGAATCACTGAAGATTATGAACGTTATCAACATTGATCTGCCATCTCCTCAGAACAAATAAAGAACATAAAGACAAATCATACACTAACATTTGCAATGAGCCTAGTATTACTTTGTCAATCTAAAAAATATGCTTTTAAAACATGATGTTGTACAGTTTCCAAAGCAATAAATTTAAACTTAATTGAAAAGTATTTTCAGATAAAACATTTGTATTTCAGACAATTTACCCAAACTTGTTTGCTGATTCTTCAATCATCTCCCGAAGATTTTCTTTCAAGGACATGTCCATGGAATTAAACTTCTGTTTCACTTGCTTCAAAGGTAAGCTTAAAACAAAAGGACAATAATAGGTATGTCACAAGAAACAAATACTTTGCCTTCCTTTTGTAAGGTTTTCTCAATAATTTAGCAAGTTAACTCTGATTCACCTTGTCTGCTTTTTTTCTTCAGTCATTGAAAAGTGGATGTGAGAAAGCAGTTTCCTTACTAATATACTAATCCATACAAGCACATAACTGAAGTACACACACCAAGGCACAAGTTGTATAACTCAAAGAGGAACTACAACCTAGTTAGAGCTTCACAATCATTTGAAAACTAACAAGCTGAGTATTCACAAGCTATATTTTCCCATAATTAATTGAAAAAATGATCCTTTACAGAGCTGCAGAGTTTTATAACTCACCCCATGTCAGCCAAAAATTCCTGAAGCCTCTTCTGCCCTTGCACAGACCAAAGCTTAAGGCTAGCAGAGGTATATGAAGTGTTACAGAGACTTTCATATAAAGACCAGTGCTGGTACAGTGCCAGGCGTAGACTGAATGGGAATTAAGGAAAATGATCATCAACACAGTGAGCACTTGAAGTCACAACGTAACAAAACTGCACAGCTAACAGTTCGGTCTTCAGTTGCCCTTACATGTTGTATCTTTGTCCTACATAAGATACAGTTCAAAGCTGCAGGTGCAGGTAACACAAAATGAGCAATGCTGGCTTGTAACTAATCCTGAGAGGTTAAGCTGAACTGAAGTGACAAAAGCTGCTGGAAGAGGGATTCACAATCCACATAACACTCAAATTAGCGTGTCTTTTAATTCCATTCTCAGCAGCAGAGACGATGCCGGGATTTTTTTTTTCCTCCTTAGATAAAAATCCAGATGGGTTTCATCAAGTGGATAGAGTTCATTTTCCTCAGCTGTTATGCAAGGATACTCATACTCAAATGCTATCCTCATGCAATCGATCGACAGAGAGTTTTCTTCATCCTCGTTGCGGTGGTTATGGCGAGACACGTGCCGCTGGAGAACTCCAATATCCGTCACGTACTTCATTCTTAAGCAAAAGCAAATAAGTTACTTTGCTTTCTTCCTGGGTATTTTTATACTTATCGTGAGAACAAAAAACTGCTTCCTAAAGATTACACATTGGACAGTCAGCAACATGAAAACTGCAGCTACAGCTTTTTAAAAACCATGCCATATTCAGCCATACACCCAAGCAATTAAAGCTAAAACAATACAGAGAGACAAAGTAAATTAGTTACTCAATTTATCTTCTTAAAAACATCAGCGTATGAGTAACAAAAGAATAACAGCAGAATTACAGCCCACACATTTACTACTAGAATTTTGATGGCACCTAGCAGGAAATAAGAGATAAGTAAAAAAAAAAAGGAGAAAAAATTTAACTCAGGAACTAAAACTGAAAAGGAAGCTGGAGGTTCATAGAATCATTTCGGTTGGAAGGGAACTTTAAGATCATCAAGACCAAGCATTATCCCAGCACTAAACCACATCCCTCAGCATCACATACAAGATGCAGAACATATACATCTTTTTTTCCCCCCTGGAATAGAACAAAGACCACTATTAAACACCATTGCTTCCTGGATTAGAAGTGATTATTTCAAAATTCATTTAAAACCATAAAAAAAAAAAATCATATATATATATATTCCCATTTTTGGAAGGAATCAGATAACATTCCATGTCTATTAATTATTTTGCAATATGTTAGTTCCCAAAGGTTTCCTGATCTCTATTAATTGCTTTCAGTTACTCCTAAAAATGAAATTTAAAAGGTAGGCAGGTAGATAGATAGACAATTAAAAAGGAAGATAAATTAAATCATCTTTCTTACTGGGTGATTTTATCTTGGACCCATTGATCTGTTAGGCCAACAATTGCCCACCTAAAATTGTGAAGGAAAAAATAAATGTCAAAGCAAGAAAAAGTTTCTAGTAGAGCAGATGATATTTAACACTAACAAGAACAAGCCAGAAGCCCTGCCCACCAGCTGTACCTAGAAGTTAATTACAAAGCTACATATTTATTCCCTTTATAGCAGACCTACACTTATGGTACCACACACTCAATATCTATTGCTTGCAATGAATCTACATAGATGTCTCTTCCAGCTCCAGACATGAAATACTGCAGCCTCATACTGAAATTAAATAATCTGGGGAAATCTTGTTTCTCTTTACTATGAGTTTAAGCTTCTAGCCCCCATGAAAACTGATAATGGAGACATACCACAACATGTCATTCAAGTCTTTAGACATTATCCACGCCAGATCAAACATCACCATTGCAGACTATATGAGGGCAAAGCAAAAAGACAGGTTAAATGAGCACAAACCTCTCACTTCATTAAACAAACAGAACACAGTTAAATTTGCCTAGCATTAGACTGCTACTAAAGCCCTAGAAATCACACTTGACTGACAATCTGTCGGTGTAACTTTTTAAGATATTAAGCAGCAAGAAAAATATTTTATAGAGCTTTGCAAAGCTGCATTACAAATAAAACAACACTTAATATAAAAATAATCGGACCAAAGGCCAGATGACAGAAGGAACAGTTTGATGTCTTCAGAGTTGTTTGAAATACACTGACACTTCAAAAGGCAAACAAGTTCCCCATATGATTCGACTCTGTCCCACATGACATCCTGGTCACCAAACTGGAAAAGCACAAACTGGATGGGTGGAGCACTCACTGGATAAGGAATTGGCTGGATGGTGGCATGCAGAGAGTGGTGATCAATGGCACAATGTCCACCTGGCGACCGGTGACAAGTGGTGTTCCTCAGGGGTCAGTGCTGGGACCAGTGCTCTTTAACATCTTTGTCAGTGATATGGACAGAGGAATTGAGTGCACCCTCAGCAAGTTTGCAGATGACACCAAGCTGTGTGGCACAGCTGACTTGCTGGAGGGCAGGGATGCCATTCAGAGGGACCTGGACAGGCTGGAGAGGTGGGCCCAGGCCAACCTCATGACGTTTAACAAGGCCAAGTGTAAGGTCCTGCACCTGGGTCGGTGCAATCCCAGGCACAGATACAGGCTGGGTGATGAATGGCTGGAGAGCAGCCCTGAGGAGAAGGACCTGGGGGTCTGGGTCGACGAGAAGCTCAACATGAGCCGGCAGTGTGCACATGCAGCCCAGACAGCCAACCGAGTGCTGGGCTGCATCAAGAGAAGTGTGGCCAGCAGGGCAAGGGAGGTGATTCTCCCCCTTTACTCTGCTCTCGTCAGACCCCACCTGGAGTACTGTGTGCAGTTCTGGAGCCCCCAATACAAGAAGGACATGGAACTGCTGGAGCGGGTCCAAAGGAGAGCCACGAAGATGATCAGAGGGCTGGAGCACCTCTGCTATGAGGACAGGCTGAGAGAGTTGGGGCTCTTCAGCCTGGAGAGGAGAAGGCTTCGAGGAGACCTTATAGTGGCTTTCCAGTATTTGAAGGGAGCCTACAGGAAAGCTGGGGAGGGACTATTTACACGGTCTAGTAATGTTAGGACGAGGGGGAATGGGTTTAAGCTGGAAGAGGGGAGATTTAGACTGGATGTTAGGAGGAAGTTCTTTACAGTGAGGGTGGTAAGACACTGGCACGGGTTGCCCAGGGAGGTTGTGGATGCTTCCTCCCTGGAGGCGTTTAAGGTCAGGCTGGATGAGGCCTTGAGCAACCTGTTCTAGTGGGAGGTGTCCCTGCCTATGGCAGGGGGTTGGAGCTGGATGATCCTTGAGGTCCCTTCCAACCTAAACCATTCTATGATTCTATGATTAAGTCCTTCTGTGAAAGTATTTTCTACATAGTTTTGCAAGACCTACAAAAATTACATGATTGTATTTTTTAAATGCATACATTAAATATATTAAACAGCAAAAATGTTAACAGTTCTGGTTTATCATTTCCCCCCACTGCCACTGTGACTTAGTTTTGGATGTTGTCTGCCAGTCTAGCAGTATTGTTTCTGTGATTCATCAGCGCACATCGGATGTGCATGACCAGAAAACATTGAAGTACAGCTACTTGTACATATATGACATATCTTACATACAGTAAGAATATTGTTATATCTCATTGGGTTCATATGTTATGATAATGTACAGCAACATTAGGTAACCATAGCATTAGATATTGTTCAACTGCCTCTACATAGGCACCTTGAGTTTTATGGCAGACAAGAGTTTATACTTACTGAAGTCCCATGATATTCATATTGCTCATAATCAAACAGAATTTCTTGTCTGAAAAGGGAAAAAAAGAACCAAACACATTTCATAAGTCATGAGCAGGTCCTTGAAGCAAATGAAAGCAACAAGCCAAGAACCATGAAATAGTATTTAGATTTCATTTTAGCAATTAAAAAAAAAGTAACTGGAGCTACAAATTGGTTTTTTTTCTGTAAGGAAGAAAGATTTAGATCTTTTAAGATTTTTCTGCAAGACAGAAAGATTAAGAAAGATTTTTTTTAGATTTTAGTAATGACATGAAGAATCACACTGAAATGTACTCAGAAAATAAAAAGGAAAAACTTATCTAATTATGATTCCTTAAATCCCACTTTTTTAATCTAATATTCTCCTGCTTATTCCTATTGACAATAGTGAGACTGTAAAGGAGGAAAATAGAAGTATCAATTTTCCCTGAATGTAGACAAGAATACTACAGCTCCTATAAAGTGAAGCAATGCACCTAGAGCTACTTGAATGTATAAATTACTATCTACAACTACCCTCTACCTATGTATATTATTTTTACACAGCAAATACATCTCTTCAATTTCTTGAATCTGAATCAATGAACCTGGCAAATCAAGCAGCACAGTGTCATGCTTCTGTATTCTTGACAAGATTTTAATCAAAGAATAAGAGATACAAGCAAGATAGAAAAGTTAAACACACCTGCGTGCCTCCCATTCTCGCCTTTGTCGTCTTTTCGTTGTTCTCTCGATCACATCCTGGAAATTTATTTGGATGTTAAAAAGCTAGCAAAAAAAAGCATCTATCCAGAGACTTTAATGATTGAGTCTGCATTAAGAAGACTAAATAAAGTCTTCATTAAAAAGAATCCTTTTTCTTATTAGTGACATCTAACGAGAAAAGTATTACTAATCAAACATTTTTCCAAAGACCACACTTTTTAAAGCCATGACATCTTTCTGTGCTGGTGTTTATCTTGCTGACCTTCACAAATAAGAGGCCCAGTATTTTCCAAACTAGCAACATAGCATCCTATCATTTTATGTCGTGAAAACAGCAATGAGGAAAAAGAGAGATAATTAAGGAAGCTCAGAAAAAGAGGCACTGACTGTATAATTAAGCTCCATAAATAGCAGCAGCAGCAGCTTGTAAAGTCAAATAAATCAGCAAGATCTTTGTGAAATACTTAAGAGATTTGAGAGTAACTTTTCTGTATATAATATACAGAATATACGTTTAAGGCCAGGCTGGATGAGGCCTTGAGCAACCTGCTCTAGTGGGAGGTGTCCCTGCCTATGGCAGGGGGTTGGAGCTGGATGATCCTTGAGGTCCCTTCCAACCTAAACCATTCTATGAGTCTATGATTTTCTTTAATTTTTTTTTTGCTGTGTTAGCACCATTTATAGAGTAGTAGGGAAAATGTACAGTGTTCATAGAAAAATAAAATCAAATGTATATGAAATCTGACAGTGTACTTAATTTTAATTGCCATTAAATTTTAATGTATTCAATGTTAATTTTAAATTCTAGCTTCAAGCTTTTGCTTCCTTATATGGTATAAATAGAAAATAATGCTACAAATAAGGTATGGAACATTTAATTTTTGGTGTCTACCACAATGTAATTTTGTTAGGTTGCTGCTACAAGCCCAGAAAAAAAGGTATCGATAAATTATTTGTGAGCTACTCTGAAACAGAGATTTCAGAAGTTTATAGCTAAAGTTGTTCTGCTAGACTGAAAAGTCCAGAGCACATCATCAGAAATCTTTGAGCCAGTTAAAAAAGCAGAATCAATTTCAAAACATCTTTTATCATAAAGAGAAAATATTTGTGTGCAGTTCAGACACAGAAACATTCTGTGCACACAAAACTCTACTGGTGTATATTAAAATCCTACAGTGGAATTTGCTATCTAATGGAACATAAACTACAAATGTCTTGCTTATAATGGTGTAAAGTACATGTAACCCTTATTTCCCTTCTTTTCATAACAAAGTAGCAGAAACACACCTCTTCAAAACGTCTACGTTTCTCTGAAGGTTCTGACTCATCATTTTCATTTTCTGAGTCCTCCTCTTCATCCTCTTCATCTCTGAAGATATCATCATAAGCAGGAACATCGAGATCATCATCTTGTTTAACCAACAGCTTAATCTAGCAAGAAAAAAAAAAAGTGGTTTAAATAAACTATCTTATTTAATGATTAAAATACATTTCAAATGACCAATGAGAACACTTCAGATATTTAGTAACAGAAACTGAAATCAATTTTAGCTGTGACCAGTTCCTAGCATAACAAAAAACAACTGCGTTTTAATTCAAAGACCATATTCATTCAGACAAGAGTTAAACCCCAAGGTGTTTGTTACAGCACTACTGAAAGAATTATCATCTTTTATGATTGTTAAAAGTCATGTTGCCAAATAACCTCTGCTTAAACTCCAATTCTGCATGTTGCTAGCTGCTGAGAAATAATACAGGTTACATTCTGGAGGACATTAATCATATGATTTGTTAGCAGTTTGATTTATAGCAACAGCATTAACAGGTGTTTACTATTGAAAAATACCACCCTGCTGGCAGTATATATTTTATTACTGAAAGCAGATTTTTTCCTGATCATTTGCAATACTACTATAAATATCCCTGAACTGTGCTTCATGACAGTGCAGCTAATGCTGCAGTTTTGCAAAACACAGAAAAGCACAACACCACCCACCCCCATGCTGTGCAAAGTTTTTTGTCAGACAAAAAAAAGGGTTTACCTGAGTGTCATTGTAAACATTCACCACATTGATAGGTCTGTGGCTGTCACACACGAAAAAAAAGGTATCTTCTTCAGGCTGCAAGATCTCCAGAAGGTCAACGTTGGCACCACAATTAATAAGAACAAAATATTTGAACTGCCAGCAAAAGTTAAAAAGAAAAAAAAAAAATGCTTTTAACTTCAGTTATCAGGAACCACAGAAGACTGAAAACACTTTCACAAAACCTCCAAAGCACATATCATTACCAAAACTTGTATTTTATTTCTGATATTGAAGGTCCTTGTGGAGGAAAAATTTGGAAAACAAAACAGCAAATAAGAGGTTGTTGGACATCCAATACCACCAGCTCTTATATCACAAAACATGTACAAACTCAATTTGACTCTATCAAAAGTACAACACATTAGTTTAAGTTGATGTTAGAAGTTTGAGAAGTTTGTAATTGGTATGTTAAAATTTAACCACTGTTTTGAGCTAACTAATAGGAATATGGGACAATTAAGTCAGGGAAAGGGGTAAGTTCATGTCTAGATTAGAAGATCTGCAATTTAAGAATATTCCAGTGTTCTTCACCTGATCTTTATGCTCAAGAAAGGCAGTTTCAAGTTCTTGCCATCCAGACACTGGGACGAGTGTATATTGCACATGATCACATTGAAACAAAGCCTGAAATGAAACAAACAGCTGTTAGCAAAGGTTAAGGGCAACAATCTCCTCTACAATGCTGTGTCATACTATAATTCTATTTCACACAAATCTTTATCTTGAAGATATTCTAAATGCCAAATCTTCATGAACTTTCAGAGTACAACTTAACCACTTTTCAGTGTCACAACTCATAGGAAAAAACAAGCTACAAAGGCAGATTAAACCTTCTGTCTTTCCCCAGTTCCTATTACGAGGAGCCCAGGGCGTTTTTTGATTTTACTGTTAGATTTACAATGATAATGAATAAAGACTTACTTGCAGTATTTTACAAGCACATAGTGCATCCACATCTGAAGCAACAAGAAGAAGAACACGCTGAAAAAAAAATAATACAGCACAAACACATTAAGATGGGCACCAAATCTACTGTGCTGGTACATGAAATGCCTACATTCACCATGGAACCAGAAAGTGAGAAATGTACAGATTGCATTGTGTTGAAAGGAACCCTCGCAAGTCATCTCGTCTAATGCCCCTGCAGTCGGCATAGACACCGCCAACTACATCAGGCTGCCCAAGGCCATATCGAGTCTGACCTTGAATAAAATCTCGGCTACAGATCATTATAATCATAAACCAGAACTGCTTCTGAATGGATGCCGCAATCAAAATTAAATGATTTGCGCCCCTGTAAATAAAAATAAACTCCACATACCCAAAATGAGTCAGCTGCTCTGAGGAAAGGTACCTAACTATTCAGACTCCTATGAACCGCTCCTAGTTAAGCAGGTTCCGAGTTCATCAGCCCTACAACTACTTTCACCATGTCTGGAAAGGCCTGTTTTCAGCACGGGATCTGAAACAGTTTTGGCTAAGGAAAATCTGCATCAAGAAGAAGAGGAAGGCAACTTCTGAAGTGACCTTGATTTAGGCAAAAACGTTTCTCTGGGGGTATATTTTGCAGCTTAGGCTTTTGGTGGTTATTTTCTTTAGATTTTGTTCACACAGAAGTTGAGGGAAATGCTTTCCTTTGCACAATCCATATAACCGTTTCACGAGTACAAATACCAAGAGATTGTCCAACAAAAGCTTTATCACTTCCGCACGCACATTCCCTCTGAACAAAGCTAAGCAAACTGCGGGTGAAAAATGAAAGCAGCCAACCGGGTAAGAAACAAACCTTTGAGAACGGAGAATTAAAAGCTTTAGCGTCCGAACAAACAAGATCTAACCAGTTAAAAAACACATAAAGAAGACAAACAAACCAACCAAAATAGCTGGAGAAGTCTCGGTTAAACAAAAGACCCACACGAATGCCCAAAGCACTCGCGAGAGGGAAGGAAACCTTTGGCGAGATTTCGCCGCGCTGGCAGCAGCTTTGGCCCTGGTTCCCAACGCCGTGACAGGCTCGGGGAGGAGATTTTCGCAATCCGGGCAGACTGGCGTGGGGCCTTTCGTCCGCCTGAACAGCAGCGCTCTCCGCCGCCGCACCCCGCAGCCCCGGGGACGCGGGCATCACGGCCCTCACAATCTCCGCGGTCACAAGGCTGGAGCGCCTCAGCAGCCGTCAGAAGAGCTAGGGACGTCCTGGCATCGTTCTCGCTCCGTGAGGCAGCGGGAAAAGCCGCAGCCCTGCGGGGAGCGGCCTGAGGAAAGGCAACTCGACCCTCCTCCGGGACAGTCACGACGACACCATCCCCTCCCCAGTTACGGCCCGCGGCCCGCACCTGGTTGACAATCACGTCGTAAAACTCCCGGCGACAGTCGGAGATGAACATGGCGGGAGCGGTAGAGAAGCTGCAGAGAAGCGGCGGAGAAACAGCTGCAGCCCCGAGCGGCCCTCACTCAAACTGGGCGCCAAATGAGCACCGCTCCCCATTGGTCTTCTCGTCACGGCACGCTGGCCAGTGGGAAAGCGTTCGTCCCCCCTTCTCAGAGCCCATTGGGCAACCTGTCCAACCCATTCCGGGTCTTCGCCAATGGGATTGGGAAAACATAGTCGCGACACCTGCAGCTGGCCAATCCCAAGAGTATCTCAGCCGGCAGTGCCGCACAGACTTTTGTTGCCACATCTGCCATCTTTGTTGCGGCAAACCGTTTGCCTTGCCGTTCCAGCGAGCCCGTCTAAGAGGCAGCAGGGCCCGTATCAATCCCCGATGATTGAAGAATTGCCAAGTAGCCAAAGAAATTTTCCACAAAGGCCACACTGGCAGGAGCGAGGTTTCTCCTTCCGCCCTCACATGGAATGGCCGTCCAAGAGGCGGGCCCCGCGCTGCACGCTGGGAGGGGCGACGCCGGGGGGGTGGGCCGTCGGGTGAGGTGAGCCGTGGCGGCCAGAGTCCCGACCCGCGACGGAGGGCTGCGGTTCGGCCCTCTCGTGCACTGATTCCTGTCCGGGGAGCTGTAGAGCTGCCCCTCTGCGCTGCCACCATGGTGAGGCCCGGGGGGCGGCCGGGGGAAGTGCCGAGTCACGGCGGGCGGGTGGCTGGGCCCCGCGTTCCGTCGCTGGCTGGCCCGCTGGTGCGCGTTCTCAAAGCCAGCGAGTAGTGCGGTAGCTGTGAAGTGTCAGGCTGAGGGCAGTGGCCGGTGGGTTCGGTGTCTTCTCCTCTGCCGGGCGCCTTGCCTCCTTGAGGTCGGCTACTCAGCTGAGCAAGTTTCCAGCGTAGCCTGGAAGTGCGCTGCTTCCATTTACTGCCTCCCCGGACAGCGCTCCACGCAGAAGTCCTTCCCCAAGCGGCGCGTAAACTCGGGGGGGGGGGGGGGGAAAAGGGGCNGGAAAGAGGGGCACCTCAGCTCCCAGGGACATCAGCAGTGCGGCCCCTTAAAGTCGTGTGAACCGAACTTCACTGCGCGCTGTAACGCCTCGGAGCACTGTAGATGTCCCATTAATACGCTCTTCTCTTTGTTGTTATTTTTGTTTCCCACTCCAGTTCTCTTTTAATATGTTCGATCACACCATCCCTCGGGTTTTCCAGAACCGCTTCTCAACGCAATACCGCTGCTTCTCGGTGTCCATGCTTGCTGGACCTAATGACAGGTCTGATGTGGAGAAAGGAGGGAAGAGTATGTGCCTCTTTTATTTTGACTAATAACCGCTTAGAAGACTTTTTTTTGTGAATAACGCAGCTTTTGCTCCCGGCTGCAGAAATGTCGTTGAACAGCAGGGAGATGTGTTGGCTGTGTGGCTGGGGCTAGAAGAGCATCCTGGGTGGGGCTTTAAGAAGGAAGGAGGATGGGTTTATCCCATAAGTATGTCATTGAAAAACTTGCCGAGGGAGATGCCTCCTTTATGACCATTAGGCTGTCAGGCTAAAGCTGTGTTGTTTTGAACAGACATCAATTTAAGAGCATCTGGAAGTCCAGACTTATCTTTTGAAAGCCTTTAGGACTAGATATTGTAAACCCTTGATTTCTCTTTAAATTCTGATGTATTTATCGTGACTGATTCTACTGAAATCTCTGGCTCAAAAAATCGTAAAAGGAGTGATAAAACTGTATGTTATGTACTCTTTGTGCACCTTCCTAATCCTACATTCTTACTCATTTCTGCAGTAATTATGCCACCATCAGCTTTGGATCAACTCAGTAAGTGAATATTTTATTCTGGAATAACATTAGAAGTAGGAACAAATACCTAAATAAAACAGTGTTTTGTTATCTATTAAACTCAAAGTTACACAAGGAACATGACACTAGTTGAAAAATAAAAGTACTTTGGAAATAATTTGACTGTTAATGGGGCTTGCATAGCATCGTGTAGAGGTGTGAATTGTTGGGACTACCTTAGGCATGAATCAATTATTAATAACGTATAATGGTTACAGGTAATGTAGTAAATTCTTAGTCTCAACCTGCTTGTTCTGGATTCTGTTGTCTGGAGCAAAATGTATTTTAAAGACAAAATAAGTTATAATTAACTTTGTAAAGGAGAAAGGACAATTGAATCAGTAGTATGAGCAGTTTTTATTGGCCGTTTTAGCTAAAGGCTTTTCACCTTCTTTGCGTTTTAGCTTTAATAGAATTTCTTTGAGAAATTGGTTTAGTTGTGATTTACTTTTTAAAGTAAACAGAGACAGTTAAAATTAGGTGTGGGCTAGCTGATAATAGCACAGGAACGTAACAGAAATAGATTCCTCTGCCACTACTTGCTGCCTGTTCATCTCTGAGCTTGTTGAGGGTTGTTGGAGAGGCATTTAAAGCTCTTAAGTGTGATGGTAACACTGTATTGCAGATCTGGATTTGTAGTTTCGAGCAATTAGAATAGTGGTGTGAGTGGAACTCTCCTACAGTCTGGCTCATTCTCTTGCTAATAGTCAATCTCTGAAAGCTTCAGAAACGTGAGTGGCTTCTACCAAAATGTTTTTCTGCTTTCTCACCAGGCCGACTCAATATTACTTATCCAATGCTGTTTAAGCTGACCAATAAAAATTCAGACCGGATGACACACTGTGGAGTGCTCGAATTTGTTGCCGATGAGGGCATCTGTTACCTTCCACACTGGGTGAGTTGTCTCAAGTTGAACTGTCAAAACCTGAAAAGTAGGATTAGTGAGCTGCCAGTTTAATAGAGGCAGAATGCTGCCTGAAATTGCATGTCTTTCCTGGTGTTGTGGTTTCTACAACAGCTTCTAGTCACAGCTCAGGTTTTACTCCATGAGAGTTTAAGCAAAGCAGACTGCTTTTTCAAGATGCACCTGACTGTTCTTCCTGAAACTGAACCATCATAAACTGGTCCCAGTGGAAATGAGTATATGCAAGAAAAGAGAATTTTAAAAAACAGTCACAGAGATAGCAGTTTGTGTCTTTGTTTTCATCGTTGCAGATGATGCAGAACTTGCTTCTGGAAGAGGGAGGACTGGTTCAGGTGGAGAGTGTTAATCTTCAAGTTGCTACTTACTCAAAATTTCAGCCACAGAGTCCTGATTTTCTTGACATCACCAATCCCAAAGCTGTGTATCCTTCCTATTGAACCTCACAGTCTGGAATGATGAAGCAGAGCTAGATTATGAGGTGTGGCTCATACTTTTCCAGTACCTGGAGTACTGTGCACAGTTCTGGAGCCCCCAACACAAGAAGGACATTCAGCTGTTGAAGTGAGTCCAGAGGAGGGTCATGAAGACAATCAGAGGGCTGCAGCAGCTCTGCTGCAAGGACAGACTATGAGCTGGGGCTGTTCAGCCTGGAGAAGAGAAGGCTTTGAGGAGACCTTATAGTGGCCTTCCAGTATCTGAAAGTGGCTACAGGAAGGCTGGGGAGGGACTATTTACAGGGTCTTGTAATGACAGGACGAGGGGTAATGAGTTTAAACTGGAAGAGGAGAGATTTAAACTAGATGTTAGGAAAGGGTTCTTTACAATGAGGGTGGTGAGACACTGGCACAGGTTGCCCAGGGAGGTTGTGGATGCTCCCTCCCTGGAGGTGTTTTAAGGCCAGGCTGGATGAGGCCTTGAGCAACCTGTTCTAGTGGGAGATGTCCTTGCCTGTGGCAGGGAGTTGGAACTGAATGAGCTTTGAGATCACTTTCAACCTAAACCATTCTATGATTGCTTCTTCTAAAAGAAAAAAGGATGGAGAGCTTACGTATAGAGTGGTTGCTGAATGCTGGCACCAAGTGTAGCCTGAGGTGAAGAAGCCTGAATCTTGGCTATCTACAGTACTGGTGAATGATTCAATTAACAGACCAAGGATCAGAATTTTCTAACATAGTAATTTTAAAGCTATGTTCTTACATTGAAAACAAATGTTTCATCTTAACATACTTCAAAGATTAGAAAACGCATTGAGAAACTTTGCTTGTCTCACTACTGGGGATGTTATTGCCATCAACTACAATGAAAAGGTACAGTATCCAACACCAGTCCATGCAAGGTTTGGTTACCATCATTTTGAGGACATAAATTCTGCCCCATGTGAAATTGTAACACTGTGTTTCAGTAGACTGTGAGCACGTAAGCACTTTGACTACATCTTGTGATCAGATTTTCTATTTGAGTATTTTTGGCAGCATGTCTGTACATTTGGTCACTGGGGATTGTAGCCTAAACTCAGTTGTTGGATGTAGGTGATAAAACAATTGACACAGACTTGTGCAGTATTGTTGACAAGTAATCTCAGATGGTAAATGCTGCAATTGTTTTTCTACTGGAGGAAAAAAGGAGTCAATGAAGTCTTTTTCCTGGGATGCTGTTTGGACTCTTTTTCAGCACATAAGAAAATAAAATTCTGATGTTTTTGTAAGTCAAGAGACAGAATTTATCCTAAATTCATTGTTTGCTTTCAAAAATGCAGATTAGGGTACAGTAAGAGTGCTGCAAAGTACAGTAAAAGGTATATTCTCTAGCATGTAACATTCTTCTATCAGATTAAAAATCTTGGCTCTCATGTTCTGTAGAGACCCTGCACTATCCAGTCCTCAACATAAAAAGCATTTATTTCCATTTTCTTGAAGCTATCTAAAGGGAAAGCTTCAGATAAGGTTTTCTTAGGTACAAATGGAGCTCTTCCATCTGCAATCTTAAAATACTCATTACTGTTTCAGATCTATGAGCTTCGGGTAATGGAGACCAAACCAGACAAGGCTGTGTCCATCATAGAATGTGATATGAATGTAAGTTAAAGCTGATGTGGAAAGTCTGCTTTTACTGTGTCCTCCCAGAAGGAGAGGGCATCTTTCAGCACCCTTGATGCTGCAGGAAAGGTAAAGTCAGATGGGATAGGGAAGGTTTCTCATTTGAGAGTACCTGATGTACCCTCGTAACTACTGTGGAGTGCTGTTTTACTGCTCTTTCAGTCCCGTGTTAAAACATTCCTGAGAGCCTTAGTCTCTTTAGGAGTTAAAATGTTTTAAGAAACCTCACTTCTTTCTAGATAAAAATAGTGATAGTTTGTGGTGTTTGGGGTAATAGTATGAAGTATAAAAGTAGTTAAAAAGAGTATGAGTTGTGCTTATTTTCATGCTTCTTGTGTAAATAGGTGGATTTTGATGCTCCTTTGGGGTACAAGGAACCAGAAAGAAGTACACAACATGAAGAGACCACAGTAAGTTAAGCTTCTGTTCTCCAAAAATGTATTCCCTAGAGGTCAGCATTGCTTCTGATGGAGTAGTGGACACTGATGTGTTCTGCCCTGGCTTTTTTTTTCCCCCTGGAATAGTTTCCTAAGACTAAATTTTGTTTGCCACATGTTCCTGCTTGTGGTGCTTAGGAGATGGTTGTTCAACAAGTGTTGTTCTGAAGTATCGTTTAGTTGGAAATACGTGGAACAGTTTTGCTGTGTTCAATGTATTGTGACATGAAGACAAAGTATTTGTTTTTAACCCTGACAGGATGTTGAAGCAGATCATAGTGGATATGTGAATGACACAGGATTTCGTGTAAGTTCCCTCTTTATGGTGGTCTCAGTTGTAAAACAGTGAGAAAAGTTGTTTCAAACAGCAAAATATTAGTACCTGTTCTTAGAGGTGCTCATTAACTGACTGGCAAGGGTCTGTGCATGTTTTGTGGTGCTTAGAACCAGTAGTCAGTATGATTTGGTGGCCTTAAGAGCGCAGCCTGTAAATAGAAGAACATAACTTGCTCCTACATCCAGGGTTCATCAGCTCACAGGTACCCAAAAGAAAGATGCAGAATCAAATAAGGAAGTGAGAATGATAGTAGTACCCCTGTGCAGTGTGCTTTCAAAATATGGCTAAATTCAAACTCTTTATACATAGGCATTCTCTGGTTCTGGGAACAGATTGGATGGCAAGAAGAAAGGTGTTGAGCCTAGTCCATCGCCACTTAAACCAGGAGACATTCGGAGGTATGTCTGTTTCACTTGGCAGTAAGTGGAGGATCAGTGTTTGAGATCAGAGTTGTTGGCTGTTTGGTTTATTTTTTTCCTGCTCCTGCAATACAAACAAGCAAATAGTCTAATCTCCTAGTCTCACTGTGATGCCCCTGACTGCTTAAGATGCAGATTCTAAGTTAATGCTGCCAAAACTCACCAAATTGACTCTAGTTCTGTAGAAGACAAGTAGAGAGAGGCAGCAGGTCCAGACTGGACTCAAGCATTGAATTCTGCCAATTTTCTAAAGTGAAATTTGGCACAGAGGGAAATCTTTTTGAGTTGAGTGGATAACTGAAGCTGAGCCATGTGTGGGTTTGGTGGTGGTGAGTTTTTTGTCCTTAGAAGGGCATTTAGGAAATTCAGACTTAGTGGAAGTGTGCAGGACTCTGGTTCCTGTGGTGTTCACAGTAAACTGAAGCCTTGTGGAAAAGCATATCTGTTGGTCTGTGGAAACCACAGGATACATGGAAAGATGCCCACAGCCAAGCTTCTACAGCAGCATCTGTAGAAGTTTAACTCTGGAATTACTGGGAGATGAAAATTTGCAGCCGGTGTTGGTACAGTTCTGATGGATATAAGTCTCACTGTACTGAATTGGATGGGAGGTATAAAACTTCATTCCTAACATTTTTATGCTTCACTTCCAGAGGAATACCCAACTATGACTTCAAGATTGGTAAAATCACATTCATTAGGAACTCACGTCCAGCAGTTAAGAAAGCTGAAGAGGTAAATCAAGTAGGATCTTTTCCAGTTTTGCACAAAACTAGAACATTGGAATGCCTGCCCAGTATGGTGGCTCCTCTCCATACTGGATTCTTCATGGTGCACTTCTGTTAAAAAAGTGTGTGCTAGTTTGAGCCTAGCTAGCATGTTTTGGTGAGAAGAACTAGATGATAGGCTGGAAAATGAAAACAATGGTGTCTACTTCCCTCACAGTCTTGCTGAGATGTGTAAAGAAGAAAGGCAAAACAAAGATTAGGTCACTTTTGCTCTGCACTGCGTGCTGGGCTGTTCTCTTCTGCTTTTGCCTGCTGGGGAGCTCATGGCTGCTGGCTGGACTCCATCTTGCTTTCTAACCTCACCCTCCTTTTGCTTGGCTGCTTCACCTTGCTTTTTAATCCTCTTGGCCGACTCTCCATTCTTCCTTGGGATTGGGCTAAGGTTGAGAGGGGTAGGGGAAGGTGAGGGGGTGGTTGAGAGCCCCTCCTGGGGACTCAGGTTTCTGGGAGGGGAGTTGTATCTGTATTACCTTTTTACATGGTATATTTCTGTATATATTTGTATATACTGTAACTATCTGCTTGTAAATTGTGCCAGCTGTAAATAGAAGCTTCATTCAAATTTCCAGAGCCGACTGAGTCTAGTCTGGGTGATTTCTGAAAGTGTGGGGGGCGGGGAACACCCAAACCATCACGAAGTGAGAATAGTTAAGTGGTTTGAGTTTGGTGAAAGCAGCCTCCTATGTCATTGCTTGCTGATGTGAAAAAAATGAGTGGGTGCAAGTTTAATAAGGGAGTGGATCCTTGTTGCCATTGGCTGGAAGGTGGCTGGAGTGTTTGTATTTTACTTTTGGGAAGAAAGATTAAGCACAAGAACTCTCTACAGCCAGTTGCTGCTCTGATGAAATATTCTTTCTAGCACTCATTCAGCTGTCATCAGACACAAGCAGTGAGCAAAGAGGTAAGAAGCTGTTTTCCCTCTTTTCCAGGACGAGTCTGGAAGCCGGTTTGTTGCCTTTTCAGGAGAAGGCCAGTCTCTGCGCAAGAAGGGGAGAAAACCCTGAGCTGTGGCACCTTCAGGAGGAAAATAAAATAAGAGTTGCAGCATATTGGATCTTAGTTATTGCTGTTGAGAGATTGTTTTGCAACACAGGGACGTTTACTGAGTCTGGTTTCATGTTTAAAACCAGAGCTGCTGGACTGTTGTAATTTTCACTTGAAAATTAAGATTGAGACACTCCAAAGGAGTTTTTTGTTGTATGTGTTGCAAAGAGGGAAAGTGGATCTTGGAGAAACCTAGGAAGTAAACCCAACAAGATCTACCTTACTAAAAGGTAGAGTTCTTAGACTGCATCTGCCCTGTTACGTCCTGAGCGATGATGGTCTCATGTTGTCCGTGCTTGATACTTTTCCTCTCTATATTTTGCCACACTTTCAGGTAAGGAGCTCGCTGTGGCCCAGCTGAAGGCAAACGCCTTGGTATTCAGGGCTTTTGTGCAGACAGTCTCTGATGTTAGCTTCAGGTGTTGGATTATAACTCACTCTAAGCAATCCCCGCCGTAGCTTTTTGTATTTGTAATTAATAAAATGCCTTTAACAGTTCAAGTACCGCAACGTACTGCACTGAATAGCACGTCGTTGAAAGGCGAGACCCAGCGTCTCTGCCTGGTGCAGCCATGGTGGTGGCAGAGGCGAGACCCGGCGTCTCTACCTGGTGCACCACGGAGTAGAGAGCTGTGGCGTCCTGCACTGCGGAGTGACGGTGTCGGTAATAAACTGCGCGGCCTTTCATGTGCCGGCGTGTCGGTATTGAGCCGTGAAGGGGGGGTGTGCACTTTCTTGGGAGGTCCAGTAGCGGTTCCCTGACACCTGTCCTGTGTCCCTCCCGTAGTGACTTCTGCCTCCTGCCGCCAGCCCCGCGAGAGGGGCGGTTAGCGCGTGGGAGTGACGAGCCACGCCAAAGGCCCCGCCCCCGGGCGGCCATTGGCTCGTAGCACGGGGGCGGGGCGAGCTGCCTGTGCTGCCCCTCGCCATTGGCCGGAGCAGAGGCTTTTCCTGCGGCGCGGGGGCGCGGCGGCCTTCGGCAGCATGGCGGGCGGCGAGGCCTGGCGGGTGAGCGGGGCTTAGGGTGCTGGCCGGGCCGGGCCGGGCCGGGCTAGCGACGCGGCTCTGCCCGGCCCCTGCTCTCTGTTTACCTGCAGCCGCCGCGGTCGTGCGAGGACTACTGGTGGGAGTGGAAGCACTGCTGCGGCTTGCGGCACGCCTTCCACCACTACTACGCTCACGGGGAGCTGCCGGTCTGCCACCGCTGGCGAGACGACTACGAGGCCTGCCGCGCATGGGAGAAAGGCCACTCCCCCGCCGCGCAGGTACTGCTCCTGATCCTTGTCTGACCGGCGCGCCTCGGGAGGGAGCGGCGGAATCTGCACTGTCCGAGCCCCTGCAGAGATTGGCCGCGGCTTCAGGCCTGTGCGGGTGGGAGAGGACCACAGCAGCCGCCTGTGGGCAAGCAAGGTCGGCGATCACGCCACGGGGAGCTGCTAGGAAGCTGCCCGAGGTGAATGTGGGGAAGCAGCAGAAAATAAACTCTGTCGGACTGGAACATCCAACACTCTAACTATTTTTTCTTGTATTTCAGGAAGCTTTGTGCAAGAGTGAAAGAGCTCGGGTTATGGAAAAGCAGAAACACACTCCAGTGTGGGAACTCAGGAAGAAACCACCACCTGACTGGTACCTTCCACTTGACCAAGACAAACCAAATTAGCAACACCATTTTGCTGTGCTTGGTCAGTAATACTTGGTCATAATGCAGAACTACGCTGGGGTTTTCAACTTTGTCATCTTGAAATCATACAAACATAGCTCATATCTGAAATACTTTGTTTGTTTACACAGACAGTATATTTTAAAGGGAGAATTGAGGTGCTTAGTTTGATTCTGGTCTCTGGATACTTCAGGATTTCACCTCTGCAACTTGATAGGCAACTCGCAAATTGCTGCATACCTGATACAGCCCATCTTGTTAGATGAGGACCTCTTACCTTGCACATTTTGAAACAAGGTTCCCACCCCAGGCCTGCCAAAAGAGAAGAGCAAGCTGGGACTTATCCCTGTCAGTTTAGGACAGTCACAACCACTGGTGTTAAAAAGGCACTCCCCCAAATTCAGGACTGTTGTGGGTTAAGAGCTTCTCAGATGGTGGGATGATGTTGCAGACCCTGAAACCAACCTTGTCCCTTTGTGGAACTGCTTTCAAATTGTGGTGTGTATTGACAGCAGTATTCAAAATGTCTGCAGCAAGATAAAGCTTTAAAGTATAGAATCACAGAATCAGTCAGGGTCAGAAGGGACCACAAGAATTGTCTAGTTCCAACCCCCCTGCCATGGGCAGGGACACCCTACCCTAGAGCAGGCTGGCCACAGCCTCATCCAGCCTGGCCTTAAACACCTCCAGAGATGGTGCCTCAACCACCTCCTTGGGCAACCCATTCCAGGCTCTCACCACTCTTATGCTCAACAACTTCCTCCTCATGTCCAGTCTGAATCTCCCCACCTCCAGCTTTGCTCCATTCCCCTTAGTCCTGTTACTAGCTGTTACCCTAAAAAGTCCCTCCCCAGCTTTATTGTAGGCCCCCTTCATATACTGGAAGACCACAATAAGTAATGTAGAGACCTGGTTTGGCTTATACTTAGTTACAAACTACAGTAGCTACATAGTAATACTAAAAAACCCCAACCAAGTGTTGGCTTTGTCACAGTGTATTTTCCATCTGTTTTCCCTCTTAGATGCAAAAGTACTCCAGTCAACTTGGCAAAGAAAGGCAGTAAACTGCTATCTCCCTTTACAGTGAAGGCTCCGGTGGGAGCACAGGAATCTTCCAAGTTATGGTTTATGCAGAATGACAAAACCAAGAAAAGAGCTGCTTGGAAGTGTATGGACAGATGAGTGATATAAGCCCAGGAAAACAGAACTACTGTGTGAAATACTACTTCTTTGTCTTATTCTAGCATGGCACAAATGTAGGCCAGTGTAGTGTTGTTGGGTGCTTTTTTGCCTAGAGAAGCTGCATTTAAGCCCCAGCAAACATACTTCATTAATGTGTGTTTGTACAGTCAGACACCTGCAGAAGGAATTGTTTATTCTTATCTCCTTCAGTTGGCTGAGTAGCTTATGCCAGATGAAGAAGGAACTCCTCCATCACTGTGTATACACTTTGGTGATATCAATGCATTTTCCTTCAGGAGGATCATAGCCAGGAAGTGGTGGGGTGTAATTAGGTCCATCTCTCTCGAAGGGGAAAAGTCCCTCATCTCGTTTGATTGCTGCCTGATACAACTCCTCAGATTCAAGGCGCAGTTCTTTTAGTGCCTCCTGCTGAGCTTCCACAAGAGTCTGAATTGCTTTCTTCTCTGCCTCATCTTGTTTCTGCTTAAACAAACACCACTTTTTCAGAAGGAGAACTCTTCTTTCTGTCTCTTCAAATGACAGAGGGGGAAGACTCCGCACCCTGATGAAGAATAAGGTCACACTAATAAAGAACCTGCACCCCAGAGAGCAAATTCCTAAGAAACTTCCACCAGCCCCACCACTAACCAAAAACCACCCACCAAACCCAGACAAGGCATTCATTCCTGCAGGGTCTGTCTGTGAGGTTTTGCAGCCATTCCAACAGGAACTTCATCTGCCTATTTTTTCACTGCTTTCAGCAGGAGCAAACATTTGCTTTCTGCATTTTTGTCTTGGTAGAAAGCAGATAAAGTTTTGTGCCAAGGCTTCTGCTACGTTGCACTTCTGTAGAGAAATAAATATGAAGTGTTTCTACCAAGAATGCAAGTTGCATGGTGAAAGCCATTCTGACTTACCTGCTGCCATCTGAGTACTTAAATGGTGTTATAAAATCCTCAATTGGAATCATTTCTGGGGCTGCTCTTTCCAACTTCTTAATCTTCTTTTTCATACGGTCCTTCTGTGCCTGCTCTCTCTTTATATCCACCTTCTTCTTTTTTTTTGGTTGTGCTCTACAAGGGAAATGATGATCTAAATGAAAAATATTTTGTAATTTAATCCCACACCAGCAGCCTTCCCATCCTTTTTACTTTCCTAAGGGCTGTTCCTTCCCATTATTTAATTGGGTCCCTAAGACAAGTTCCAGACACTAGCTATATTCAAGTAATGCATTTTCCAGGAGATGGTAATAGGTCTCCACAGATTTTCTGCAGAAAGAACTGTTCCTGCCTGAGACAGACAATCTCTTGAGTTTGTGCTGAACATGAGAATGACTTGAAAAAGTTCTAGAACTGTTTAATGCTAGCTCAGAGAGCAGCAGAGCAGGTAACATGTTTATATTCCTGCCATCTCACATTAAAGATCAAAGTGAGTGGTTTTACAGGATTCTAAAATGTTCACATTTGGAACCAAATTCAGGCTGTAGCTGTTACCCTCCTGTTGTACTTCTACATGCAGATTCACTACCCATGGTAACACACAGACTGCACAAACACAAACCAATCTTAATAATGAACCTGTAGGATGTCATTTTGGCTTTGCAAATCAAAACACCTTTATGGTGTGAAACGGTTTCCAGTAGAAACTAACAGCTATCAGGATGCTTCACATCTACTGCATCAAACCAAAACATGGGTACTAAAATACAACACAGAAATGCAGGCTGTCTTGCACACCCACTCTTCTAGGCTTCCATTTGCATTGTTGCACAAAAGGGAACTGTGGTGTACTGCCTAAAATGAACATCTCTAACCACATCCTGTGGTTGAGAAAGAAAATACAACTACACACAAGCACAAAGAGAGAATTGTACAGGTAACCATTAAAACCTCCTCAAAAGGCTAACAGTTCTTAACTACTTTTTCATAGTAACTTAAAAGGAAACATCTACAATTAAAAGTGAATTTGGACTGGAGAAAATGTGTCTTCTCCTAAGGCTGAAAACGCTTCAATGTAACTCCCTGGAAGCAGCACTCACCTCATAGGGAGAGATGCTCTGAAGGCCAGCAATGAAGTCTCCCAGTGACTTCCTCGGCACGGAGCCATCTGGGGCAGCCATAAACTTTAGAAAAAGGAACACAAAACATGAGGAGAAATCGATTGATGACACTGATTCTGCAGGACACAAAAGCTATTAGCCATAAATTAAAATACTGAATTTCAAATCATCTTTGTTTACTTGATTCGTGACAGCATACAGTGCTTGCCCAGAAACGATAACCAACTCACTAGCACGGTAAATAAACCTAAATTTTGGGCGTTCAGTGTTATGAATCCACAAGGTACCCCAGCGTGAAGCAGATTCGGGTTCTGAAATCAATTAATAGAGCAGTTTTATTGCTAATACATGTTAATAGCCTCTCGAAAGTGCTGATTCTGGGGGTAAACCCTCGTCTGTCAAATCTGGAGGCGAGATGCCGTTTCTCAGGTCACGGCGGATGTCAGGAGGGGAAGAAGCGGGCCACGTGCGCGCTCCGGCTTCTGAAAATGCGGAACCAGGTCTGCGCACACCACATCCTCCTCCTGGGCCCGCAGCGCACGCCCAGGCCGCTGACAGAGTGCCGGGGAAAGGAGCGGGCCTAGGCTCGCCTGAGCCGCGAGCAAAGGGTCCTCCGCCGAGCTCTCTTCCCGCGGGCCCGAGGCAAAGTGGCAGCAACAAAAAGATCCAGACTAATCGGGACGGCCGCTTCCGCCCGGCTCCTCACCCTACCTTAGCCGGGCGCCATCGGGCGCTGTCAAAGTTCCACAGAGCACCCGACCTGCCCGGGCAGCAGCCGCCAACATGGCTCCCTGATGGTTCCAGCGGTGCTCCCGCCCCGTCTGCCGGCCACGCTGCAGCACCCCTGTTCCGTATCACAAACGTTCCGCCCGGCCTCGACACGCTGCCACGGCGCCGTCGTGACGCCAAGCCTGAGGGAAGGCCCCTCTCGCACCCCGCCCCATCCGCCGCCATTGTGCTGCTCCGCCCGGCAGGGGGCGCCCGCTTGTCCGTCCGTCCTCGCCCGCCCGCCCTGGAGGCGGGGCGGCGGCGCCTCGCGGGATCTCGCCCCCCGCCGGCCGAGGCTGGGGAACGCCGGGGCTCGGGGGCGGCTGTTTCCCGCCGGGCCGGTTAGGCGGTTGCCAGGCGCCGAGTTCCGGCGTTGCCGGGAGCCGCCGGGAGCCGAGCGGGGGATGCGGCCGGGCGGCGGGGGCTGCGGCACGGGCGGCGCCGGGGCATGGAGCGGCGCTGAGGCGGCTCCGGCCGGCGGAGGGGGCGGGCAAAGCGGCGCGCGGCGGGGGCCCATGGTGGCCGGCGGCCGCTGAGCTCCGCCGCTTGCTCGGCCGCGGAGGCAGCCCGGGCGGAGCCGCCCTGGGGTCCCGAGGGCGGAGGCCGGCGGGGGCCCCGGGCGGGGAACAATGAAGCTCCTGAAGCCGACCTGGGTCAACCACAATGGTGAGGGCCGGCCGACCGCGCCGCCGGGCAGCAGGTGCCGCGGGGTCGGGCGGGCAGGTGCGGCAGGGCACCGGGGTGGGGAAGGGAGCGGGCCGCGGGGCCGGGGCGCGGCACACGCGTGGGGCGAGTTTGAACGCGGTCGAGGGGAGGCCGTCGGGGAACCGGGGACGGCTACAGGGGCCGCCGGACCCGCTTGGAGCTGCCGCCTCACAGCTTGCGGGGCGGCCGTTTGCTCCCCCGGGGCGGCCGCGGCGTGCTCGGGGCCCCGTCGCTGTGGGGACCCGCGGGGGAACGTGCGGCGTCGGCGGGCAGGTGCGTCCGGGCGGCAGCGGGCAGCAACAAGTTCTGCCCCCTCGAGGGTACCGGTGGGCTCGTGCGGAGGCGGCGGGCTCGGAGGCTCACAGGGGGATGGAGGTGCGGAAACGAAAGCGGGATTTCGAGAGAAGTGTGACTCCCAAAATAATGGGGGGGGCCCTCGGCCAGAGCCCCTCCTCCAGAAGATGGCTGAAGGATGCCGCGCCAGCCGCTTCGGAGCTGTGTTGGTGGCGGCCCCTTAGACAGTTCGCGCCCGGCAAAGCGAGAAGGGGCACGGCCAGCACTCGTGCTTTGCAGGGAGGGGTGAAGGCTGCTTGCTGAGAGTCGAATTGCTTTTACCTGATAGCAACGAATGTTGGGCAACCTCCTGCTTGTGAAAGTGGAGAGAGATAGTTTGGACCGAGTATAGTTTGTGTTAGAGAGGGTGAATTCCGTGCCGTGGTCGAGGTACCCCTTGGGATGTGTGGACGTCCCATGCCAACGCACAGCACTGAGCAGAGTGGTCTCACCAAGCCAAGTCCTGTGATTAAAGTCTTCAAACGCAGTGAGCTTCAGCTCTGGTCCTCTATGCTGTTGGCATGGGGGAAAAGATTCTTCCAACAGTACTTTCAAAGCAAGGCCTTAAATTTATATAGTGTCTTGTCTGCCATTTCAGTGATTTTTGTAGAGTTGTTGTGAGCTAAACACTTTTAGAATCAAATGTTGGTATTGACAGAAGGCTTTTGCTTTCCTGGTATGGTGAGTGATGGTCAGCGTCAGTGTTGCATACTTACACCACTGACCATAAATTTCTGCAGTAATAACCACTGCTGTTTCTAGCAAAGCAGTGAGAAGAAATCTAATGTGAGTAGCTAACTTGTGTTTTTTTGCAAGTTTTGTCCTCAAATTCATGGCCACAGAGTTATTTGAACTGCAAAATTTTGTATCCTGGTATAAATGTCAGTAGCTGGATTCATCTAGCTGATTGGTGTCTGGAACAAAGCTGAGCCAGAGAAGAGCTTGTTCAAGCTGGGACAGTGTGCTTTGAGTTACAAACTGCAGATGCAGCTTCACAGCTGCCTTTCTGCGTGTGGTGTTGTCTTCGTAATCATGCTGCAGATTTCAAGAGCAGTAACTTAAGCCTGAGTTGCAATTTGCATGCATCTTGACTTGAACTGCTCTCCAGGGGCCCTATGCAGATGGACTGAGCCTTTTAATGAAAGGTTGTAGTGAACTGAAGAGATGTGGAAGTACTTTCTTTGAGAGGGTTTTTACACTTCTGCTTGGTTACTCTAAACGAATGTAGCCTTTACATCTTAAGCTCTGTCTGCCTGTGGGCAGACTGCCTTGTGCTTGTCTGGATCCTTGGTGGAAGCACCTTGTGAGCAGCTGAATAAAAACTTTGGGCCTAAATCTTTTCACATCACAGATCTGTAGCTCCTTTGCTTATTTCTTTCAAGGATACACCTTTTGGTAAGGATATGTATACAGCATCTGTAAAGATGCATCAAACCGCATCGCAGAAAGCAGGCCTTGGCTGAAGAGCTTGTAGCAAAGCTCTGTTTAGGAAGCCCTCTGATACTTTGCTTTGTGCACTCCACAGAGCCTTGATAATCCCAAATTTTATTCCCGTTCCTGTCGCTGTCCTGCTAGGATGAGTTTGGGCAAGTCACTTTGTCATGGTTTCACCACCTGCAAAACAGACATTCATCACTGGCTTCATTTGTGAAATGCTTTCAGGTCTGCTAAGAGATACAGGGCTAAGTAACATTCATGTGCTCTTCTCCTGGGGGCAAGGAGTGCAGGGTAAAAGCTGGGGAGTTGAGTTGGCCTCTTTTAACATACCCAGGTTCCAGATCCTGCAGGCATCTCTGCATGCAGATAGTCTCCATCAGTCTTAATGGGCTTATGCAGTTGGTCTGAAACCTCTTCATAAACAGGGTAAAGAAAAATTATGCTGTGTGTGCTGGAGACTCATTGTGATGTGTTTTCCTCCATTTCTTTTCTCCACAAGCTGAAGAGGCTCAGCAGTGGTTTGTGAGAGTCCTGACAGCAAGGCTGACTTGCACACATCAAGGAGCTGTCATTACTGCCTTGCCCTTTCTCCACTCAGTTTTAGGATTTGTACTTTGCTGAATGGACTAAAATGGGTGTAATGATGCTTACAGACATACATTCTCTAATAGACACTAGGAATTAGTGTCCTAGCCAGGGAGCTCCATACACCTGGGAACTGTTTGCTGCTCAGCCGAGATGCTGCACGTTTACCATCAAGGCACTTTAACACATTTGGGCTCTACAGGTTTCTTTTTCATGGAGTTCTTAATGTTGCTTTATCTGAGTACTTACTGGAAATATTTCTTCTTCGTGTGCATTTGCCCTAAGCTTTTTGCACTTTTGGGCTCTACAGGTTTCTTTTTCCTGGAGTTCTTAATGTTGCTTTATCTGAGTACTTACTGGAAATATTAGAATAGAATAGAATCAACCAGGTTGGAAGAGACCTCCAAGATCATCCAGTCCAATCTATCACCCAGCCCTATCCAGTCAACTAGACCATGGCACTAAGTGCCTCATCCAGGCTTTTCTTGGACACCTCCAGGGACAGTGACTCCACCACCTCCCTGGGCAGCCCATTCCAATGCCAATCACTCTCTCTGCCAACAACTTCCTCCTAACATCCAGCCTAGACCTCCCCCAGCACAACTTGAGGCTGTGTCCCCTTATTCTGTTGCTGGTTGTCTGGGAGAAGAGACCAACCCCCACCTGGCTACAACCTCCCTTTCAGGTAGTTGTAGACAGCAATGAGGTCAGCCCTGAGCCTTCTCTTCTCCAGGCTAAACAACCCCAGCTCCCTCAGCCTCTCCTTATAGGGTTTGTGTTCCAGCCCCTTCACCAGCCTTGTTGCCCTTCTCTGGACACATTCCAGCACCTCAGCATATTTCTTCTTTGGGTACATTTACCCTAAGCTTTTTGCACTTTATTATGGGTTTGTTACATTTTTGCATGAAATTCTCATTCTTGTGTTGTTCTCCTCCGTGTTTCTTTGGCTCAGAGCATGGAAGACTATCGAAAAGTGTAATCTAATGATGGGATCAGGAGCTAATGACTAAGATACAGATGATGTGGTTTGCTTCTCCTTCCCAGTTTTCCATTCAGTACTTCTGTAAGGATGCATCACACGTCCACCTTGTTCAGCACACAAGGTTTTGAGAGCCCTGGTACTTACAGATGAGAAATGCAGACAGACACTGAGCCCTGCAGGAAAGGAGGTCCCTTGCCATTCCAAGAAACCTGTGCAAACCCCAAGGTGCTGTTCATGTGTAACAACTTGTAAAAATTGGAGCCTCCATTTAAGTGTAGGCACAGAGTTTATTGTCTCTCCAAGCTGTAATGGTGGAATGTAAATATTTGAATTGATTTGTGAGTCATGTTGGATGTTGTGTATCAGATGGGCTGGAGGCAAAATGAATAGAAACATTCATATTGTGGTAGGAATTCACCTAAAATTGGCTCTGTCTTTCATGGCTTATTGCCTAAAGTTAAATAGCAGTCAAAAATAATGAAGTCTTTTAAGTGCTTTGCCTTTTTTTTTTCCATTCAGCTGCTGTATTTTTGTAAAGATGAAATCTTCTCCTTGCTTTTGGACTATCTTACTTGGCACTTTTCGTTCCAAGCTTGTTTCATTATTGTTATTTCTTTAAGTACCTATTGTGTATTTGGGTTCTTTAAATAATCCATCAGGACATCTGTTCTTGATGAACCTGGTTTGCTTCAATGTGGTGCTGAGAGCTTCAGTAATTTAAACTCGATTTATTTGTTTTAGAAATTAATAGGAGAGAGCAAAATGGTTTAAAATACACTGTGATATTTTAGTGTTACTGCTTAAGTATCGTGGCTTGTTTTGACGCATGGCCTTAGGAAATCCAACACGTCTGCAGTTAGGAGCATGGGAAAGCATTCAGTCACTTTGAAGAAGGGACCTTGTGCCTTCTGGCTCGTTTCGGCAGGATCTAACAATGTAATCAGATAAGGACATGGACCCAGGGAAGGAAGCAGTTTCTATCATATACTGACTCCTCCTCCATTATTTTGAGTGAACGAAGGAAATGAGGAAACCCCCAGCGTCTGTGATCGGTTTGTAAACCACAAGTAGCACAGAACCTGTGGCAGTTACCCACCGCTCTAAATGGGTATTCCCTTAATGATGGTGCTCTGGAGGGAAAAAACCCTCTGATATTGACTTTGTCCTGCTAAATTTCTGTCTTGGGATCACTTACTCTGTTCTTTTTGTTTGTTTATAATTGCTTGACAGCCCTGAAAACAAAGGTAAATCTTGGTTTACTTGGGCAAACAGTTATTGAACTTGTTCTGTGTTTTAAGGGAGGAGCACAAAGGCAAGCAAAGAGAGCAAGTTTATTAAAAACATAAAGAATTTTCTTCTAGATCATGAAAGAGTTAATGTATGTTTGTTGTGCCAAGCCCTGTGTTTTTCAGTAGCCAAGACAAGCACGTGTTACTCTGGAGCAGGAAGATTTCTCTTTCCAAGTTGATATATTGATGTTAAAATGCCTCTTGCTGCCACTTTGAGCTTCATATTTCACCTATCCTGAACATGAGTGTGGAACAAAACTGATTTGAAGCTTCATGCAGTGTTGGTGCTGGATAGGAGCTGAATTGTTTGTGGCACCGTAATGCTGCTTTCTAATGAATAGGAGCTGTAGCTTGGCTTTCTGGGCATTGACCAAAGGGTCCAAATTAGATGCTCTCCAGTCTGATTGACACCACTGTCATGGTCTATGCCTTCTGGTACTGAAACACATAGTAGCTCTACAGCTGCCTTAAAAATGGATGCAAATTATCTTTTTAGCTAAAGCAGAAACTCAAATAGTTTCTCTTTCCTGCAGGTATCACAACAAAGCTGCTGCACAGTGAAAGTCTTGTGAACTGAAAACTGAGCTCTAACTGAACAGTCCATGTTTGATGAGATTGAACAAGGCCAAGTGCAGGGTTCTATACTTTGGCCACAACAACCCCAAGCAGCACTACAGGCTGGGGACAGAGTGGCTGAGAGCAGCCAGGCAGAGAGGGACCTGGGAGTACTGGTAGATAGTAGCTGAACATGAGCCAACAGTGTGCCCAGGTGGCTGGGAGAGCAAATGGCATCCTGGCCTGTATCAGGAACAACATGGCCTGTAGGACAAGGGAGGTTATTCTGCCCCTGTATTCAACACTGGTCAGGCCACAACTTAAGTATTGTGTCAAGTTCTGGGCCCCTCAATTCAAGAGAGATGTTGAGGTACTTGAATGTGTCCATAGAAGGGCACCAAGGCTGGTGAGGAGCCTGGAGCACAGCCCTGTGAAGAGAGACTGAGGGTTGTTTAGCCTGGAGAAGAGGAGGCTCAGGGGTGACCTCACTGCTGTCTACAACTGCCTGGGTCGGTCTCTTCTGCCAGGCAACCAGCAACAGAACAAGGGGACACAGTCTCAAGTTGTGCCGGGGGAGGTATAGGCTGGATGTTAGGAGGAAGTTCTTCCCAGAGAGAGTGATTGGCATTGGAATGGGCTGCCCAGGGAGATGGTGGAGTCACCATCCCTGGAGGTGTTCAAGACTGGGTGAGACACTTAGTGCCATGGTCTAGTTGATTGGATAGGGCTGGGTGCTGGGTTGGACTGGATAAGCTTGGAGGTCTCTTCCAACTCGCTTGATTCTATGATTCTATGATTTTTATTAGCCCTGGATTTTGGAATAATGCCTAAAGCCAACCTGAGCTGTGAATAGCTTTTCCCCCATGCTGAGTGAAGCCTTGTGCTGTGCCAGCCTATGACATGGCATCTTGCATTGCTGCTTGTATTTTACTTAATGCAGAATGGCTGTTAAGAAAAGGGTGTGGGACAGGTTGAGGCTGGGTGCAGGTTGACATTTCCTCTATATGGGAAATGAAAGACTCATCTGTGCAAACTTCTAGAAGTCTGGAACTTGATTTTAGTCAGCTAGGGAGGAAAAGCATGTCTTGAAAGGTTAACCACTGGATGTTGCTGGTGAGACTGAGATGTATGAAAGTAGGCCAGTTATTATCAGGAATTGTCCATCAAATAGAAACCATATTTGTGTGCTTCTGGTTTGACAGGCCTCATAAGCACCCCTGAAGGGTGGTTGTAGCCAGGTGGGGGTTGGTCTCTTCTCTCAGGCAACCAGCAACAGGACAAGGGGACACAGCCTCAAGTTGTGCTGAGGGAAGTATAGGCTGGATGTTAGGAGGAAGTTCTTCCCAGAGACAGTGATTGGCATTGGAATGGGCTGCCCAGGGAGGTGGTGGAGTCACTGTCCCTGGGGGTGTTCAGGAAAAGCCTGGATGAGGCACTTAATGCCATGGTCTGGTTGACTGGATAGGGCTGGGTGCTAGGTTGGACTGGATGATCTTGGAGGTCTCTTCCAACCTGATTGATTCTATTCTATTCTAAGTCAGACATGAAGCTCATTGGCAAACTTTGTGCAAAACTCCAGTTTTACTAGGTGGATCAATGTCTGTGATTGGATTAAGATCCCTTCCTGGATCACAGTTGAGCCACGTAGGAAACTTGCTTTGTTGTCGAGGGCTTCGTTTATTACCACTGCCTTTCCTGAGTGCAAAGTCCATACCCTTTTTAAACTTCACATGTAGAAGTATGCATTCCTTGCCCCCTGACAACTTCCACTGAGGTCTAAGGTTTGAGGATTAGAATAGTTTGTCAGAATATCTGCTCAGTGCTCATTAGATCGAAACCCAAATTCATGCTAGGAAAAGAAGTCAAAAGCAGACATTCTATATAAGTACACAGCTGCCTTGCCTCTGAACACTGCCTTCACTGCCAGTTCCACTCCGTGTCATAAAATACAGAAGCCCTGAGAGAAGCCTGTAGTGGAGTGACTGTAACGATCAGAAGTGTGGGACAGCTTTTGTGCAAGGAATGACAATGCAGGGTAGGACTCTGGGCTGGAAGTGAGAGGGTGGAGGTGGAGACAGAATTGCAGAATGTTAGGGGCTGGAAGGGACCTCCAAAGCTCATCCAGTCCAACTCTGCTGCCAGAGCAGGATCACCTATACCAGATCACGCTGGATTGCATCCGAGCAGGTCTTAAGTATCTCAAGAGAGGAAGACTCCACAACCCCCCTGGGCAGCCTGTTCCACTGTTCTGTCACCCTCACAGTGAAGATTTTTTTTCCTCAGATTTCCATGGAACTTCCTGTGCCTCAGCTTCCACCCATTGCTCCTTGTCCTGGCTTTGGGCATCACCCAGCAGAGCCTGGCTCCAGCCTTTTGGCACTCAAGCTTTATGTATTTATAAGCATTAATGAGGTCACCTCTCAGTCTCTTCTTCTTCAAGCTAAAGAGCCTCAAGAGACATGAGTACATGAGAGCTGAGGCTGTTCAGCTCCAGGGAAACCTTACAGCACCTTTCCAGTACCTGAGGGGAGCTATAAGAAAGTTGGGATGGGACTTTTTACAAGGGCTTGTAGTGATAGGATGAGAGGCAGTGGCTTTGAGCTTGAAGAGGGAAGATTTAGCCTGGAGGTTAGGAGGAAACTCTTTACAGTTTAGGGTGGTGAGACACTGGCACAGGTTGCCCAGGGAAGGTTTGTGAATGCCCCCTCCCTGGAGGTGTTCAAGGCCAGGTTGGATGAGGCCTTAAGCAACCTGGGCTGGTGGAAGATGTCCCTGCCCTTGGCAGGAGTGTTGAAACTGGATAATCTTTAAGGTCCCTTGCAACCTAAACTGTTCTATGAATCTGGTGAGTCGTGAGTGGCAGAGAAGGGCTGAATGTCAAGGGATTTTCATTCTCTGTTCTCCTGTTTCATTGAAGGCAACTTCCACATCCTGGGAAAGGGCGAAATAAATGTTTATTTCTTGCCTGTGCTTCTCTGAATATTCAGTTTAGCCCTATATGTTGCACTAAAATTACTAGGAGATAGAATCAGGCACAATAAGCTGAAGAAAAGTCACAGCTAAGTCTTAGCTAATACCTTTTAAGTGATCTAAGGGACTTGGAAGGAATGTAACTTGAGTGCCATCTTACTGTACTTAAGGTCTTTGCTTGGCTGCCTATAAAGTTTTTAAGGGGAATCACATGTCAGAGTTGCAATATAAATCCAAATGAAATAAACCTCAAAACAAATCAACATAAAGTTGGCATGAAGCAAAATGAGTTTCTCTCAGTAAGGAAGAAATCCTGGCTGCCTGGATGAGAATTCTGTCAGCAGTTTAGCATCGAGGAATTCAGCTGCTGCAGCTGCAATGTTCAGTCCATCTCTGGTTAAGTTCTCCAGTTCATGTCTTAACGTTGTGAAGATAGAATGCAAGAACTGATGTATGTGGGAGATTTCTTGGTTAATCTTGGTATGTGGGTACTAGTTCTTTTGGCTGATTGATAAGTTGTCATCTTCTACACTGGCATGTGTGTGATGTTGCTTGCAGAAGCATTCCAATTTGAAAGGGTTGGGACTGCTGCCAAAAATGATTTGAATGTGGATATTATATGTGTTTTCCTTCAAGTAAGCCTTCGTGGTAGCTTTTTGAGCATCACTGAAAGCAGTAAGCTTACTTCTCCCCTTCTCCTTCTGCAAAGGTTAACAGAACTAAATGGATAGGAGAGCCTATGTGATGCAGTGGGCACAGCAGAACAGGTTGAACATGAGGGTTGTCTGGGCTCCAAAGCTGTTCCACAGCTGTGGTAGTTATTTATTACACATTTTGTGCTTTCATAAAGTCATTGTCTTTCTTCTGAAATATTTAGCATGTGGAGAACTGAAGGATTGAAGAGTAGTGGTAGCTTTTGGTTAGTCGTCTTCTGTCTATATGGAAGCCAGAAAAATAAAGTTAGTCCTTGGGGAGCAGAATTTCATAACAGGATTTTAATTTGAGACAGGTAATTGTGTGACAAACAGATGCAGGCTGAGGTGGGAGGGTTAAAAAAAGAAAAGGACAAACAAACTCAGAAACCAAAGCAAATTTTGTTTCAGGTCATCAGCTGGTGAACTATAGAAACCTGGAAGAAATTCCTTGCTCGGATACAGCTTTGCCTTGTTGGCACACTTGCTTTGTGGGATTATTTCACTTTGAGTCATTTGGCATGCCCTTGGTTGTCACTGGTTTGCTGTGGCACAGTAACTTCGTACACACTTCTCACAGGCTGTCATTTCTGTCATCCAGCTGCTTTCCACTGGTAGTCAGCTGTTAATTCTTAGAACTACAGTGTTTAGAAGGAGAAAGTCACTCACTGGCTGGAAAAGTTACGCTTCTTTTGGCTTTACTGCATTCTGTCATCTGTAAAACAATTCAGTGTGTTGCTGTTTGTTCTCTGATTCCAGGAAAGCCAATATTTTCAGTGGACATTCACCCAGATGGGACCAAGTTTGCAACAGGAGGACAAGGTATGCCTGCATACTGATAGAAAGCAGAATTTGGGGCTGTTATGACCTTGTGCTGTCAACACTTTAATCGGTTTGACCCTCTAAAAACTACATCACTTACATCTCTAAGAAGCAGATAATTATGGAAGTCATTGAAAATTGCTGCTGTAACTGCAGAAGGCAGGGTTGCATTTTCTGCTGTACTCATCCTCTTGGACATCATTGAGATAAGAGCTGCAGTAATTGAGTTGTGGTCATACTGGCCAAAGTTCTTTATTTGAAGAGGAACTGAATGGGAAATTGGGCTTTTTTGACTTGCTAAATAGTAGAGCTATTGGGACCAACAAAAAAAAATCAAATTATATAAATGAAATAGCTCAAGAAATATGTGCAAAAATATTGTTAGGATCAGAATGATACTTTTATGTTGGCTATAATAGTTGCCGTTTAGGATGTGAATGTATCTTTTCTCTTTTGAACTTAAATTTAAGTTGTATCAGTTATATGTGCTATCATTTTTTATCAAGCCTGTAAAACTTCATTTTTAATAACTTAAAACCCCCAAACCACTTCTGACTCAGTGTGATTATAGTCAGTGTAATCTGTATTCAGATAGTTCCCACTGTAGTAACGCTTGAAATTTAGCCTCTCTTCTGGAACAGAGATTAAGTCTGAAAAGCTTTTTTTCTATGCACATGTTTAAAAGGAAGTATTTGTTCTCTTACAGGTCAGGATTCTGGGAAAGTTGTGATCTGGAATATGGCTCCTGTCCTGAAAGAGGAAGATGAAAAGAATGAAAATATTCCCAAGATGCTTTGTCAGATGGACAATCACTTAGGTAACAAAGTGACTGTTGGTCACTTGCCAAAGCTTAAGCATTAGATGTTTGTAACGACAAAGTCCATGAGCTGGCCAGTGGTGAGGAATCAGTGAAATACAGCAGTGCAGTCCCATACTTTGGCCATGTATTTTTTTAGATCTACAGCAGAAAATATTGTTAAAAGTGGGAGGATGCACAGAGAAATGTAGATGCCTTTGGAAATCGCTTCCCTGTGAGCCTTTTCCGGTAACTGATAATGCACGTTCTGAGAGGAGAAATAAGGGTAAAGGAAACCTGTAGCATTTTGGTTGTAGTTCTAAATTATTCTGGATTTTGCACATGCTACATTTGAAAGAAGTTTGGCTACCTAAACAAGCTGTCCCTGTCCCTCTTTTCTTCCAAGATATATCTCCTTTTTTTTCTCCCCAAGATCTGCCTTTCCTTCTTTGCCCCCCTTAACCCCACCTCTTTTACCACAAGCCATTTCCTTCATTAGATCAATAGTAATCTTTCTTCTTCTGACCTACTCTTGGCAAAGCTTTTTAAATTAAAGAATAGGGGTTTTAAGAAGCTCCTCAGCTGCTACCGAAAGATAAGTACCAACTCATTTATCTGTAGCAGACAGAGTAACTGCTTTGAGTGGCGAAAGCACACTTAAACCCTAAACATCTTCTGTCTTGCTTATACTAATTAACCTCTGTCCCCACTCCAGAACCACTTTTCTCGTATTTCACCTTACATCAACTTTCTTTTCCACGTTGCAGCTTGTGTGAACTGCGTGCGATGGTCAAACAATGGAGTTTACCTGGCTTCAGGGGGAGACGACAAGTTGATTATGGTGTGGAAACGAGCTGCGTAAGCATTTCTTCCTCCTTCCTTTTGTACTGCATTTCAAATAGGCTACTCTGGCACATCTCTTTGTGCTTCTTCCCAGTGCTGGCTTGGTGAGTAAGGACCTGAAACTCTGACACCACATCTCTGCTACAGGAGATTTGGTCTCTTCTGTCTCTTGGCATGCGGTGTGTGTCTGTATGATGGTTTGGGTGTTACCTGCCCCCAACACTTAAGAAAATCACCCAGACTAGACTCAGCTGATTTGGAAATTGAATGAGGCTTTATATTTACAGCTTAGCACATTATACAAGCAGCTATTTACAATCTATACAGCTATAGACAGAAATGTATGAATTAAAAAGTAATACAGAAACACAACACTCCCCCGCCAGAAACCAGAGTCCCCAGGAGGGGCTTCCAACCACCCTTCCACCTTCTTTCCACCCCTCTACCTTACCCCAGACTTTCCCTTATGTTCAAGGTGAGTTTGGAGGGTTGGCCAGGGAAGTTAGGAAACAGAAGGATTAGCAGGTTAGAGAGAGAGAGAAGTGCAGCCCTGAAGCCAGAGAGCAAACTGTCTTATCTGTGTTTGTGTTCTTGTTCCTATACATCTCAGGAAGCCTGTGAGTGAAGTAGCCATCACCATTGTTTCCTTTTCACAGCCTATCATCTAATTCTTCTCACCAAAATATTCTAGTTAGGCTCCAACTAGCACAGTCTGACTGAGCAGTCTCTCTCCTCATAAGGAGCAGGCATCTGTCCTTGAAGAATGCTTCATGATGAGATTTGAAGAGTTATCCTAAATGTTAATGTTTTTGCTACCTCTCAAATTGTACATTTTATTGAAGCTATTATTTTTAATAAGATGGGGGAGGGGAAGCCCACATTTTTGCTCTCCAATCGTGAGTCTGGAGGAGGTCACAGGGATGATCTGAGGGCTGGGACATGTCTGCTGTGAGGACAAGCTGATGGAGCTGAAGCTGTTCAGCCTTGGGAAGGGATAATCTGGGGGAACCTTAAAGCTGCCTTCCAGTACCTGAAGGTAACCTGCAGGAAGGCTGCAGAGGGACTTCTCATAAGGGTGTCCAGCAGTCAGACAAAGGGGAATGGTTTGAAGCTGAGGGAGAGTAGAGTTAGACTGGATCTTAGGAAAAAGTTCTTCAGTACAAGGATAATGAGACCCTGGAATAGGTTGTCCATGGAGGTTGTGGAATTCATTTCTCTGGAGGTGTTTAAGGCCAGATTGGATGAGGCCTTGAGCGACTGAGTTGAGTGGTGTCCCTCCATGTGGCGGTGAGGCTGGATGTAGATCTCTAAGGTCCCTTCCAAACTAAGCCATTCTGTGATTCAATCTTCATTGCAAGAATAACTGACTTAAAAAAAAAAAAAAGTGTGCAATGCAGCTGATGACTTTTTTAGAAAGAAAGTCTGCAGAGCTGGAGGTGCTTCTGTTGACCAGAGCTGGAGGTGCTTCTGTTGACCAGAGCTGGAGGTGCTTCTGTTGATAACTGTTCCTGTTTCCATTAGGTATATTGGACCTAGCACTGTGTTTGGTTCTAGTAGCAAACTCACTAACGTTGAGCAGTGGAGATGTGTATCAATTCTCAGAAGCCATTCAGGGGGTAAGTTAATAGGGGTTGAATGTACATAATTTATAGGTGTTTGGATAAAAAACGTTTCTCAGTGCCACATTTTCTCACTCAAAATATATCTGGTGGAAAGTCAAAAATCACTTTTAAGAGCAAGAATGAAAATCTAAAAGAGTTTGGTTCTTAATGAAATGCCAATTTTCATACAAATAACTTCCAGCAATTTAGTAGAGATTCTTGCAAATATGAATAGAAAAATTAGCAACTAAGAAGCTTCTGTTTTGCTGCTTGCTATCTTAAAAATTAAGGTGAATAAAGGAAGCTAAAGTGTATTTTTATTTAAATCACTATTTACACTTGCAGTGAACAATCTGCTGGTTGGCAAAAGATGAAGTTTTGGTAAACCAAAGAATGTTAATGTTTATTTAGAAAAAAATAACAACTGAAAAGCAATGCAAAAGATGTGTAAAACAGGTAATTTCAGATGCATTTTCCACCTGCTGACATGAGCTGTGATTAAAATCAAAACTGAAATCACTTTGATCATTCCACATGTGTTGGAATAAAGCAGGTGCAGTGCAACAGCTGCTGTTGCTTTTCATTCAAAGCAAGGCAATGCTTTTATACAGGCATTAATGCTTCCTGTAATCACCAAACATTGCATCCTCTGATGGTTTGGGAGTTACCCACTCCCCCCTGCTCTTATGAAATCACCTAGGCTAGACTCTGCTGGCTGGAAGTTAAAGACTGAAGCTTTATATTCACAGCTTAGCACAATATACAAGCAGATATTTCTAATATTTACAAATATATACAGCTATAGACAGAAATATACCAGTTAAAAGTAATACAGCAGAATCAGAGTTCCCAGGAGGGGCTCCCAAACACCCTTCTGCTTTCTTTCCACCCCTTTACCTTGTCCCAGAGTCTGCCTGATGTGCAAGGTGAGTTTGGAGGATTAGCAATGGGGGTTAGAAGTAGAAGGATTAGTTGCACAGATCCAAGCAGAAGNAAGCAAGGCAATGCTTTTATACAGGCATTAATGCTTCCTGTAATCACCAAACATTGCATCCTCTGATGGTTTGGGAGTTACCCACTCCCCCCTGCTCTTATGAAATCACCTAGGCTAGACTCTGCTGGCTGGAAGTTAAAGACTGAAGCTTTATATTCACAGCTTAGCACAATATACAAGCAGATATTTCTAATATTTACAAATATATACAGCTATAGACAGAAATATACCAGTTAAAAGTAATACAGCAGAATCAGAGTTCCCAGGAGGGGCTCCCAAACACCCTTCTGCTTTCTTTCCACCCCTTTACCTTGTCCCAGAGTCTGCCTGATGTGCAAGGTGAGTTTGGAGGATTAGCAATGGGGGTTAGAAGTAGAAGGATTAGTTGCACAGATCCAAGCAGAAGGGAAACACACACTCTGAGAGACAGGCACACGCTCTGTCTTAGCTGTGCTTGTGTTCTTATTTTTATACCTCTCAGCAAGCCTATGAGTGCAGTAAACATCACCATTGTTTCCTTTTCACAGCCTATCATCTATAATTTTTCTCATTAAAACACTCCAATTAGCCTCAAACCAGCACACTGCTTTGGATTTTCTTTCTGCTTTTGTTCCCCATTGAACATTGCAAGTTGGAGAGCCTCGCTCCCAAGGAGCGTTGCTCACTTCTTTCTTTTCTTCCAGTCTAGCAATAATCATTTCTTGGTGACAGAAAAAATGTTGCCACCCAAGTTCTTTTTAGAAAGACTTTTGGATTGTCTGATTACCATCGAAGTCTTAGCTGGAAATGCTTTTTGCACAGATGTCATGGACGTGGCGTGGTCTCCGCATGACGCCTGGCTGGCATCCTGTAGTGTGGATAACACTGTTGTCATCTGGAATGCTGTCAAATTTCCAGGTGAGAGCTCTTACCTTTCTGATGTGCAAATATGATGTGCTTTATGACAAACTCTTCCCTCCGTGGGTGTATTTCAGTGACTGTGAAAAATCTCTTTGTGGGGATGGGTTGCCTGTCTTGAGGTGACATGGTTGCAATCCGAGTCAGTCCCTCCGAGGCTGGATAGCAACGAGCTGTAGATTTGCTCTGCTGTAAACTGAAGCCCTGCTCAAGTTGTGCTGCTGATTTTTACATGAAGCTCATTATTACATTATTACATTTTTCATTTTCTCTGCAAAGTCTCCAGTAGAACCTCAGCTTGATAAAGCACCTATATCTTGATAAAGCATCCAGTGTCTGAAGGGAGCCTACAGAAAGGCTGGGAAGGGACTAGTGACAAGGTCTTGTAATGACAGGATGAGGGATAATGGGTTTAAACTGGAAGAGAGGAGATTTAGACTGGATGTTAGGAGGAAGTTCTTTACAGTGAGAGTGGTGAGACGCTGGCACAGGTTGCCCATGGAGATTGTGGCTGCTTCCTCCCTGGAGGTGTTCAAGGCCAGGTTGGATGAGGCCTTGAGCAACCTGCTCTAGTGGGAGGTGTCCCTGCCTATGGCAGGGGTTTGAAGCTGGATGATCCTTGGGGCCCCATCCAACCTAGACCATTCTATGATTCTGTAGATGCATTCATTGTTTTCCTGTTGCCTTTGTACCTACAGAACTTTCCATTCATTTGCATGATCTTATTTACTCTATTTTAAATGCTGCTGCTTGATAGGCAGTGTGACTTTACATGAAGGAGAGGAAGGACAGACTAGGGGAGCCTCACAGTAGCAGAAACTTTCAAGTCTTATGCTTGATTGCCATTTTTCTTCTTCCTTTGCTGCAGCACTGGAAATTCACATACTCTTTCAGGGACCACACTGCCAGGCACAGCTGTGCACTGGACAGCTTTAGCTGACCTGCAGAGGCCTGTGGCAGTCAGAGAGCACATGCACTGCTTTGGCTACTTCTTACCATATAACTTGGTGCAGACTAAAACTCCCTTTGCGTGGTGCCTACTCACTGACATTTATTTTGGGGTTGCTTCTTATCCTGATATCAGAGTTTTTACACTTTGAAGCTAGCTGTGTAGCCTGTGCAGTGCTCTCAGCCTCTCACAATCTGATAAGCAAAAGATTCACTGAAAGTAGGTTACCAGGTGTTCCAGGCTTGTGGATCTCTTCAGTTACAACTTGGTCTTAGTTCACATTTGGTGCACAAAGCTAAATTTGTTGAGATAATCTTTAGGTTTGCAGGAAAGAGTAAATGTTTAATTGCAGTGAAGCAGTTAAATTTCTGTGTTCCATAGCTTGGAAGTACCTGGAATCTGCTGATCTTCGTGATGTCATCTGTCTATTCTAAAGAGTTTTGCATCATTTATTCTGGCCAGAGTTCTCTTTACCACTTTTTATATCGTTCTTAGCTGAAGTACAGGTTCCAGTTTTGGTGATGTGTTGTCGTTTGAATGTTAAAGGAAGTTATATTTAACATGCTCCTTCAAAAAGATCTGATATGTCTCCTCAACAGTCAGTGCTAAAAGAGGTATCAGTAGCTATTCTCTGTTTTGGCAGAAATTCTTGCCACTTTGAAGGGGCATTCTGGCTTGGTGAAAGGGCTGACTTGGGATCCTGTTGGAAAATACATTGCCTCTCAGGCTGATGATCGAAGTTTAAAGGTGTGGAGGACCATGGACTGGCAATTGGAAACCAGCATCACAAAGCCCTTTGATGAGGTACTTCGGAATCTGTGACTACTTCTAGTTAATTCCGGTAGAATGAATGAGAATTAGAGGAACAACTCTTGACAGCACCGTGAAGGCTCCAGGCTTGTGGCAGAGTGGGTGGAAACTGCTCAGCAGAGAAAGACCTGGGGGTGCTGGTCAACAGCTGGCTGAAGATGAGCCAGTGTGTGCTCAGGTGGCCAAAAAGGCCACCAGCATCCTGGCCTGAATCATCAATAGTGTGACCGGCAGGACCAGAGCAGTGATTGTCTCTCTGGACTCTGCACTAGTGAGGCCACACCTTGAGTCTTGGGTTCAGTTTTGAGGCCTACACTCCAAGAAAGACATTGGAATAGATTGTGGCCCTGGGCAGCCTTGGTTTAGTTGGAGCTGTCCCTGCCTGCTGCAGTGGGATTGGACCTTCGGGGGCTTCTTCCAGCCCATTGCAATCTGTGATGCTACACAGGGATTTGTTTATTTAGCAGTGCTGAGAGCTATCAGATGATTGATTACATCAAGTCACTCATTGCTGTTGAGTGTTGTGGCTGCCAAAGGTTTACTTGGGTTATGTAAACAATGGAATAAATTCCTGGAAATGGAGAGGTTGTTCCAAAGCAGTATTGGCACATGAATGACATTGTTCTTACATTCTGCCCTGTGCATCTTCTGTTGGCCACTATCAGAAACTAGATAAGTACTTGGAGATCTTTGGTCTGGCATCATAGGGCTCTTATGTGATGACTTTGATCAAGAGATCTAGTTTCTGGGGACGGAAGCTGGTGCTCAGTGAGTGCAGTGTTTTGTAGTGATCTTAAGATACTGTGATTGGTGCAATTACTCTTTGTAATAGTAAATTTCTGAACTCATATGTGAGTGGTGTTGCAAGCTGAAGTCTCACTATTAGCAGTTGGTATGCTCCTAGGTACCTAGGACTGTGAGTAATACTGAGTGTACAGGCTGGAGAGGTGGCCCAGGGGAATCTCATGAGGTTCAACAAAAGCAAGGGCAGGGTTCTGCACCTGGGCTGGAACAATCCTCACTGTCAATACAGCCTGGGGGATAAGGTGATAGAAAGCAGCCCTGCGGAAAAGAACTTGGGGGTGCTGATGGGCGAGAAGCTGGACGTGAGCAGACAGTGTGAGCTTGCAGCACAGAAGGCCAATGGCAACCTGGGCTGCATCAAAAGCAGCACTGCGAGCAGATCCAGAGAGGTGGTTCTGCCACTTTGTTGGGAAGAGACCTCACCTGCAGTACTGTGTCCAGGTCTGAAGCCCTCAATATAGGAAGGAGATGGACCTGATGGAGCAGGTCCAGAGGAGGGCAACAGAAATGATCAGGGGATTGGAGCACCTTTGCCATGAGGACAGGCTAAGGCATCTGGGGTTGTTCTGCCTGGGGAAGAGAAGGATTTAGGGAGACCTAATAGCAGCCCACCAGTACCTAAAGGGTACTGGATGAAGGATGGAGAGACTGTTTGCAAAGGCCTGCAGTGACAAGGTGAGGGGCAATAGTTTGAAATGAAAGAAGACTTAGATTGGATATTAAGAACAGGTTCTTTACTATTAGGGTGCTGGAACTCTGGATCAGGTTGCCCAGGGAGGTGGTTGAAGCCCCTTCCTTGGAGACACTCAATGTGAGGCTTGACAGGACTCTGAGCAACCTGATTTAGTTGAGGATGTCCCTGCTGACTGCTGTGGGGGTTGGGCTAGATGACTTTAGGAGGTCCCCTCCAGCATGGACCATTCTATGATTATCCAAATACACTTTGATTTCCTTTAAAAAGATCTCTAGGTTCCTTTCCCCATTTGTAAGGGCTTCATAAAGTAGAGCAGATCACCAGCATAAAGATGGCTGAAGTGCTGAGAATTGTGTGTGATATCATTTTATACATTCCCAAGCTCCTTACTTGCAGTTGAACTCCCTAAATTGAAAACCTAACTACTTTGTACTTGAACTCTTTTGTTTGCCAAACACTTCTGAAGCTCTAACATGTTGGGTTGGTTTTTTTTTTGATCAGTGTGGAGGGACAACTCATGTATTGCGTCTTAGCTGGTCACCTGATGGTCACTATCTGGTTTCTGCTCATGCCATGAATAATTCTGGACCTACTGCTCAGATCATTGAGAGAGACGGATGGAAAACCAACATGGACTTTGTAGGGCATCGGAAGGCAGTTACGGTAGTGGTGAGTGAGTGATAGTAATTTATCCCTGAAGTAAACCTCCTAATGTGAGCTTTTGGATAATTCTGTGCATAAATGGGACCAGAGGTGAAGAGGACTACCAAGATTCGCAAAGCAAATGCTTGGTGGTGATTTTTAAAGTCAACTCTACAAGTCAACTCTTCCAGTATCTGAAGAGGGCTACAGGAGGGCTGGGGAGGGACTGTTTACCAAGTCTTGTAATGACAGGACAAGGAGTAACGAGTTTAAACTGGCAGAGGAGAGATTGAAACTGGATGTTAGGAAGAAGTTGTCTTCAGTGAGAGTGGTCAGACACTGGCACAGGTTGCTCAGGGAGGTTGTGGATGCTCCCTCCCTGGTGGTGTTCAAGGCCAGGTTGGATGAGGCCTTGAGCAACCTATTCTAGTGGGAGGTGTCTCTGCCTGTGGCAGGGGATTGGAACTGGATGAGCTTTGAGGTTCCTTCCAACCTAAACCATTCTATGATGTTGGAAGCAGTCAACTTGTTCTTGTGATAAGAGATTTGGACAAGTTTAGATGGGTGAATAAAGGGGCATGTTAGGAGTGCCAAACACTGTCTTTCTTAGCTGTTTGGTGACAGTGACTTAAGTTGTTCATCACTAGTGAAATTAATATTACTTGTTCCTATTCAGACATTCAAATAGCTCCTTAAGAAAGCACAGATGGCTTCTGTCAGTGCTCCTATAGAATCTGCTTGGGGCTTTGCTCCTCTGAAATAACCTTTTTCATCCCTAAGTAGAAAATTTGCTTCTAAAGCAGACTTACTGAAATGTAATCACTATAATAAAATCTGGGGTGTTTCATTTGTTCAGAAATTCAATCCAAAAATCTTCAAGAAGAAACAGAAGAATGGAAGCTCCACCAAGTCAAGCTGTCCCTACTGCTGTTGTGCTGTGGGTAGTAAGGATCGATCTCTTTCTGTCTGGGTGAGTTTTTTTAACTACCTTGTGAACAGATGTGGTCATTTGGACAACTTGGGAATCTAGCACAAAGGTCACATGTACAGCATTACATTTAGATTGATTTGTAGGTATTTTTCTCTCTGTTACAGGATTAGCTGGGGGGGGAAGGAAGTAGATTGGTGTTAGCTCTTTTGTCTGAAGCCCAGAACAGCTAGAAGCCAGTGGCAGAGTTATGTTGCCTTGGTAAGGGGGAGGAAGTATGGAAGGAAAGAATGTGTTACCACACTTAATATACATAATTCAGCACTGTTTTCTTTCCTGTGTCTTTTCTTCCTTCTCCATGTGAGTGTATTCAGAAAAAGACTTTTTGTTTCCTCGTGTTTAGCCTACCTATCCATTAATCACTCTTGAAGGCTATCTTTGTCTTTCTTTTATGGGTCCAAGGACAATGCAACAGGCACCCAGGGTAGCTGTTTCTGAGCATATATACAGCTCATCTTTCTGCTTTGTTCTGCCTTCAGTCCCTGGCTTCTGTCTTTGCTGTGGAGAGGAATGTGGAAGTGAATGAGCTGTTTAAGTGTGTTTTTCCAGTTTTCAGTATGTAGTTTGGGTTTGACTTTATGCTGAATCTATGCTGGCTCAGAGAAGTGTAGCTATTCTCACATACATAACTCCAAGGCAGATTGTTTGGGCACTGCAAAGGAGAAGGAATAAATTGAACTGATTTGTCAAGCTTTGTGATGAGAGCACATGTCAGGACACACCAATTGCTGACTGCAATCTACTATTTATAGATTCCAATGTGATATTTATTTGTCAATTGCTAAACACACAACAGTCAATCTCTTTCTGGCAATGTCACCAATGCATACCCATATCAAAGTGTCACCTTTAGCATATTTTACTTTGTGTTTTATACTATGATTTCATTTATGGGGCCTGTTGAGGTTATATTACATATGTAGATGCAAAGCTATACGTGAAGAGTTTAATAGATACAATGGACCTATGGATATATAAAGGAAATAACTATGGAAGGGGACCCAGAGAAAAGCAGATTTGGATTGGATGTGAGGAACAAGATTTTAGCATAGAGGTGGTGGAACACTAACACAGGTTGTTCAGGGAGGTAGTTGAGGCCCCATGCCTGGCCAGGCTTGACAAGTCTCTGAGCAACCTGATCTAGTGGAGGATGTCCCTGCTGACCGTAGAGGGTTTGGACTAGGTGACCTTTGGAGGTCAGTTCCGACCCAAACTGTTCTGTGATTCTGTGGCTTAACACTGGTTGCTGAGAAACCCAACATGAGTTGACAATGTGTACTTGCAGCCCAGAAAGGCAACCATATCCTGGGCTGCATCAAAAGAAGTGGAGCCTGCAGGTTGAGAGAGGTGATTCTCCCCTTCTACTCTGCTCTCATGAGATCCCACCTGGATTACTGTGTCCAGCTATTGCACAAGGAGGAGATGGAACTGTTAGAGCAGGTTCCATAAAGATGATCAGAGGGCTGGAACACCTCTCCTATGAGATTTAGATTAGACATTAGAAAGAAATTCTTCATTGCAAGAGTGGTGAGACACTGAAACAGGTTGCCCAGAGAAGTTGTGGAGGTTCCAAAACTGGAAATGTTCAAAGCCAGGTTGGACGAGGCCTAGAGCAGCCTGGTCCAGTAGGAGCTGTTCCTCCCTATGTCATTGGGATTGAAACTAGACAATCTCTAAGGTCCCTTCGAGCCCAAGCCTCTCTATGATTAAAGAGTGCAGAATGTCTGATTTAGAAGAGGTTGCTGGAAATACTCACATTCAATTCTGTATTACTGAACTGATTTGTAAGTGTAGAGGAATATTCTTTGAGGATAGTTGTGAGTCAAGTTCCCTTCGCTCATTAGGACATGGAAACCTAATCTGCTTTCTGTCTTCTTGTGCTGACAGTTTGCAACATTCTTATCTCAGCAAAGCTTAGAATAGAAACTGTCTTTAGCATCTGCAAAATGACTTTTTGAGTGGTAGAGAGCATTCTGTGACTGTGATGTAAAGGCAGAGCTGGTGAAGAAATTCAGTCTGTGTTTCTGAAAGGAGGGGAGGGATGAATGTCAGCCGTTTTTCTCCAGGTAGTGGAGTGGGCAGCTGAGTGTTTCAGGTAGACCATCAAGCATACAACTGTCTGCTGACCAGATCCTGTCTGGTGAACAAGAGGGTGGTAATGTGATGATATCTGTGGTCCCATAGAACTTCTAAATCGCTGAGTGTTGTTTCTTCTGTTTTAAGCTCACGTGTCTGAAACGACCCTTAGTTGTCATACACGAGCTGTTTGACAAGTCTATCATGGACATCTCCTGGTAAGTTGGTTTCTGCTGTTTGTAGTGCCCAAGTGTTGCTATCAACTTTAGGTATACACTTCAACTGGAAAGACCTTGGAGCACTGCAGCCTGTAGCCATTGGAACACACGCAGTTGGTTTCTGAAGGTTTCAGTTCTGCTGCAGCATCTTAGGTGGTCTCACTGGAGGTTGTGTAACATTTCATAGTATCATAGTATCATCAGGGTTTGAAGAGACCTCACAGATCATCAAGTCCAACCCTGAATCAAAACTTAGAACATGGTGCAGTAAAATACCTGTGGAATGAGTTCCCACTTGGGTGGGCTTAGTAAGTTTCATGTGCGTTGTACCTGTGGAAAGTTCTTACACTGTACAGTTAGGACAAATTCAGGTGAACTTTCTAGGGTAATAATTTCTTTGTGCCTAAGGACACAATATACCAAAAGAATGAAAAGGTAATGTATGAAAAAAAGCAATAATTGCTTCTGGGTTTAATAAAAAAGTGGTTCTACAGCATTGTTGCAGTGCTGTGTGAAGGGTGTAAATTGCTCTGTGTTGAGGAGTTGGCAGAGACTGATCATGTAGCAAGTTTCAGAGAAAGGCTCATGAACCTACTACATCCAACCACACCCTGTCCACCAACCACAGGCCACAGCAGAAGGGCAAGTGCTGAGCTTTCCCAGGACATCTCTAGTGATGTGGGTTGGACAATCCACTTGTCCAGCAGTCTACGCAACCAAAACTTGTTTTCCTCTTCCTGCAGTTAGTGACACTCTCCAATCCTGCTTTCTTTCCAAGGCATGTTCATAAAAATTGCAGAAGTTAATAGTTCTTCGTTCACTACAAGACTTAACAAAGGAGAAATCATTATGTAAATGGTATTTAAAATGCTCTGCACCATGCCTCAGCTGATTTACAGTTAAGGGTTGCGTGTAGGCAAAGACTATTTTCTCATGAGAGGCAGACAGCTGATTCTATGTTACCTTCATTCTAGCAGGGCCTAGCTTTTGAAGTTCTACTTCAACTAAAGCAGTATTGATGATTTTATGCTGTAAATTTTAAAGCTTACAGTTGTAGGACTTCCTGTTTTCTGTGTGCCACGTGGATTTTGCCATAAAGCTCAGTGGAGCACCATCAAGCTTTCAAAACCAAACCATTTTTCTTTCCGTTTACACAAGCAGGGTAGAAAGCCACAAAGTGGAATATTTCATGAGAAGTGCTGCTGTTGTTGCAGCACAATGAGCTTTGAATAGTTTTGTTTTCCTCATACTGCTTATTTAATTCTCCCTCTGCAAATAGCTGGTTAACAATTGCAATTTCTGAGGAAATGGCTTTGTGGAGTATCAGAGAGACAAAGGATCATCAGGAAGGTTGCTGGTTTGTATCCTGTTTACAAGTGGAAATGTATGGCTGATGTGGTAATAATGTGGACTGTTCCCAGAAACGTGCTCCATTCTGAAAACAAACTGAGTGCATTCAGAGAAATCTGATAGTATTATCATGCTAGAGCTGTCCTGTTTCTATTTTAGAGTTTTAGACTTGGATCCATCTTCATCATACCTGAACGTGATTATGTTTTCATGGAACAGTCACTTGGGTCCAGAAGTCAATAGGAGCTCAACAATTTTGTCTGCTAAGCAAGCAGAAAACTAAACAAGATTTTGTCATTTTCTGCCTTGGGATAATATTAGCTAACCTAGTTAGTGCTGAGGCTAACTTCACTGGATGTGATGCTATCAGGGCTGCAGCCACCATGGAAAAAAAGATGATTTCAAACAGCTGTAGCCATGATGATGCATGTAATGTATTTTAAGCCTTGCTGGACTGACTTGGATAGGACTTCAGAGCTCTGCCTGCTCCCCTTTCCTCTTCTGTTCTCTGTAACAAGTCTGTGCTGCTGGCTCTGAGCTTTATGTTTGGATTGGCAGTCAAAACTCATCAAGTACTTTTTCAGGTGTGCATTAATAGGTTATCTACTGAAGGTTTTCATACCATTAAGACTAGAATTGATAGTTTCTACCAAGAAAAAACCTCTGGAGACCTCCAGTATATCTCCATATATACAAGAATGTGCAGTGTGCTTAAAAGCCCAGAGAGTGAACAACTACAGAACCAATAACATGTTCTTGCCTAGTACAGAGTTTTTCTGGACCACTCAGATGCTCATCTTGCTGTCTTTTTGTTCTTGTCACTTCCGATAATGATGATAGAGGCATTTACCTAACATGCAGAGCTTCTCTCCTAAGGGTCTCATCCCTTGTCCTTCAAATCTTGATTGTTTGGACTGTAAGCTTTGCATAGGAATGGACTCTCTGGTACTGACTTTGCATGTGTGATGAAGTTTTGTCTTCCTTTGGCCCCAAAGAGCAATTTATAGGGCCTTAAAAGAAGTGTATGGATTGCTTATCTGCTGAAGGCCCCTCTCTCTCTCTACATCCAGTTCCATTAGCACACACACTTTATACATCTTTTGAAGCAAATACATTTATAATCTTCTCTCCTTGCTCATTGTTTTGCCCTTACAGACAGGTTTTCATGGTGCTGATCGTGCTATAGGTAGGTGTATTGCTCTAATGCCACCTTCCTGTGTGCAGTCTCCAAAGGAATATCAAGCATCTGGGCTCCTGCTGTCCATCACCCTGTCTCCTTGCTGTCCCACTACTTTAGTTCCACCACTAGTTACTGATAATGCATCTTATGCTAAGATTTTTAGAGAGTAACTTACTGTCTTGCACCTTTGTGTCAATGAAAGAGACTGAAAGCAAGGATGGACCTTTATTTCCTTCAGGACTCTTAATGGACTTGGTATCCTGGTGTGTTCCATGGATGGATCAGTGGCATTTTTGGACTTCTCCCAGGACGAACTTGGAGATCCGCTCAGTGAGGAGGAAAAGGTACAGCAAGCACTGTACAGTGAGAGAATCTGTGATTGTATTTAAGGAGTGTTGTATCAGTTAAAATATTGGACTGTTTAAGAGAAGTGTGTGGTGACTGCTAGTCCATATTGCAGGAGAATCTGTTCCTCTCTGCTTTCATATCATTAAAAAAGGGCAGTCAAGAAATGAATTTGTGATATTAGTTTCTATTCTGGAAAGAAAGTCTGTTTGGAAAAGATCCACTTTATACCTTTTAAGTAGTTATTTGGCCAGGGAAATAAGAAGGGAATCCTTCAAAACACTTCAGGAAAATTAGTCTTTGACTTGCAGATCTTTTTAAACTGATTGCTCTTGGCTGGTTTTTTCCTCTCATTGCTATTAACAGCTAGAGCTTGGAATTCCAATTATTTCACATATTGATTTTCTGTTAGCTGAAAAGAGTAAAAATAAATAAATAAATCTGTGGTGGGTAAATGATTGTCATGGTTTAGGCCAGCCAGCAACAAAGCTCCATATGGCCTCTAGCTCACTCTTTCCTCCTGGTGGGCTAGGGGACAGGAAATAGAACAAAAGGCTCCTGGATTGAGACAAGGACAGGGAGGGATCACTCACCAGCTATGGTCTCAGGCAAAGCAGGCTGTGCTAGAGGGAAAAATCTCCATCAATTTAGTTCACTACCAATCAAATCAGAGTAGGATAATGAGCAATACAACCACATTTTGAAAACACCTTTAATTCCACCACCCCCACTTCTTCCTGGGCTCAGCATTACCCCTGAATTTTCTACATCCTCCCATCCAGTGGTGCAGAGGATCACAAACAGGATTGGGATCAGTTCATCTAATGTTTCTGCCACTCCTTCCTCCTCAAGGGGAGGACTCCTCACACTATTGCTCTGTTCCAGTGTGAAATCTCTCCCATGGGAGGTAGTCCTCCATGAACCTCTCCAACACAAGTCATTCCTGTAGGCCTCCAGTTCATAATGAACTGTTGCAGCATGGGTCCCTTCTACAGGGTACAGTACTCCCAGTGATGGACTGCTCCAGCACAGGCTTCCTTCAGAGCCATGACTTTCTGTGGACACAACCACCCTCTCCAGTGTGGGACCCTCCACAGGCTGCACTTGGGCCTCTGCTTCACTCTTAACCTCAGTGACCTTCGTGTCCACATAAGTGTTTCACATCTCCTCTCCCTGCTGCAGATTTTCCTCCTCTGCATTGTCACAGAGGCACTACCACTGTCCAGCAGCTGGCTCAGCCTTGGCCAGAGGAAGCACTGCCACAGAGCTGGGGAAGCTCCTAGCAGCTTCTCACAGGAACCACTGCTGTAACCCCTCACTCACTACCAAAACTGCCACACAAACCTACCAGTAGTCTAAAAATGATCCAGAGAGCATTTGCATGTTATGGATTCCATGAGATTTGTGTGTTTGCATTAGCTGGTGATGGTGTGCTAGCAGCTGAAGTCACTCTTTGTGTCTGATCCCTTTTTAACACAAATAGAGCAACATTCATCAGTCCACCTACGGTAAAAGCCTGGCAATAATGACCGAAGCTCAGTTGTCTACCACCATTATTGAGAACCCAGAGATGCTCAAGTATCAACAGAGACAGCAACAGCAGCAGGTGGAGCAGAAGAATGCATCCATCAGAGACGCATCTGGGACTGCAACAGCGGCTCCCAAAGTGGCAAGCATGGTTAATGGGGAGAGTTTGGAGGACATTAGAAAGGTAGGTGTCCTTGGATAGTCCCTTTGCAGTGGCAAGTATTAAGCTGATAAATACCAAAGTGCTTAGGATAAATTTCTACTTCCTTACTTGTGTTGAATTGCTCCTTTTTAACCAGTGATTCGTCCTGCTGACATTCCTGGTACTTGCTGAAAAGTGAAAATGATTTTAAGCAGAAGTAAGACACTGGAATAGGGCTTGTGGATGTATCTGCCCTGGTGCGACCACACCTGGAATACTGTGTCCTGTTTTGGGTTCCCCAGTTCAAGAGAGACAGGGATCTACTGGAGAGAGTCCAATGAAGAGCTACAAGGATGGTTGGGGGACTTGAATGCCTCTCCTATGAAGAAAGACTGAGAGATCTGGAGGGTGTTTAGTCTGGAGAGGAGAGGGCTGAGGGAATCTTGTCAACCTTATTGCTGTCTACAACTACCTGAGGGGTGGTTGTAGCCAGGAGGAGGTTACTCTCTTCTCTCAGGCAGACAGCACCAGAACAAGAGGACACAGCCTCAAGCTACGCCAGGGGAAATTTAGGCTTGAGGTGAGGAGAAAGTTCTTCACTGAGAGAGTCATTGGCTACTGGAATGGGCTGCCCAGGGAGGTGGTGGAGTCACCGTCCCTGGAGCTGTTCAAGGCAGGATTGGACGTGGCACTTGGTGCCATGGTCTAGCCTTGAGCTCTGTGGTGAAGGGTTGGACTTGATGATCTATGAGGTCTCTTCCAACCTTGGTGATACTGTGAGACTGTGAACCTCTTTAAATACGTGAGAGTGTCAAGATGAAAGTGCCAGTCTCTTTTTGGTGGTGCACAGTGACAGGACAAGGAACAACAGGTACAAGCTAGAACACAGGAGGTTCCACCTCAACATGAGGAGACGTTCTTTACTGTGAGGGTGCTGGAGCAGGCTGCCCAGAGAGCTTGTGGAGTCTCCTTCTCTGGAGATTTTCAAAGCTCACCTGGATGCATTCCAGTGTGATCTGCTGTAGGTGGTCCTGCTCTGGCAGAGGGGTTGGACTGGATGATCCATTCCAGCCTCTAACATTCTGAGATTCTGTGATGGATGCTAAATTCTCAGTGTGCAGAAAGGAGTTGAAAGGTAACTAATAAGAAGCAGTAGAACTGCCCTTCAGTTTCTCATTGCAGGAGACTGTAAGCATTATTTCATTCTCCCCTAAGCACAACTTATAATAAAGGTTTCAGTGCACACAGATGAGAACATTTCAGGCTTGACTCTGTGATGTGGAGAACAGATTCCATTCTCCACAAATGCCTTTTCTGCAGATGAATAGACTCTGAATTGGAAATGCATGTGTCTAAATTAAAAAGAATGTATGTTATGGTACAGCCTCAGAGCAGTAATCAGAACCAGAATTCTATTGTACCTTGTACTATGTGACCTACTTCACAACCACCTATCATTGGTTAAAAACAATGTGGTAGTATCAAAATAGACTTCTATTAACAAAAAATTAAACTCTGTTTATACATTAGCATCAAAGAAAAAATCTGAGCCAAAGGAAATAGAATCATTGAATCAGCCAGGTTGGAGGAGACCTCCAAGCTCATCCAAGTCCAACCTAGCACCCAGCCCTGTCCAATCAACCAGACCATGGCACTAAGTGCCTCATCCAAGCTTTGCTTGAACACTTCCAGGGACAGCGACTCCACCACCTCCTTGGGCAGCGCACAGGGGGAAATATCTTCGTTAACAGATTCTTAATTGAGGAACATCTTTCTTCCAATACTTTTGTTCTTGTCAGTTGGAGGGAGGAAGAAAAAAAGGGGAAAGAAAAACTAAAAAAGGCATTTCCTATTGATCAGAAATGACAATGAAATAAATTTATTCAACAGAATCTCTTAAAAAAACAAGTTGAAACACGAACAGCAGATGGCCGGAGAAGGATCACACCTCTCTGCATAGCTCAGCTGGACACTGGGTATGTTTGGATGTTGTCTTTACAAATCCTTCTTGACTTTTCTACCTTTCTTTTTTTTTTTTTTTTCTCCTGAAGTGAGTTCAGAATTCTGACTTATTTTAATCTTAGAGTACCTGAAAGCACTTGCTTGAAACACCTTGTGTATACTTAGAGAATGCAGTTTCAGCCTATGTTCTCTTAGCTGTAAGATCTCACCTTTAATAAATAGTCACAGAGAATTAAGCTTACAGATGAGTGAACAATGCTCTAATGTATGGCAGGCTCATTTCTGCATTAATACTGGCTTTAGCATCCTTTGTATATGAGAATCGTCTCTGGGGAGTTAGGTGTTGGTGGCTTCTGTAGGTTGTGTGTGAGTGTCTGCAGGAGGAAAAGGCAATAAATAGTTCAGTTAGAATTCCTCCTTTTCAAGTCTTTTCAGGGATTTTGAGAAGTGTTTTCAAGAAAATATGTATTTATGGCTTGTCTTTTTCATTTAGGGATTTTTCTACAGCATTTTTCAATAGCATCCCAATTTCTGGATCTCTCTCTGGCTCAATGATGTCTTCTCAAAGTAACCAGCAGCTCATTTCATTAGATTCTAACGCAGCAAATTCCCTTAATACTTCTAAGCCTTCTGTAGAGCCAACAGCAGCAGCTAGTATAAAACCAACAGATGATGCAGCCAATAAAGATGGGTTAGTATTTGCAGTTTTGTTCCTCACTTTTATGACTCTGTTCACTTTTTCTTAGTTGTTTCTGGTTTCAATTCTGTAATCAAGCAATTATTCAAATGCTTTCCTTACTGCACAACTTCCAAGAATCTACCATTCCTGAAAGCATTGATCTTGCTCAGTATTTGGATACTTTCAGTAGTGATAAATGAATCAAATCCACATGCACAGTTTTGGAAATGAACTTCAATGCAATGAGGTAGAGAGTTGATTGCTGTTGCTCTGACACACTGACTTGCTTATAGACCACTGGGTTGCCATTAATAAACAGTGGAAGGTTTTCTAGCAAGGGAAGTAATGAAGCCTATTTTCCATCAAGTTCTGTCCTGTGTCCTGCAGATCTTCTCTCTTCAGGCATGAGAATACTTCTTCCCTGTGGAACAACCCCCATCAGAGCACAGTGCTTGCCAAGGCAGATGTGCCAGAGTGTCTTTAAGATTAATTTATGGCAGAATACAGCTGAATTATACTTGGTTTTCCCTCAAACACTGACTTGGTTTCTTCTCCTCTGTGTGTGGGGTTTTTTATAGCATTCATAAAAGCACAATGTCATTGGAAGCTCTGCCACTCCATCAAAGTTAGTTGAAATTGGCCACAGATTAAAAAATGAGTGGGTAGACAATGAGAAATGATTGGCAGATGAAACTGTTAAGTCTCCTTTTCTTTGGAATCTGGACTTGTAGCAGCTTTTTACTACAAACATTAGTTATCTTAGAGCCATTCTTTCTTTCAGTTCATTCTCTGAAAAGTCTCTAAAGTAAACAGCTATTCAAATAACAGATCCCTGGAATGCTTTAGTGTGGGAAAAACACATTCCTGTGCCTTAGAGTTATGCTTGGAAAGGCCTAATAATTCCTTTGAATTCTGCAACAACAAAATCGAAACTCAGAATGAATCTTTTCAGCCCAAATTGATTGATAACCAGAGGAATATCATCTTGTAATGGAAAGTATTTGGTAATCTGAACAAGGAGTAAAGCCAGGAACTTTCCAGTTCTCATTTGAAAGAGTGATCCTTTCCCTTTGGGGGCATAAGCACCATCTGAAAATAGAATTTAATACCTGAATTGAAATATATATATATATATATATATATATGTATAAAAAAGCTTTTAATCTGCATGTGTTTTTGTGGCCACATGAAGCTCTGAGATGTATCATAAACTGTTTTTGAGAGTAGGCAATGGTTGCAAGCTACTGATGTGTGAAAGAGGAAAAAGCATGTTGTAATTCCTGTGTCTACTTGAAAGGTTTGCAGTGTGGTTTCTAGCTAGTTCTGAGCAGGGCAGGTTACCAGTAGTAAATTTCATTCAGTCCTTGTTTTCCTGTCTCTTATTGACAGTCTAAATGCTACCTCTGCCTCAGCTGCTCCTCCTGCATCGTCTTCCTCTGTGTTGACAACTCCATCAAAGATTGAACCCATGAAAGCATTTGATTCTAGATTTACAGAACGATCCAAAGCCACCTCAGGGACTGCTGTTGTCACAAATACGAATCAGACTGTTGTGGACAGGTAAGACAGGGCAAAGTAACTCAGAGAATGGAAGTGCTGATTCTCTGTGGTGTCGATGTCACGGTGCTGGCACTCTGGAAATCACCTTGGGCCTCTTCCACAACTGGAAGGAAAGAGACAGCTGCAAGTAGGTAAATTCTTTGCTAGGATAATCCCTTTGTACATATGTCTCTGGCATTTGGGATCAAGCAGATCCTTCAAAATATTCTGAGTTCAAAGTGTTGCTGCTAGGGGCTGTGTGTGCACATGGCTTCTTGTGTGGCTGCATGCATCTCTGCTCCTTAGAAGACAAAAATAGTTAGCCTGTATCTCTGTACCAGAGTGAGATTGCCTTCAAGATAAATTACCATACATGTCTGTGGACTGCCTATCATCATAATAGCTGCAGTTGTGTTTCACTTGTATGCCTCGAAGGCATGCAGGGAAGATGCTTTGATTTTAAGGAGTTTTGGCTCTGGATGCACGTAATTTTGAAGCAAAAGAAGAAAGCTTTTGTTTTTTGACAGTGTATGTTATGGCATAAGCATTCCTGCTGCACCAAAACAAATGACAGAGAAAACAGCAGTCTTGAGAAGAGAAAGAAGAGTGTAGATCCTCGCTTTTATTATCAATAAAAGGTGGTTTTTACTGAGTACCTCAACAGTTTTATGTCTAAGGGTTTCACCGTATGATGCAGAAGAAAGATGTGTTATATTGTTCGTTTCTAATGTGTCAGTAGAGGTGGATCAAAGTGTACTATTTGACATCTTTCAAATGCCAAAGGAAGAAGGGTTTGGATTATACAAGGGACCTGCAGGAAGCCAAGTGGATGTGGAGAAAGTGGCAAAACGTTAGGAGTTGTTAATTAGCCACCGGAGGGAATGGGAAGAGTACGATCAAATGACCTGGTTTAGGGTATAATGGTTAACAAAAGAGTTCACAGAGTATTGTACTTTGGTTTTCTTCAGTTATATTGTGTTCCTGAAATGGAAAATGCAGCATTGAGGTCGTTTGTATGGTTTGCAGATACACCTCTTACTTACAGTAGTCAGAAGTGAATAGAACAACTTTGGGGGATAGACAACAGGATGACAAATGAAGCTCTGCATGAGTAAGCAGAAAGTGTAATGTCCATTGGAGGGGAAAGGGTGAACTTCTCTTGCATCTTACAGAGCGCTGAATTATTTATATCAACCCAGAGAAAGAGCTCTGATTGTAATGGACCTGAATGCTAAAAATAAAGCTGTTATTTACAGCTTTATCCAGTTATTAACTACTAGCTTGATTTGTTTTTTTCAAAGGAGAGAGTCTCTCTGATGAGCTTACATATATATTGCACATTGTACTTCAGCAGGGGCTTTGCTGTACCTCTTCAGCTTCCTCCTCTTACACTCAAAGCTTGAGAATGTATGTAGAAGAATGCAGCTTTTGGAATCAGCTTATACTTAATGTGAAATGCCTGTTTTTCACTTGTTCAGACTGAAGGATCAGAATTTAATTAAAGATAATAAACCCAAGGATATTCTGGAGAGCAGCAGTGACAGCGAGGAGAAGATTCCAGCTGCTAAACCACTCAGCGCACCCAAACGGAAACTGGAACTCGAGGGAGAAACAGTAGAAAAGAAGAAAAAAGGAAGGCCCCGAAAAGACTCCAGACTTGTACCAGTAACTTTAACTGTTCAGGTGAAAGAAACAACAATCACTCTGGCTTTCAGTGTTCATTTAATAAAGTCAGTCCCACGTTGGCTTGTTCCATCATGTCAGGGAAACACGAGTAGTGCTAGTCCCTCAGAATTTGTAACCGTCCCTCCTCTTGCTTCTGACGTTACAGTTTGTAGAGTTGAAGGTTATAAAAAGCAGATGCAGACAATGTCTCCATCCTTTACAGAAGTGGCTACTTCTTAAATGATATCAGCATGCTGAGTAGTGATAGCCTGCCAAGTGGCTGTGGAATGAAATGAAACACCGATGGCTTTTGGTGTTCTTCGATGGAGAGTGACCCAGGCACAAGAGGATGACCGAAATGGCTCTGAATTTCCTAGGATCCATGAAGTAGTGAGCTGCATTAGAGTTCCCATCATGTTAGGGAACACAGCTCCCTCTGTTTTCAAAGCTTAGATTTTTCATGCAGTATGGCAGCATCTCCATTAATTAGTTGCAGCTGAAAAAGGGTAGGATATTAAAAAAAGAAAAGAGACCACACTTAGTTTGTTTTGGGTTTTATTCTTAGAAGCTGTATTTAAAAGCCTGTATTGATACAAGTAATTGGGAAAAGATCAATATTTGCAATTATATGGAATTATACCTTCTCTACCAGATCTCTCTATATTCTAGAATATCTGTGAGGTTTTTTTTAATGGAAAAATTTAACTCCTTTTGCAACTGTCATTTGGTTTTCTTTCCAGTCCCAAGCTGCACTGGCCTCTGAGAAGGATGCTGCTTGCATCTCTGCACCAGCATTAGCACTTAAACTGCCAACCCCAATCCCACAGAAATCGTTTACTTTGCAAGTAAGTAGACTATGAGGGGGGGGGAAATCTTAATACTTAAAAAAAAAAAAGAAGATCCTGCTTGCCTTTTTTTCAGAATTATTCAGTTCCTTAGGTAGATTAATGTTAGAATATTTGTATTGGTTCAGGCAAGATCACAGAACGGTTTGGGATGGAAGGGATCTTCAAAGGTCATCCAGTCCAAGCTCACTGTAGTGAGCTGGGACATTCTTCACTAGATCAGGCTGCTCATAGCCTTGGTGAGCCTGACCTTGATTATCTTCAGGGCTGGGGCCTCAACTACATTCCTGGGCAACTGCTCCATCGGGTCCATGTGTCTTGTGTTGAGCACCCCAGAGCTGGACACAGCACTCCAGGTGAGGTCTCACCAGAGCAGAGCAGCAGAATCCCCTCTCTCCATGTGCTGGCCACACTTCTTTTGATGCAGCCCAGGCTGCCATTTGCCTTCTGAGCTGCAAGCGCACACTGTTGACTCGTGTTCAGCTTTTCATCCACCAGCACCCCAAAGCCCTTTTCTGAAGGGCTGCTCCCAATGTCATCATTTCCCAGCCTGGGCTGATATCTAGGATTGCCCTGACCTAGGTGCAGGACCTTGCACTTTGCCTTACTGAACCTCATGAGATTCTCCTCAGCACACGTCTCGAGCCTGTCCAGGTCCTTCTGGATGAAATCCTGTCCTTCAGTCTTATCAGCTGTACCACTCGGCTTGATACCACCTGCAGACATGCTGAGGGTGTCTCAATCTCCCCATGGATATCTCTAAGAATCTGTCTATATTGCAAAAGTTAATGGCAAATTGGATAAAAATAGGACACTTCTGAACTAGTTAAACTGCAGAGACATAGCTCTGGTTGTTCCATCCATCCTCCTGGTTAACCCAACTGTCATAAAGATAAGAGTCTCTGATGGGAGTAACTGTTGCATTTTTAGAGCTGTGATGGTAGTATGCTGCTGAAGAGAAAAAAACCAAACAAGTCTTTTCAGAGCTCTCTGGAGGTGCTCCACATCTGAAGAGGCTGGCAAGTAGCTTTGTTTTAGGTATTTCAGAAAGAAGTTCTCTGTTTAGGCCGTGGCAGTCTGGTTCTAATTGCAAGGGTAAGGGAGACTGGGCACATCTAGACTTGATCTGGTGCCCCTAATTAGGAGGCACAGACTAGCACAACCTTTCTTTATTCTTGTGCTTCAAATGCAGAGAAATTATTTTTGTTCTAGCCAAGACTTACTTTAAGAGGTCTGCTTCTTTTGAAGTACCACAGAATATTTTGAGGCCACTTTAACCAGGTAATGCCATACTTAAATCTAGGCTTAAAGACAGCATTGATTTAAGTCTAATAGTGCTTGCTGCTTTTTAGAGTAGTTATTTCTCCTCTTCCAAAACTCATCTTGGTGTTTTATATTTCAGGTAAGTTCAGATCCATCCATGTACCTTGAAGTGGAGAATGAAATGACCACAGTAGGAGGTTCAAAGCTGAGCAGGTTAAAGTGTAATCGAGAAGGAAAGGAATGGGAGACAGTCCTCACCAGTCGAATTCTCACTGCGGCAGGAAGCTGGTAAGAGAGAAGGCCAGAAGACATTTTTAGGGGTACAAAAATACATTTAACAGAAAGTTATTTGCTCCTAAACCCCCATCTTTCCAAATAAGTAGGAGCTCTCTGGTTTGCTGCTCTCTGGTTTGCTGCTCCTCGCCTTGTTTAGTTCCGACCTAAGAGTTTTAAAGCGTTTTTCTGAAGCCCAAGCCATGTTGAGATCCAAAGAAGGACTTATACCAAAATGCTTTGCTGACATTTCCCTCAGTCTGATGAAAGGTCCTCTCTGTGCCTGCAAACCTTCTCTTGCCACCTCCTTCCACCATCACAGCTCTCATCAAATTAAGGAGGCATGCAAGGCACCTCTATTTGTGTAATATATTTAGGCTTTGACCTTTCCTTTTTGTTCCCAGGACCTTTTCTAAAAGCTATAGTACCTTTGTGGGAGTTAGCCCAAGGTGTATGCTAACTTAAATGAGTCTGGCTTTCTACTGCTTGCATTTGACCAAATGTAAGTGTTTCTTTTTGATCTGTTGTTTTTTAGTGAGATTGTAAGTGTAGCCTGTGAGAAACGAACCTTGTCCGTATTTTCAGCTTGCGGTCGTCGCCTTCTTCCTCCTATAGTATTGAATACACCCATTTCCACCCTGCATTGCACAGGTTCTTACATCATGGCTCTCACCACTGCTGCTACGCTCTCTGTTTGGTAAGTAAGCAGTCTGGTCAGCTTTTTGCCAGTTAATTGTTCACTTGTGTCAATACAGTTCCATTGAAACACACTTAAACCACAGCACGTCTGAATGCAAGTCCACTTTTGCATGTAGTATGGAGTTAGCTGGGCAGGACTCGAATCCTGTTTCTTCTCTGTTCTAGGACAGTCCATAATAATGATTTTGACTTTAGAAGGATCAACCAAAAGTTACTATTTGAAAACAAAATCCTTTGGATAGACTTACTCTGTGTATAGAAGGGATTGAAGGGGCAGAAAGGAGAAATGTGGGGGCTTCCAACTTCCATCGTACTTAGCCAGTGAACTGCTTGAGTTACAGCGCTGCAGCCATCTTTAAGATACCGAGAGAAAAACTGCAGTACTTGTTTATGGTGGTTGAATTTAGTCTAATGTCTCCTACAATTCAGAGCTCCTAAAGGAGTTACTTACATCCTCAGTATTTGCTTAGCTGTAGCCAGGTTTGCTGATAAGAAGCCATGGAAGTTGTCCTCTGCTGTTGACCTTTGCCGCAAAGGGTTTGAGTTTGCCAAAATAATTTTGTTGAAACAATGAAGAAAATGTCAAAACAAACGAAGAAAAAAAGCAAACTTCTCCCAGAACCCTCACTTTGTTGTGAAGAACTTCATTTGTTAAATCATTTGTTGTTTCTAAACTGCAGATCTCTCCTTTTGTCTTTTTCAGGGATGTTCACAAACAGACAGCTGTTGTTAGAGACGAGTCTTTGCAAACAATATTTTCAGGTAATAAAAAGGGTCATTTAGTTACCATCCTTTGAGCCCACCTCTTGTGTCCTTTAGGGTTATGCTGAAATTATACAAAACCTGAAAAGCCCAACCAAAGAATCTTCCTTCCCTGTTGTGTAACAAAGGGAAGTCATTTGCAGTGTTGAAATATGGTAGAAATAACTGAGATGAAAGTATCAGTGGGCAACAGACTTGTACAAGATACTGTGGGCTTGCTTCTGAATATGAAAACACAGTGTCGTGAAGATCTTCTGTGGAGACTTTCAAGGCCTGTCTGGATGTGTTCCTCTGTGATCTGTGTTAGGTAGTATTGTCCTGCTCTGGCAGGGGGATTGTTGGACTCAATGATCTCCTTGGGTCCCTTCCAACCCCTAACATCCTGTAAGCCTTAAGTTTTTAATGTAAATCTGCTATTACAGCAGTTTCTCTGCTTGTGCTTTGCATACTATCTCAATGAAGAACAGCAATTGATCATCTTCTGATTCATTATTGCAAACCCTTCAGTTTCTAGAAGTGCCAAATTACCCAAAAACCCCAGTGTCTCAGAGCATATGGCCTTCAATTTTAGCTTCAACTCATGCTAACCAAACAGTGCTAACCAAAACTGCCTGAAGCAGTTGTAGTAGCGGTTTACAGATGTCTTCATTAGATGTTGCATGCACAGGATCTGGGCTTGGAATATTCTGAGAGACTCTTGGAGAGCACACCTTTCAAAGTGTGCAGAGGTGTAGAACTTTAACTTAGTTAGGCAAAAAGCAAGAAAATAGCTTCTTACAGAAGATACGGCAGAGAGTCCCGGGTACGTGGAGCCAACAGAGCCTCTGTGCTGTGTAAATTGCAGCATTGAATGATGTATTTTACAACAGAGTGATTTTAATGCCACTGCACTCAGCATGATGCTTACAGAATTGCAAATGTTAGGGGTTGGAAGGCACCTTCAAAAAGCATCCAGTCTGATCCCCCTGCCAGAGCAGGATCACCTAGGGCAGGCCACACAGGAACACATCCAGGTGGGTTTTGAATGTCTCCAGAGGAGACTCCACAGCTTCTCTGGACAGCCTGCTCCAGTGCTCTGTTACCCTCTCTGTCTTGTGTCCTGACCTTCACAGTAGTAGTATCACCAAGGTTGGAAGAGACCTCACAGATCATCAAGTCCAACCCTTTACCACAGAGCTCAAGGCTAGACCATGGCACCAAGTGCCACGTCCAACCTTGCCTTGAACAGCCCCAGGGACGGCGACTCCACCACCTCCCCGGGCAGCCCATTCCAGTGTCCAATGACTCTCTCAGTCCTTCACAATAACACTGATCGAAGCCTTTTCCCTTGGTTGCTGAGTGTGATAATTAATGGTGGATAGCAGTTTTTTACCATCATGAATGCTATGCAAGACTCAAAAAGAAATACTTTGGTCTGATTCACCTTGCAGGAAGTGATGCAACTGTCTCTCAGATCTTGCTGACACAGCATGGCATACCTGTAATGAGCATGTCTGACGGCAAGGCATACTGTTTTAATCCTTCTCTTTCTACATGGTAAGCTAGTTATTGTTTCCTGCTTTTACAACTTAGCTGAATTGTGATGGATTCTGATTCACTGTTTCACTCCTTGGTGTGAGGGTTAGTCCGAGTAAGGTCACATCCTAGCCTTACTTTTTTGCTCTGGTTCATTATTGGATGTCTAGGCTTCACTCTTAATATTTTTACTATGCTCAGATTTTACTCTTTATTCATATTCTGATCTGATATGTTAAAAGTAAATACTGAAAATGAAGAAGTTAAACTACAGCTTAGTTAACCACTCTTTCCTCCATGGTGCCTACCTTTTCATTTATTAACTTACATCTAGATATGATTTTGCTGATGTACCTCGACTGAATCTGTTAAACAGTTGGCAATGATTAAAGCTAAATCTACCCTTACATTTCACTTCTTTATGTGAAGGAATGCAGTTCTGGAACATTTGTCAAAACAGTTTTCAGAGTTTCTTGGCAGCTCAGACACGTTACAGTGGTTTTGCTTGATTTCCAGAGAAAATAAAACCACTCCAATCTTAAATGTGTATTATCCAGTCCCCATCATTCCTTCATGTTATTTTTTTGCTCAATTTGATGCTGAGCCAGTTTGGAGAGCTCTTTGCCTCCAGGATGTATTAAAGATAGTAAGTCAGGTAGGGATGGAAGGAAAAAAAACCAGTGTGCCCCGTAGAATTTGCATGGAAGAGTCATTACTGATGTCCTAACCGTAAAGTAAGGCTACAGAAGAGTCATGTTTGGTACCAAAAGGGCTTTCCCCATGGATACTTTTCCTCCTGCCAAGGCATAAGTTCCCATACAAAAGCTTCCATGGTTGAACTACTTGTAATGTCTTTCCAAATTGTTTCTCTGTTGTCTTTCTGAGGAAAAAACCTGTTGCAGCCTTAACATAATGATTTCATTTAGTGTAATGAGCGTGCTTGATGAAAGGACTTGTTGTTTGCGCTGCTCCATTTAGCATAATGGTTATTAGTCAGCTGCTTGATGTGAATCTTCTCTAGAATAAAGAAAACCCAAACCCCACCGGATTTGTCCTTCAGTTAAACTGAGAACCCATGCAGGATTTTTTACAGCCAGTAAGGAGCCAAGGGCAGGCTCTCAGGCATGCTTCTGAATCTGCTGTCATCTCTTAGTTTGTAGCACAGCTTTGGACAGCTGTAAAAGAGCAAGCCCTTTAGTCATCACACACATTCAAACGTGATAAAGCATTAAAGGGTGTTTCAAAGAGTTTTGCCATTTTACCTTTGAGCTTTCCCAAGGTCTAAACTTAGTGTCAGCTTAGGCTGCTGATTCCCTTGGCATCTCAAAGCAGTGAAAATGATACCCTTGATTAGGTGTGGAAATGCCAGCTGTAACTGTCAACTCTGTGTGAAGGAACAGCTGTAATGTACGGAGAGATTGTCAACATGTGTGAGCTGTGCTGGCTTGTCTGGTAGGTGAGGTAAAAATCAAGCTCCTCATGAGAAAGTCATTACCTATGCCCTAGAACGCAGAGCAGAGTGAACATGACTTCTCATGAGACATAAAACAGCAAGTAGAAATCCCATTGCCTTCAAAACTACTGCTCAACTGTGTTATGTAATTAATGTTGTGAAGGGCCATTTCCCTGACAGCACGAGCAGAATCTGGTAACAGAGTGAGAACAGTTGGGGCCTGTGGAATTCCTGAGCACCTTGGTGATGGTTTTGTTGGTTATCTGTGAAAACGCAGGTGGGGCTTTGAGGCAGAACACAGCTGCATCCCCTAACGTTGCTGCCTCTCCTCAAACTTGATTTCTGTTTGCCTTTTTTTTTTCCCAGGAATCTTGTTTCAGACAAACAGGACTCTCTAGCACAATGTGCAGACTTCAGGAATAGTTTACCATCCCAAGAAGCCATGCTGTGTTCCGGGCCCTTAGCTGTAATACAGGGACGAACATCAAAGTACGCACTCCCTTGCCTCCTTGGATCACCGTCTTTGTCTTTTTGGCTTTTCCTGTGATTTATTCATGTGCTTGAATCAGTCACTTAATTCTAAACATACTAAATGGCTCCAAAATTCAGTAGCTCACACTGTTGTTTTTTTTTATATTGGTTGCTTGGTTTTGTTTGTTTTTTTTAAACCTTTAGACATTTATAGGTTATATCTTAATGTTCTTTTGAGGTTGTTAGGAGGGCAGGAAAGCATGCCCTGAACTTAAGGCATGGAGTAAAGTATTTCACAGTTCTGTACATGTCATCTCGATTGTAGAATAGGAAGTTGCAAGGAAGCTCAAGACTGATTAAACTATTCAGTTTGGCTGATTTGTTACATCTGCACTTCAGTTTTTCATTTACCAGCTCTCTGGAGTAGACCTAGAAATTTTGAGTTACCTGAAGGGATCCTGCAGGAAGACAGCAGAGAGGCTTTTCATAAGGGTATCTAGCAATAGCACAAGAGGGGATGGTTTTAAGGTGAAGGAAAATAAGTGTAGACTGGATCTTAGGAAGAAGTTTGTCAGTATGAGAGTGGTGAGACACTGGAATAGGCTGCCCAGGGACATCATGGATGCCTCCTTCCTCAGAGTGTTCAAGGCCAGGCTGGATGAGGTCTTTAGCAGCTGAGTCTGGTTGAGAAGTGTCCCTGCCCATGGCAGGGAGGTTGGAGCAGATGATGTGTTCCGTTTTGGGCACTGCAGTACAAGAGAGATGTGGAGGTGCTGGAGTGGATCCAGAGGAAGGCAACAAAGCTGGGGAAGGGCCTGGAGAATAAACCTTATGAGAAGAGATTGAGGGAGTTTGGGATGGTTTGAGGAAGAAGAGGCTGAGGGGAGACCTCATTGCTGTCTACAACTACCTGAAGGGGCAATGTGGAGAGGATGTTGCCAGGCTCTTCTCACAGGTAATTTGAGACATGATAAGGGGGAATGGCCTCAAGCTGAGGCTGGGGAGGTTTAGATTGGACATTAGGAAAAGGTTTTTCATGGAGACAGTGGTCAGGGACTGGAATGAGCTGCCCAGGGAGGTGGTGGAGTCACCAATAGAATCATAGAATCAGCCAGGTTGGAAGAGACCTCCAAGCTCATCCAGTCCAACCTAGCACCCAGCCTTATCCAGTCAACCAGACCATGGCACTAAGTGCCTCATCCAGGCTTTTCTTGAACACCCCCAGGGATGGTAACTCCACCACCTCCCTGGGCAGCCCATTCCAATGACAAATCTGGTTTGGGTGTGGTGCTTAGGACTATGGTTTAAGGTGAATCTTGTAGAGTAGGGTTCTAGGTTGGACTTGGTGATCCTGAGAGGCTTGGACAACCTGCATATTTCTGTGATTCTGTGATCTCTGAGGTCCCTTCCAACCTGAGCCATTCTGTGATATGAGATGATTCTATGATATGGATGCTTTGGTATGATAGGGAAGGCAATTTGCTTTGCTGTCATTAAAAGCTTGGACTGTGAGCACTGAAAGTTAAAGGCAAACTACCTTCTACTGCTGAAATATGTATTCTTTAACATTCCAGCCTTATAACCAGGTACTAATTCCTTGCTTTTGTAGTTCAGGAAGGCAAGCTGCAAGATTATTCTCCATGCCTCATTTAGTGCAGCAAGAGACAACACTTGCATACCTGGAGAACCAGATAGCAGCAGCACTTACGCTCCAATCCAGTCACGAATATCGCCACTGGCTCCTTATCTATGCACGGTACCTAGTTAATGAAGGTGAGCCTCCCATGCTCTGCCGCTGCTCTGCAGCTCTGATGGACTTGTAAGAAATGCTCTGTTCATGTCGGGTGTATGTATGATTGCACTTAACCTCCTCCTTTTAGCACTTAGCTTCTGGACTCTGTTTACATAAAAGCAGAACAAACTGCTCAAGTGCCTTTGCTCCCTTCAGGGCTCAGTTCTCAGGAATCTTGCCCTGTCACACTGAGTGTGAACAGATCATGGTCCGGGGAAAGAGCTAGTTGTGGGCTTCCCAGTTGTGTTGTGGAAAAGGTCCAGTGGTCTGGCACATGGAGCTAGAGTGGCTTCAGAAGAGGGCCACAAAGGTGATCAGAGGGTTGAAGCACCCCTCCTATAATACAGGCTGAAAGAATTGGGGCTGTTCAGCCTGGAGAAGAGAAGGCTCTGGGGAGACCTCCGAGTTACATTTCAACTGAAGAGGTCCTACAGGAAGGCTGAACAGTGACTGTTTAGGAGGGCCTGTGGGGATAGTGTGAGGGCAATGGTTTGAAACTGGAGCAGGGGAGATTTAGGTTGGACATCAGAAGGAAGTTCTGCACAATGAGAGTGGTGAAATACTGGAACAGGCTGCCCAGGGCTGTGGTTGAGGCCCTATCCATGGAGACGTTCAAAACTGGACTCGATGTGGCCCTGGGCAACTTGCTGGAGGTGTCCCTACTGAGTGCAAGGAGGTTGGACAGATGACCTTTCTGAGGGTCCTTTCCAAGCCAGGGCGATCTGTGAATTGTAGGCATTGTCTGGCAGCAGCTACAGATGTTTCAGAGGAAGCAGCAGCAGCACCTTGCAAAACACATAACATTCCTCAGCCAGCTGATGATCACTGCCTGCTGTGAAATGGAGGAGCTGCCCAGTCTCTGCCACTTTCTACCTGGGTACATAACACTGCAGAGCAATTGTCTGTGTTCCTTCAGCTTTATACTGTTTCCTTACATTGTCAAATGTCAACACTGTGCTAGTAAGCACCACAAGTTAAATTCTGCAAGGAAAGAAACTCGAAAGGTTGCTTGTGTCTGCTTTGTATTTGATTACGCTCTCTGGTGTTATGTTAGCTAAGGTTAATCAAATGACTTTATGCATCTTGGACTCTATAAAGATCTCTGTTGTACCTCTGCTTGTCTGTATTCCAAATTTAGTAGTTCCCATTGTGTTAATTCAGCCTTTTTGCTCACCATGCATAATCGTTTTACACAGAGGAAAACAAAATGGTTCATGTTAGCCCTCCTGATAGATGGTGGCAGAATTAAAAGTGAGCTCATTAATTCTTGCCCTTTGACCTCAACTTTAACAAGAAAACCTGATGAACTGCAGATGATTCTCTCTGTCCTTCCCAAGCTGAAATTAAAATGTCCAACAACTGGGTTGTATGTTAAGGAGACAGTTACACTTTTAGATGTCTTCACTAATTGAGAGCCTCTCTATTGTGTGTGCAGGGTTCATCTTGCACTGTGCTAATGTCACTGCCTCGCATGTGTGCATGCACTGGAGGTCACTGCCAGCTCTGCTTTGCCTACAGGTGTTACTGTTTCTCTACTTTTCTAGGTCTGCTGTATTTTTTTTCATGGTACATCCTATTATCAACCCTTTATGTCTATGATAGTTTAAACATTTAATGAATTCTAGTCCATTAAAATATTCTACTTTGATTAACAAGCTGCTCTTGACAGGATGACTGTGACTTGCAAGGGAGTTTCCCTCTTCTGATGACTGTGTGTGGCATTATCTTTTAAAATGGCTGGGTTTAACTTTGTTATGAGCTCTTTTGCTGAGGGTTTGAGAGATCTCTTCATTTGATATTTTCAAGTTGCAGAAGGATGTCAAATTTATTTTTCTACTGCTTGCTCTATTTTATCAGTTTCATATTTTGCCACTAAATGCAGCCTACCAACTTCATTGGTTTCCAATTTGTGGCTTTGCAGCCCTTGTGATATCTCTTATCTATTAGTTCTCTGGCTGTCAGTCTATCAGTTTTTCCAATGTGTGTGTTTGCCTCTTTAACAGCTGTTATATTTGTGGGAGAGAGAAGTGAGGTTGCTATCAGGGCAGCTCTTAAGCTGGAGGAACTACTTCATTTTTTTTCTCCCTGTTGTAGGTCATTATTAGTTGTGTCTTTAGAACATAAACCCATTGAGAACTCTAAATCCTTTAAAAATCATCTTGTCTTTTCAGACATCTGTTGTTAGAAGAATAATATACAATAACCAATGGCTAAGACTTTATTTCATTCTAGATACTTGCAACTCTTTCCTGAGTGGTGTCAGTTATGTTGTGGAGTAGTTTTCTGTAGTGAGATACTTACAAATGTGCTTTTCTTTTCTGATAATATTCAGGGTTTGAATATCGTTTGAGAGAATTATGCAAGGATTTACTGGGTCCAGTCCATTACTCAGCTGGAAGTCAGTGGGAATCAACAGTTATGGTAAGTCCTGATAATAGTTTGATAAAGAATGAGGCAGAGTTTCCCATGGAAGTTGCAGAATCTGGATAGACAATAGAATGTAAAATATGATTAAATTTAGTGGCAAAAAAAAGCAGTCACATTATTTTTGCTGATCCTGGAACCCTTTCCATACTCTGCTCTAACCTCATAAGCAGGTTTCCTCCCATGGCACCTGTATTCCTTTGCTCTGAAACTCTAGACAAATTCTTAGTGCCACCGTCTGGGCTCTGGTGCACTGACACCAGACTGGATGGAGTGGCTGCCACACCAAAAGGCTGTGCTGCCATTCAGCCAGACTTGGACAGGATGCAGGGGTGGACAGGGGCGAAATGTAATGAAATTCCAAAAGTACAAGTGTAGAGTCTTGCACCTGGGAAAGGACAACCCCAGGGATCAGTATAGGTTAGGGACTGATGTGTTGGAAGGCAGTGAAAAAGGATCTGGGGGTCCTGTTGTTGGGACCATGAGCCAGCAGTGTCCTCTTGTGGCCAGGAGGGGCAATGCCATCCTGAGCTGTATTAGCAGGGCTGTGGTTAGTAGGTCGAGAGAGGTTCTCCTCCCCCTCTACTCTGCCCTGATGAGGCTACACCTGTGTCCAGTTCTGGGTCCTCAGTTCAAGAGGGACATAGAACTGCTTGAGAGAGTCCAGCACAGAGCTGCAAAGATGATGAAGGAAATGGAACATCTCTGTTACAAGGAGAGCCTGAGGGAACTGAGGCTCTTGAGCTTGGAGAAGAGGAGCCTGGGAGGTGACCTCATCAGTGTTTATAAAGATGTAAAGGTGAGTGCCTGGAGGCTGGAGCCAGGCTCTGCTGGGTGATGCCTGATGACAGGATAAGAGGCAATGGGTGGAAGCTGAGGCAGAGGAGGTTTCATGTAAACATGAGGAGGAATTTTTTCACTGTGAGGGTGACAGAACTCTGGAACAGGCTGCCCAGGGGAGTTGTGAATTCTCCCTCTCTGAAGAGATTCAAAACCTGCCTAGATGTGTTCCTGTGTGATTTGCTCTAGGTGATCCTGCTGTGGCAGGAGGGTTGGACTGGATGAGCTTTCTAGGTCTCTTCCAGCCCCTGACATTCTGTGATTCTGTGGTGCTGTCTTGAGTATCATGCAGATGGAGCTGAGCTTGCCCATTCAGGCCTCTACATTCCTCAGGCAGCAGCTTTGGAATAGTGACAGGCTCATGAAATGTCTTCCCTTCTCCAGAGCATGCCTGGAGTCTGTAACTGCAGAGTCTGCCCCAACTTTGTGACTACATGTCTGTAAAGACAGTTTATAGTCCGTCAGTCACGTAAGCAAAGTGAGAAGCCAACAATCCACAGCCCTGGCCAGGCAGGAAGGCAGGCAGCAATGCTAATCAGCTCTGTCAGCTGTATTTGTGCTACCAAACAATGCATTCTGAGGATGCTTCTGTGTTGTTGTTTTCAGGGTTTACGAAAGAGAGAACTATTGAAAGAGCTTCTGCCTGTTATTGGACAGAACCTTCGCTTCCAGAGGCTTTTCACAGAGTATCAAGAGCAGCTAGACATCTTGAGAGACAAGTAGCATTTCCCTAGATTTTGCCTGCGGGGCCTGGTCCGAGAGAAACTGCTGGACAGCATTAAGCAGAGACAGAAGAGGAGGGAGAGCCCAGTCGGTGGGGACACTCCTGAAGAGCGCAGTGCCGTAAGGGTCCCAGATGCTTCGGAAGTGACCTGCTTTAGTTTTCAAAGAAGCTCACGAGTGGATTCATGGAAAGGATGAGTGGATGAGTTAGCCCCAGTGAAACGTAACCATCGAAGCTGTGGCCTCTGTTTCTGTGGAAAGTCGTGGATATATACTTCAGGGGGGGTCCTTTTGGATTTGGATCTCATTTTAATATCAAAACTAGCTGAGAACTGTTTGTGGGGTTTCTTGGATGTCCTGTGAAAAGCACAGTACTTCAGAGTACACTGAACAGCATATTTAACCCTGTTTAGGGGTTTTTGCCTGAGGATTTATTGAGGCTCAACACTATATTAAATTAGATGAATGAGCCAAGTTAAAAAAAAGAGAAATTTCATAAATATTAAGGTATTATGCAGCCAATAGACTCTTTCCTGTGAATATAAGAATAATAAGAGGCTGTTCTAACACATGGACTATTTTTGTACTAGAATTTGCTAACTTGTGATATGGAATTTTATTTGGCCAGTAATCAGGCTCTCTACAAAGTCATCTTGTAGGAAATTTAACTCTTAATTACAAAAGCTATGTTTCAAAATAATTCTACCAAATTAACATGTCATCATCTGTTTTTTAATTTTTAAATGTTTGTAAAAGGCTTTTTTTTTTGGGGGGGGTGGGGTGGGGAAAGGGGGTGGGATACAATGGGGTGGCTCTTTTTGTAAGTACAGAAATAAATGAACATTGCATTGGTTTAAAAAACAAAAATCAAGAAGATGGTCTCGAATTATTGCAAAGGGTTCAGGCATCTCCAGCAATGTCATCGCAGGCTGAATCATGTTGATGTGTCTAGAAATAAATAACACTGCTTGGATGATCTTTCCTCTGCAAGCATGATCAGACAAGTCCTTGTGTTCTCCCTAGACCAGCTAAAAAGTTTCCTCTTGGATCCACATCTCAGCTAAGGGAGCAGGAGGTGTGTGGGAGTGCTCATTATCTTGGGCAGCACCAAGTGAAATGGACTCCCCTGGCCAAACGTGCTCAGCGCTGCGACAAGAAATGTGCTTTGTGCAGTTAGAGCCATGTTCCTTGCATGGCATTTTGTAATAACAAAACAGTGCTGGTGCCCTGGCAGCAGTTCACCCGTGGAGTGGTTTTGGAATCCCACTGAAACCAGATGAATCAACTTGTTTTCTTTCCCAAAGCATGCTTGGTGCTGGGAAAGAAGCACGTGTATGTGTGTGTTCTTTCTGGGACCGAAGTGTTCAGGTGTGCCTCCATTTATTGCCTTACTTTGAGATGTTTTTGAGTAAGAAAATTAATACTGAAATACTTAAGTGTATTTGAACCCTTATAAAAGGGCTCTTTCTCCCCTAAACTTTTAGCAGAAACAATGTCCTTCATCCTCAGCCAGAACAAGGACTAGATGTACTGCTGCAGACTTTGGCTGAAGGGGACTGACCCTCTTCAGAGACGTGGTTCTGTGGTTATATAGTTGTCTGGACCCTAGAGGGAAGGATGTGTTCTTTAAGGCAACAAACCTCCATAGTTGGAGGGCTTTGTTGTCTCCTGTGTTCAACTGGCAGACCAAGTGGATGCTGGATTACTTCTTTGTACAGCAATCTCATGTACGTGCTGACAAAAGTGTCTTGAAGAGCAATAAAAACAACTAATTTAGCAGCTACTCTTCAGTGTGGCATCACTGAGTTTTGAACAAGTAGTGAGATGTGTAGTGATAGCACAGTTTGATTCTGCACGTAGCTGGTGGAGATAAGGAAGGTCCTAAGGGGAGCCAGTCGACTTCCCCTAACCAGCAGTCCAAGCAGTTTAACAGTACTCTGCCGCCAGGCGGCGTAGTGCTGCGAATGATTCATGCTGCTGCCACATAGTCTACGCTCATGGGAACAGGCACATTCACCAGAGCAGAATCACCAACCCCACTCTATCATGGAATGGTTTGGGTTGGAAGGGACCTTTGATGGTCATCTAGTGTGAGCCTCCTGCAATAAGCAGGAACATCTTCAACTGCATCAGGTTATGCTCAAGAAATCCACCAAAGTGATTAAACAGGAGCTGGGCCCTGTGTTCTGGAGAAACAAGGGGGCCAGCCCAAAGCCTGGCACAGCCAGTCAGACTGCTGTCTAGGCAGCTGCTAGGGTGATGTTTTAACAAGGAAAGAGCAAAGGAACATGGATAGATTTAGAGCTGTTTGATAAAGGAAAGCTCAGACAGGTGCCCATCTCCTCCTGCCGAAGGCAAGATGTCTGGGTTCAGGGCACCCTCTATTTGGTCTTGTGCTGTTCATACCAGTCCTGAATGCTGTTTAGTATAACTAAGGTAGTTAGCTGAGGGAAAGTCAGTTCTTTGTAATGAAGTTTTTGAAAGGAGATGCCAAAATGCATTTTAGGAAGAGCTGTGTTCATAGAATCAGCCAGGTTGGAAGAGACCTCCAAGATCATCCAGTCCAACCTAGCACCTAACCCTATCCAATCAACTAGACCATGGCACTAAGTGCCCCAGACAGGCTTTGCTTGAACACCTCCAGGGACAGCGACTCCACCACCTCCCTGGGCAGCCCATTCCAATGCCAATCACTCTCTCTGGCAAGAGCTTCCTTCTAGTATCAAGCCTATACCTCCCCTGGCAGGACTTGAGACTCTGTCCCCTTGTTCCGTTGCTGGCTGCCTAGGAGAAGAGACCAACCCCACCTGGCTTCCTTCGGGTAGTTGTAGACAGCAATGAGCTCTGCCCTGAGCCTCCTCTTCTGCAGGCTGCACACCCCCAGCTCCCTCAGCCTCTCCTCACAGGGCTGTGCTCCAGGCCTCTCACCAGCTTTGTCATTGATGGTTTTCCCTACCCACTTTTTCTTGGGAAGTTCTGACACTGCCTGACAGATGAAGAACACAAACATAAACCCCATGCACAAAATATATTTCAATTCACTCCTTTTTTTCTTAAATTGGATATTTTATAATTTTCTGCTGACACTCAACATCATCTCATTAGGGCTGAGGGCTATGCAAACTCCGTCTAAGAGTGCTTTACCTTACCAAAGGAACCCTGCAGCAAAACACAGAATCACAGAAAACTTCCCCTTGGAAGAGACCTCAAAGCTCATCCAGTCCAACCCTCGACCCCGTAATGAAGGCTTAACACTAAACCCTAAGCACCAGATCCACAGGGACTCCAGCACTGCCTTGGGCTGACCATTCCAAAGTTTGAGAGCCCTTTCTATGAAGAAATGTCTCCTAACATCCAGGCTGAGCCTCCCCTGGTACATCCTGAAACCATTTCCTCTGCTCCTGTCGCTTGCTACCAAGGTGTGGCCTCATTAGTGCTGGGTACCGGCGGACGAACAGGGGTTCGTGCCGGCCAACGCTCCGGTGCAGGCAGGTCGGGTTGTGTCTGTCCCCAGCGCTTCGGTGCCGGCGGGTCGGGTCGTGTCCTGAACAGGGACAGGGGAGCATCAGATGGCAGATTCGACGTCGTCACTAGGAGAGCTGGACAGAGCACACCTAGCAAGACTCCCTCAGCTCTTCCCTGGCGTTCCTGCCCTGGCCGGTGAGGAAGCGCCCATCCGAAGCCAGAGCCGAAACCGGGGTAACGTTAGATCTAGCCGGGCACCAAGTGCTAGGGCACAGGCTCGTCTTCAGGCCGCACCTAAGTTTACGCGTGTGCCTCATCCTGCCGGCCAGCTCCCGTGCTCGCCGCCCGCCCGGCCCGGAACGCCGCCCGCTGCCCGAGTTTCCGCGGAGCGGCTTCCGCCGCGGCACCCGTACCGGAAGAGCGCCACGGGCCTGGCGGAATCGCTTCCCTGAGGGTCCCCGCGCTGAGGAGCCGCCGCCATGGGGAAGAGGCAGCACCAGAAGGATAAGATGTGAGCGGGGTCGTGCGAAGGGACGGACTGGCGGGCCGGGAAGAGGGAGGCTGGGGGCCTGAGGGCTGCGCGGAGCGTGGGGCGGGCTCGTAGGGCTGCGGGCGCCCCTCAGTGACCCCGCACCTCTCTGTCTCGGCAGGTACATCACATGCGCGGAGTACACGCAGTTCTACGGGGGCAAGAAAGCAGGTGAGGAGTAGGGGGGGGACTCCCCACTGACTTCAGTGTGCTTCGGTTAAATGGCCTGGACGGGCGTACGCTCTGCTGGATCGAACCCTGGCTGATGGCAGGGCCTAGCGAGTGGTAGCGAACGAGTTCGGTTCTGTTGGTGGCCGGTCAGAAGTGGTGTGCCCCGGGGCGCAGGGTTGGGGCCACTGCTGTTTAACGTCTTTAGCAATGGTCTTGACGAGGAGACGGAGAGCACCCCGCGTAAGTTTGCACATGACACCAAGTTAGGTGGAAGTGTTGATCTGCTGCAGGGTAGCTCCCTCTGACCAGGCTGGATCCATGGCCTGAGGCCAACCACATGGACTTCAGCAGGCCAAGTGGCGCGACTCCTGCACCTGGGTAACAACAGCCTTGTGGGTGCGACAGGCTTGGGGCTGAGTGGCTGAAAAGCTGCTGAGCAGAAACTGACCAGGGGATGTTGATAAACCGAAGGTGAGCCAGCGGTGTGCCCCAGTGGCCAGGCAGGCCAGTGACATCCTGGCCTGCATCAGCAAGAGTGTGGCCATCGGGAGCACAGAGGTGATTGTCCCATTGTACTCAGCACTGGTGAGGCTGCGCTTTGAGTACTGGGTTCAGTTTTGGGTGCTGCAGTAAAAAGAGGAGTGAATGTTCAAATTTAACCTCAGTGCTGTCAGTCAGAGCTCTGGGTTGTTTTTTTCTGACTGTGTGATTTTAGCTGAGGAGCCTTCTGGTGTTTTGCAGGCTCAATTCAGTTTTACTTACGCTTTTGCAAGGTTGAAGTGTGTTTATCCTTACCAGCAGTAAATTGCTACTGTGCCTATATCAAAGTGAAACTTCCAAATGTTTCTGTGTCCTTAGGATACTATGTATTTACTAAGATTCTGTGGGTTTTTTTTTCCTCCCCTCTAAACAGACCTTCCACAAACTAATTTTAGACGTTTATCATTTGATCACTGCAGGTAAGACAGCAAATTTACTTTATTATAATTCAGTGATGCATGTTCACATTGTTAATGAAACTCTTTACAGTGGAATATTACTGAAGCCAAACTCTTCCAGGGTAGTTACTTAACTGGGGCCTGCTGCAATAGTAATGCAGCAAGAATAAATCTTTAAGAATCACAGAATGGTTGAGGTTGGAAAGGACCTCAAAGATCATGTAGTTCCAGCCCCTCACCATAGGCAGGGACATCTCTTACTAGAGGAGGTTGCTCAAGGCTTCAGAACTTAAAAGATATGTGTACCTTCTGTGGTGAGTGTTTGCAGAGGTTGGAGCTGTTGGTTGCAAGAATACACAAGTGATAAAACAGTTCAGAGTGATTGTTGTGTACGGAATCACAGAAAACATTCAGGTTGGAAAAGCCCTTCAGGATCACCAAGTCCCACTGATATCCCTATTCTGCAAGGTTCACCTTATACCATATCCCCAAGTACCACATCCAAATGACTTCTAAACACCTCCAGGGTTGGTGACTCCACCACCTCCCTAGGCAGTCTATTCCGGTCCCTGACCACTCTTGCTGTTGAAAACATTTTTCTAATGTCCAGTCTAAACCTACCCAGTCACAGCTCGAGTCTGTTCCTTCATGTTCTGTCACTGTTTACCTGTGAGAAGCAACCAGCAGCAGCCTCTCCACAACATCCTTTCAGATAGCTGTAGGCAGACATTCCAGTCTTTCAAATTTGTGTACTCAGGACTTGAATTTCCTTGCTCAGAATGTATTGGGTCAGTCACTCATCTCTCTGAGGCAATGGTTAGGTAGATTGAAGGAATATTTATGCTGACTTTTTGTGTTTAGAATTTACTGCTTCAGGTGCTGGAGTGACCAAGGGAGTTAGTTGAAGTGGGTTAGAAATGCTTTTGTAAGTTGCATAGTTCAAGTTACCACCCACATCTACAAACTACTGCTGTTTGGCTGAAAGCTGCTGAATTATGGAAGCATCCCTAAAAGGAGATGCTGAATGTGGTTGCGGTTACCTCCTACCCCATCTCAGTGCAAACACTGAGGGTTTCTGCTTGAGGCACAGTCGACTTGCAAGAGGGCAGGGATGCCATCCAGAGGGACCTGGACAGGCTGGAGAGGTGGGCCCAGGCCAACCTCATGACGTTTAACAAGGCCAAGTGTAAGGTCCTGCACCTGGGTCGGTGTAATCCCAGGCACAGATACAGGCTGGGTGGTGAATGGCTGAGAGCAGCCTTGAGGAAAAGGACTTGGGGGTCTGGGATGATAAAAAGCTTGACATGAGCTGAATGTTAGGAAGAAGTTCTTCACAGAGAGAGTGATTTGCCATTGGAATGGGCTTCCCAAGGAGGTGGTGCAGTTGCTGTCCCTGGAGGTGTTCAAGAGAAGCCTGGATGAGGCACTTAGTGCCATGGTCTGGTTGACTGGATAGGGCTGGGTGCTAGGTTAGACTGGATGAGCTTGGAAGTCTCTTCCAACCTGGTTGGTTTTATGATTCTATGAGCCGGCAGAGTGCATGCACAGCCCAGACAGCAACTGTGTGCTGGGCTGCATCAAGAGAAGTGTGGCCAGCAGGGCAAGGGAGGNGGACGAGGGGGAATGGGTTTAAACCGGAAGAGGAGAGATTTAGACTGGATGTTAGGAGGAAGTTCTTTACAGTGAGGTTGGTGAGACACTGGCACAGGTTGCCCAGGGAGATTGTGGATACTTCCTCCCTGGAGGCGTTTAAGGCCAGGCTGGATGAGGCCTTGAGCAACCTGCTCTAGTGGGAGGTGTCCCTGCCTATAGCAGGGGGTTGGAACTGGATGAGCTTTGAGGTCCCTTCTAACCTAAACCATTCTATGATCTTTTATGCTGTTGAGGCCCAAGATGGCAATGGAACCAGGCTGGGGAGCATTACAGCATTGTGTGGCCCTGTGACTGTGAGTGCAGGCAGCTGCATGTCACTGAGCTGCTCCAGTTCCTTGCATGGGTTTTGTTTTTAACATAATTTATGTAGAATCAGGTAGAAGGCATTGGCAGCCACTCAATATTGTCATTGCTATAGCTCTTACTTTAATGTGCAGGAGAATCAGCAAAAGTGTTGTTTGCTTCTGTCATCATGATTTACACTTGATTTTGCTAAAAAGAAGTGTGCTTTTTGTTTCCAGTTTGTCTCTGCAGCCATTTGAATACCCAGTTTGCACACCTGATGGGACAGTCTTTGATATACTGTAAGTTCCTCTCTCTGTTTAGCTTTGGTTTTTGTGTGGCTGGACCACAGCCTCACAGGATGTTCGGGGTTGGAAGGGACCCGAATAGATCATCGAGTCCAACTCCCCTGCCAGAGCAGGACCATACAATCTAGCTTAGGTCACAGAGGAACACATCTGGATGGTGATTCAGGTGATACTGAGGAAAAAAATCTTCACTTAGGAAACAGTTGATTCAATGTATCCAAAAATTATTTCTAGGCTCCTGGATCCTGGCTCCTATCAGAGGGATGAAAGCAGATTTAAACAGTCTGCAGTACACAAGTAATTCTCACTAAAAATGGTGGTTTTCCATGAAGAATATGGTGAGAGGCCTGGAGCACAGCCCTGTGAGGAGAGGCTTAGGGAACTGGGGTTGTTTAGCCTGGAGAAGAGGAGGCTCAGGGCAGACCTCATTGCTGTCTGCAACTACCTGAAGGGAGGCTGTAGCCAGGTGGGGTTGGTCTCTTCTGCCAGGCAACCAGCAACAGAACAAGGAGACAGAGTCTCAAGTTGTGCCGAGGGAGGTCTAGGCTGGATGTTAGGAGGAAGTTCTTGTCAGAGAGAGTGATTGGCATTGGAATGGGCTGCCCAGGGAGGTGGTGGAGGTACTGTCCCTGGAGGTGTTCAAGCAAAGCCTGGCTGAGGCGCTTAGTGCCATGGTCTAGTTCATTGGATAGGGTTAGGTGCTAGGTTGGACTGGATGATCTTGGAGGTCTCTTCCAAGCTGTTTGATTCTATGTTTATTTTAGCTCTCCCAGTATTGTGAATCATTGCACTATTGTTACAAAGCTTCCAACTAAGAACAGAGGTGAGGGAACATCCAGGCTCACCATTTCACTTCATTTGTGAATGCAAACATATGATCTGCTTCTGCATCTGCCAGCTGCATGCTGGCTGGCAAAGCATTTGCTCAGTTTCCACATTTGCCTTGCCCTTTAAAAAAAGGGGAAGAATATGACCTTCTGAAAGGCAGGCTCACAGCCACATGTGCATTGTATATGGCACAAACTGGAATGCTCTCTGTAGGTGCTACATTTCTGCTGGATAAGGAGATCATGCAGTTTATACTTCTCTGGTTATCCAGTAGCTCTCACTAGGCTAGTCAAAACAGCAAAAACGTGGACTTGGTCTCAGGTTACAGCTATGTAACCATCATTTGGTCTTAGCAAGCTGCCAAAAACGATCATGCCCATTGACAGAGATTTCTGTTACTGCTTGTCATTTTCTACTTTATCCTTTCTATTTTCAGGAGTATTGTCCCTTGGATAAAGAAATATGGAACCAATCCAATCACAGGAGAAGTAAGTAATGATGGGTGCATCCACATGCTATTTTATGCTCAGTTTCCTGTGTAATGTGTAGGAGAAACAAAACTGCCTAAATGAAAGCTAAATAAGTTGAATGGGTGTGCTGTTTGGAGGGATGGTATTTGTGACATCACCTTTGCTGAAGTTAATGTAGAGATTTAGTAGGGATCTTTTTATAGCTCCCCTGAAAAACAAATGAACTTCTGGGTTTGAGATCTGAGATATGATATCCCCTCTCTGTCATCTTGATAATGATCTTTGTAGGAGCATCAGCCTCAGGCTGCAAGTGAGTGTGGGAGAAAGAGGAGAGCATTACCTAGTTTAATTTCTTTGCATGGAACTGTGAACAGTATGAGAGAGGAAATGTGCAGCTCCCTCAGCCTGTCTTCGTAGCAGAGGTGTTCCAGCCCCCTGATCATTGTTGTGGCTCTCCTCTGAACCTGTTCTGTCAGATCTGTGTCCTTGCTATGTTGAGAGCTTCAGAGCTGGATGCAGTACTCCAAGTGAGCTCTAGAGCAGAGCAAAGTGGCAGAATTGCCTCTGTCGATCTGTTTTCTGTAAGTATGAAGCTGTAAAGCAGTGGATAAAGATGAAGTACTGGAAGTGTTCAGTTGTTGGAATAACATTTTTTTTCTAGTGTGTTAGGATGCATTGCTTGTGAGGGCACAGAGGGAAATTTGAAAGACTAATTGTTCCTTCAGCTATTGGAAGTTTGTCTTCCTCCAGTTAAGTGCAGTGTCTCTGCCGAGCACTAGGTGACAGCCGTTGCACAGGGTTGGTGGTGGCTTTGCAGATGGCTCACTGGTATGAGCTTACCTGTGAAATATCTTGTGTTTGATTCAAGATCTTCCCAGCAAACAGATAAGGGGAAAAGCTAAATACAGGTGCAGCATTCCAAACTCTAAACAGGAACAGGCTGTCTGAGACTCAGTGTCTTCAGTTATAGCAAACTGCAGGTGTGTTTGTGTGATGGAGAGATGACTGAAGTTCTTCCTGCAGACATGAAGAGGCCAATGTGTTGTTGAGCAGGAATGGAATTACAGCTATTGCCTTTGTTTTCACAGCCTCCCACCACCTTGCTGCTTTATGCATTCGTTGGGAGTTTTGGGGTGTTGCCAGAGAATTTGTTTATTCACTCCAAACAGCTCCACAGTGCCTGTTCTCATTTCAGGCTGTGAACCATGATGTGGTTTAATGTTATTTCAGGTAAATTCTAAGCAAGAAGAGTACTGTGTCTGTGGTCTTGTGTAACACAGAGAGAGGGAGAGCGTGCAGAATGGACTTGGTGAACCATAAATGCTCAAATGAAATCTGGCTGATGGTGGAGTCATCATCCCTGGCGGTGTTTAAATGGTGTGTTGACCTGGAGCTTGAGAACATGGTTTAGTGTTGGCCCTGCAGTGCTGGCTTGGACTTTGTCTGGGTGATCTTGAAATATATATATATATATATTTTTTTTTCATATACATATGAAATATATATATATTATATATAATAATATATATATTATATATAAATATATTCTGTGGTTCTGTGATCTGTTAGCTTGCTCCGATTTATGCTTTTGTAGCTGATCTACAATGCACCTGGAGTTGAAGGAAGTGTTTCTTAGATGGCTTGTTCTGATTTCTGGAAGGAGAGGATAGTGTTGGGCAGGAAGGAGATGGGGGTACTGGGGCAAGGCAGGGTAGGTGGCAGAGGAAGTCAGTGAGTTGATCCTGGTAATCTGTAGACTGTACTGCCCTATATTTAGTCTGTCACTGTGTGTGCACCTCCTGTTACTTGTACAGTGCCCTCATTGTGGAAACCAGAAAAGATTTTCTTACTGAGTTGGTGACTTTACAGAAACTCAAGATTCTTTGGGGCTCCAGGGAGACCTTATGGTGGCCTTTCAGTACCTGAAGAGGGCCTACAGAAAGCTGGGAGGGGACCTTTTACGAGGGCTTGTAGTGATAGGAGGAGGGACAGTGGCTTCAAGGTTGAGGAGAAGTAGATGTAGACTGCAGATGAGGAAGACATTCTTTACAGTAAGAGTGGTGAGATACTACAACAGTTTGCCCAGGGGGGTTGTGGATGCTCCCTCCCTGGAGCTATTCAAGGCCAGGTTGGATGAAGCCTTGAGCAACCTGGGCTAGTGGGAGGTGTCCCTGCCCCTGACACGGAGGTTGGAACTAAATGATCTAAAGATCCCTTACCCAACCCATTCCATGAATCTTTGAAATGAGCCACATTTCCTGCAGTGTTGTGGTTTGTGTAGTGACTTGAGGTGACTTCACACAGACTGATGGTTCACCGTTAGTGATGAGGCTTTGGAGAAGTTTTCCTTTTTTTTTTTTTATCTCTTCATCCTAAAGGTAAAAATGATAATTAAATCCTTTGTGGCTTGTGCTTCTCATGTTATGATTTGCTAAAGGCCAAACTCTTTAGAGAAGTCAGTGGGCTGCTTGGAAAGGGCATCATTAATGGTGCACTCTTGGTACTCACTAATTCTGTCTTATTTTTGAAGTGGATCTCTCGGTGGAGCTTTGGAGGGCCCTGCAATCATTAATATATTTATCTTCACAGTGCTCCCAGAGGGCAGGACTGTGCTAGTCTTTTGTTAATTAGATGTTTGTGAACTGATCTGCAAGTGACTTTGCTGAGTGTTGTGAGTCCAGTGTTGGCCCAGCCTTGCCTTTTAAAGAGGTGTGGTGATGTCAGGGTCACAGTTATTCTCTGACACCTTATAAATATGTGATCTATTTTTCCTTCCCTGTCCACCCTCATGGTTTGTAGTTTTATTTTTTTCTTGCTTTTCTGAACGTTCTCCTGAGGTGCAACATGGACACCAGGATCTGTTTAAAAGGAGGAAATCATCATTGGCTTCTGCCTAGAGTTTGTCCTGTGTGCTTCAGGGTACTCTGCTAAGATCTCATCTGGAGTACTACCTCCAACTCTGGAGCCCTCAAGACAGGAAGGACATGGACCTGATGGAGAGGATCCAGAAGAGGGCCATGAAAACGATTCAGGGGCTGATGCACCTATGCTGAGAAGACAGGCTGAGGGAACCGGGGTTGTTCATCCTGGAGAAGGGAAGGCTCCAGGGAGACCAAATAGCAGCCTGGCAGTACCTGAAGGAGGCTACAGAGGGACTGTTTGCAAAGGCCTGTAGGAATAGGACAAGGGACAACGGTTTGAAATTAGAGGAGATTTAGGTTGGATGTTAGGGGCAAGGGATGTGGAACACTGCAACAGGTTGCCCAGGGAGGTAGTTGAGGCCCAAACCCTGGAGATATTCATGGTCAGGCTCAACAAGGCTCTGAGCAACTTGCTCTAGTGGAGGATGTCCCTGCTGACTGCAGGGGGTTGGACTGGGTGACCTTTGGAGGTCGCTTCCGACCCTAAACCATTCTATGACTTGAGAAAGTGGCTGTTGATTTTGATTCCACTCCCTCCCCTTTTAATAATGTGGACTGGTAAAAAAGACTTCTGTTACTATACCAATAATTTTGGAAGAAACTGTGCATCTCTTGCAGCTGAACTGCAGCTTGTCAGATGGCCTTGGCTTGATTTTGGGTTTGGTTGTCTTTGTCAGGACACAGCCCTAGATTGTGTTTACGCTAAAGCTGCATCAAATAAAGAGAAGAGTCACAGTTGGCTCATTCCTTTTTACTGAGAACAGCACTTTGGCTTCTTGGGCTTGCACATAGTTGCAGGCTTGCCAGACTATTTCATGTAGCATCGGTATGACAGCAGTGACCAGCATGCCCACACACGTCAGCCAGCTGGGCTCGGGGCTACCTGCTTCCAAGAAATGAGATTGGTCAGAGCATGTCTGGTCTGTTGGAATCTCAGATCTGAACAGATGATAGATCTGCATGAAGGCAGCAGCCTGCCTTTTGACAGGAATTTGGTGGGAATTGTTCTTTGTTGCATGGAGCTGTTTGTTCTGTGTGGGCTGAGCTATTTTGCTGCTTTGCATTGTAGTGTCTCTGATATAAATACCTACTTCTTTTCATTCTGGTTCAATGACATTCTGACTGCATGTGGGCAGGCCAGATTATTATGGAACACTTCAGCTCCATTCAAGATTTGCTCTGGGTATCCTTGGGCAAATATCTCCCTTCCCCTGTCTCAGAAGTAGCTGTGATCTTTGTCCCTTGTTCCTTGCCCCTTTTATTCTGTGGGAATGCAGTTCTTTTGGTCAGTTGAAAATCAGTTCATCTCTGGTGTTTGCTCCTAAGACTTTGGTCCAAAGTCAGTTTGGTGACTGTTTTAAGTGCTTTTAAATGCATCCAAAGGGCTCACTGCCCAGAGCAGACTGAAGTCTGTGTGTCTCCTGATCCTGTGCAACCCAGAGAGGCAATCCCCATGGTAAGGGCCGGGCCACATGCAGCTGCATGGGTGTCGTCTGTGTGTCTTGAACGGCAAGCGGGGCTCAGACAAGTTAGTCGGGCTGAGGCTTAGCATATGCCTCAGGGTCAAGTTAAGGGGGTTGGAACTAGGTGATCCTTGTGGTCCCTTCCAACCCTGACTGATTTTGTGATTCCAAGAGAGATGCAGATGCTGTGTGCTGGATGCATAGGACTGATCCTTGTGGTCCCTTCCAACCCTGACTGATTTTGTGATTCCAAGAGAGATGCAGATGCTGTGTGCTGGATGCATAGGACTGATCCTTGTGGTCCCTTCCAACCCTGACTGATTTTGTGATTCTAAGAGAGATGCAGATGCTGTGTGCTGGATGCATAGGACTGGAAGTCATATTTCTGATCCAAATGAGGCAGGGCACAATTTGTGTTGTGCTTGGTTTCATGCAAGGTTAGGATTCAGACCTACAGGGCAGAGAAAGCCTTTTAGTAAGTGTCACAAGGGTTTAACTTCTTATTAGGTAGAATAGGAAAGTTCACAGATGCTGAGGATTTTTTGTTAGGGTTGGGAGAGCCTTTTCCCTGGGCTGCCTCTGAAGATAACTGTGAAAAGGAGTCTGGGCCATGTAAAGGAGTAGAAGACACAGAAAATAAGGGCTAACCTTGAAGTTGGGAGACTGAAAATCTCTGACTTCCCCCAGTAGGACATCTGCCTTCTTAAAAGAGAAAGCTGTACCCTAGGTTTTACTCTGTGTACAAGATAAATATTTGCTGTTGTTCTTCTGCGCTCTTAATCCTGTATTTACCAAACCAAAATGACTTGGGGTGAGATTCTGTCTGAGATGATCAAATAACTGCAGCAGTACAGGTGCCTGCCTCATGCAGTAAGCCTGTCTGATCCATGCTTTGAAAGCACCCAGAGATGCACATCTTGTACCTGCAGCAGCCTGCAGCAATGACAGGGCTGGGAGTAGACAGCTCCTCACTCCAGTGCCCCATTCTAAATCACTTGTTTGAAGTAAGGTCAGTAAGGTGATGCTTGCCTGAAAAACTACAGGCACTTTCATAACCAGTAACTTCTTCTTCTCAAAAGAAAGAAAATGCAACCACGTCTCTTACTTGAGGACTTTGGGAAGTCATTCCCAGATATGTTCCTTGCATGGTTATTAGCTGATTCCTCTCGCAGTTCCTGGTGGCTGTTGTTTCTTCCTTTTATTGTGAGAAGATTCACAGACTCATTCATAAAATGGCTTGAGTTGGAAGGGACTTTGAGATCATCTAGTTCCAACCCCTTCCATGGCCAGGGACACCTTCCACTAGACCAGCTGCTCAAGGACTCATCCAGCCTGTCCTTGAACACTTCCATGGAGGGAGCATTTGAGAGCTTCTCGGGCAATCTGTTCCAGTGTCTCTCCACCCTCACTGTAAAGAATTTCTTCCTAACAACCAGTCTGAATCTCCTCTCCCCAAGCTTCAATCCGTTCCTTCTTGGTCTATTGCTACAAGTCCTTGTAAAAAGTCCCTTCCCAGCTTTCTTGTAGGCCCTCTTCACCTGGAAGGCTGCTCTGAGGTCTCCCCAGAACCTTCTCTTCTCCAGGCTGAACAGCCCCAATTCTCCTAGCCTGTCCCCATAAGGGAGGTTCTCCAGCCCTCCAAGCATCTTTGTGGCCCTCTTCTGGACCTGTTCCAGCAAGTCCATGTCCCTCTTATGCTGCAGGACACCAAAGCTACACTCAGAACTGGACAGATGGTTTCTTTTCAGTTTGATCAGCTCATTTCCAGTCAGTCTCATGGAAATGGTTGCAGGCCTTACAGTGAGAGAAGTTTGCTGATTAGGTTAACCGAGAAGATCTGGAGATGACTTTGCTGCTGCTACTGCTAAATTCAGTAATTCCACTTGAAAACCAAAACAACCAACCTCACAGCACTTTGTTTTTTAACCACTAAAAAAGTATTTAGCTGTCTAAATAAGGGAAATCCTGCCTGAAAAGGCTGCAGAAATTAGAGCAAAGGTGAAACTTCCTTTAACATTAAAGTGGTTTTATTACATACATGTTTTGAAAGCACAGCTGTAGAACTGGAAAGCACTGACACTTGTTTCTTCACTCAAGAAGTGAGATACAAGAATTGCAAGGTTCTGAATAAAGACACTGCAGCATATCAGGACTGTGGGAAATGCCAGGTACTGTAGGGACAGGTGTTGAAATACAGGGTGAGTTCCAACCAGGACTTTATAATTCACTACAAATTGCCTCTCCATCTCTATCAAGTAATCAGCACCGAGGCTGTGTGTTTTGGGAATGGATTCCTGTCAGTGGGTTACATGAGCTTCACACACTGCTGAGTCAGAGGTGTCGAAATCAAGATCACAAACAAAACTCACCCAGCACTAAGCTCAGTGGAATGGGTCCTGGTCCTGAACTAGGGAGGGGACAGGTTCAAGTTTCACATGACCTGTGGCTACATGGGCAGTGATGATGCCCTTTAACTTGGTTCCTATGGCCTGTGTGGTAATTTATTGCAGATTGATGCTTTAACTGTGTTATTCCAGGTGTGTTTCTAGATAATGAGCACCAAATAATGGATGTCATCAGACAAGGCTCTATGAGTTGAAGGTGACCTCTTTCACGCCAGCATAGCAGTAGCTGCTGTTGGAATACATTGTCAGGGAAATGTAATAGCTGCAGGTAATATTCAGTGTGATTTGTTTTCAGAGTGCTCATCTAGACCTTTCTGTAATGTGGTGGTAATACTGCCTCAGGATTTGGATCACAGAATGTTAGGGGTTGGAAGGGACCTCCAGAGATCATTGAATCCAGCCCCCATGCCAGAGTGGGATCACCTAGGGCAGGCCACACAGGGCCGAATCCAGGTGGGGGTTGAAAGTCTCCAGAGAAGAAGACTCCACAGCCTCTCTGAGCAGCCTGCTTTGGTGTGCTGTGGCTCTTGCTGTTAAGAAGTGTCTCCTTCTCCTGTGCTTCAGCTTGTGCCAGTTATTCCTTGTCCTATCACAAGGCACCACAGGAAAGAGCCTGGCACCCTCATCTTGACACCCACCTCTGAGATATTTGTAGATGTTGATAAGATCCCTTCTCAGCCTTCTCAAACTATGGATGGTCCTCTAAAGATGGCATACTGCAGCCAGAGTCAGGTTTTCCTTGTGACTTCCCATCTCTTGAAAAGGTTTCTTGCCTCCTGTTGTTTCCAAAAAGATTGTCATTACTCTCAGCATTTTCATTTATCATCTAGATGCAAACTGTTCTGAAGCTCTCCATAGTTAGACTATCTCTACATCACTTTTCCACATCTAGAGTGCTGGGATTGTCTAAGAGCAAAAGAATTTGACCAGTGAAGTTACTTTTCATTATGTGGAAAAACTCAGTGGGGAGATGTATCACAGAATCCTAGAATGGCTCAGATTAGAAGGGACTTCAGGGGTCATCTGCTCCAAGCTCCCTACCATGGGCTGGGACACCTCTCAACTAGACTCAGCTGCTCAATGCCTCATCCACCCTGGCCTTGAACTCCCTCAAGGAGCAGGCATCCACAACCTCTCTGGGCAGCCTGTTCCTGAGTTTTCCTTCAGGATCAGAGCACAGCACCTGAAATCCAAGTAGTCTGCTACATTTTCTACTTGGAGCTTTGGAAATGAGCAATCATTTAGATTGATCAGTAACTTCAGGTCTCATTTGACTGTAGCATAGCTGACGTAGAAAGGAGACTTTTAATTCTTCTCTGGAGAACACTTTTCACATCCTTCCTTGTCGGAAGGAACCTGCACATTTTCAGCTTTGAAATTCAAAGTCTATTTCTTCATCTGATACAGCTCAGTTAAGTCCTCAAACATTGCATAGGTTTAGATGTTAATCTCTCCCTTTTCCCCTCCTTTTGTTCAACTTGCCATATTTTTTCCTGTACGTTTGAAGTAGAGAGTTTTGTTCCTGTTTATTTGTAAGGAAAGTTGCAGTGGGGGGTGAGAATACAGTTTTGTACTGGGTGAGTAATAGCTTATTACAGTGTGGAGAACAAAGCTTACAGAAATAAAACCAAGGGCAGCTTTGTTGCTGAAAAAATGATTCAGACAAATGCAGCTTAGTTGTTTTTGCTGTGTAGCAGAAAGAAGGCTGAAATACCAGAACAGACAACTGGAAGGCTCTGAGGTTCTCTCAGAGGCAGCTCTGCAGGCTGTGTATTCTGTCTTGAACCTGTGTTTGCTTTCTTCCTGCTGTGACTGCCAAGAGATTCTTCTGATGGTTTCTCATCTGTAAATTTTGGGTTTGACCAGCTTAGTCTTGTTTGTATTTGTGCCAGAACTGCTCTTCTCTCTGTTAGTCTTTGCATCTGTGTGTTTGGTACAGAGGACTTTAATGGTTTCTTGACGTTGTCTCGTTGAGGCTTGTGTTTCGCTGTCAGGTGTTCTTCTTGCCTTTTAAGTTCTCTGTACTCTAAATGGTCTCAGTCCTTCTCTGCATCTGCTTCATTTTATTTCATCTCCTTTGAACAGAGCTAATCTTCACAAGAAATGGGTGAATGCCTGGTATGGTAGTGGAAATCTTTTCTAATGTCCTCCTGCAATACTTGGTTATATTAGAATCATAGAATCAGTTGAGGTTGGAAGGGACCACAAGGATCAGCCAGTTTCAACCCCTCTGCCATGGGCAGGGATATCCTACCCTAGATCAGGCTGGCCAGAGCCTCATCCAGCCTGGCCTTAAACACCTCCAGGGGTAAGGCCTCAACCACACCCTGGGCAACCCATTCCAGGCTCTCACCACTCTCATGCTAAACAGCTTCCTCCTCACATCCAGCCTGAACCTACCCATCTCCAGCTTTGCTCCATTCCCCCTAGTCCTGTCACTCCCTGATATCCTAAAAAGTCCCTCCCCAGCTTTTTTGTAGGCCCCCTTCAGATACTTGAAGGCCACCTGGGAGCCTTCTCTTCTGCAGACTGAACAGCCCCAACTCTTTCAGTCTATCCTCACAGCAGAGCTGCTGCAGCCCTCTGAGCATTCCAGTGCCCCTTCTCTGGACATGCTCCAGCATCTCCACATCCCTCTTGTAATGGGGGCTCCAGAACTGCATGCAGTACTCCAGGTGGGGTCTCACCAGACCAGAGAACATTTTTGTTTTACTTCACCCTAACTTTTTATTACAACATTGAGTAAAACAGTGAGTTACAGAGGAAAATGGGCATGAAACATCTGGGATAAAGTCACACACAAGCTCATGGTTTGTTATCTGCCAATGGGGTTTTAAATACAATTAGATAAAAGATAATTTCTGTACATGCATCTTTGTGTTATTTCTGACTTTTTCTTGATATATCATTTTAGGATTACTTCATTTTGAAGCTGTGAGGTAGCTACTAAGGTTGGGACACTGCTTTTCTCTTCTGGAATTTTCTGAACTGGGACTGTATCGCCACAGCCACCTGCTCTGTCTCTGCTGCATCCACTTTTTAGGCTATCAGGTAGTGACAGGACTAGGGGGGGACGGAGCAAAGCTGGAGATGGGTAGGTTCAGGCTGGACATGAGGAGGAAGTTGTTCAGCATGAGAGTGGTGAGAGGCTGGAATGGGTTGCCCAGGGAGGTGGTTGAGGCCCCATCGCTGGAGGTGTTTAAGGCTAGGCTGGAGGAGGCTCTGGCCAGTCTCCTCTAGCGTAGGGTGTCCCTGGGCATGGCAGGGGGATTGAAACTGGCTGATCCTTGTGGTCCCTTCCAACCCTGACTGATTCTATGATTCTATGTCAAATTCTTGAACCTTCTTCTGCCCATCTTTCTCACCAGCTGTCTTGTCTTTTCCATTTGTGGCTTCGTTTCCTTGTCCCTCACTCACGTCATGCAGCAGCTGGGCTCACGGCAGCCGTCCCGGCTCAGCGCTGCAGCCATCCTGCATGTGACAGTGTAAGACAGAAAGCATTGTCAGTGCATGTGTCCAGATAGGAGAGTTGCTTTCAGAAGCTGACCATTCGTTGTGTTTTCTCTTGATAAGTTGGGACATTCCAGAAGCAGGCATTTTAGAAGTTAAGTCAGAGTTAGCCAGGATCTGAAGGGAGCCTACAGGAAGGCTGGGGAGGGACTATTGACAAGGTCTGGTAATGTCAGGACGAGGGGGAATGGGTTTAAGCTGGAGGAGGGGAGATTTAGACTGGAGGTTAGGAGGAAGTTCTTTACAGTGAGGGTGGTAAGACACTGGCACAGGTTGTCCAGGGAGGTTGTGGCTGCTTCCTCCCTGGAGGTGTTTAAGGCCAGGCTGGATGAGGCCTTGAGCAAGCTGCTCTAGTGGGAGGTGTCCCTGCCTATGGCAGGGGGTTGGAGCTGGATGATCCTTGAGGTCCCTTCCAACCTAAACCATTCTATGATTCTATGATTCTAGGATGAGCTTTTGCTTCCAGCTGAACTTTGCTGCCTCTGTTTCTGAGGCCTGTAGCAGCCTTTCAGGCATGGGTGGTTACAGCCATCAGCATGAAACATCTGTCTCCAGGTGCATTTTTGTCTGGAGGCAGCGGACACAGGCTGCTGCTCAAACACCTGGAATCCACTTTGAGCAAGATGAACTTTTCAATATGCAGCAACTGAACCATGTCATCTTACCTCATTTGCTTCAGAAATTATTAGCTTTTAGTGGACAGTCTAAATGAGTTAATATTTGACTGGTGACCATAAATTTTCAAGGTTCCTGGATAGAAACATATGAGGACACGATTCTGCCTAAAGGAATGACCACAAGTTTGTATGTCCTAGCTGAAAATGGTCATGAAACACAAGAGGGGCAAGAGGATGAAGGTCTCTGTGAGGCTGCTGACCTGGCTCATGTCTCAGTTTTGTTGAGTTTTCTGCAGCTTTCTTTCTCTCCTGTGTTACAAATACCTCCTGTGTTACAAATACCTGGATGGTTGTTTATTTTCCAGAGTTCATAGATTCACAAAATGGTTTGAGTGGGAAGGGACCTTAAAGATCCTACTATAGGTAGAGACACCTTTCACTAGCCCAAGTTGCTCACGGCCTCATCCATCCTGGCCTTAAACACCTCCAGGGAGGGAGCATTCCTGACTTCCCTGGGTGACCTGTTTCAGTGACTCCTCATCCCCACTGTACAGAATTTCTTCCTAATCTCCAGTCTTAATCTCTCCTAAAGCTTAAAGCCATTTCCTCTCCTCTTGTATCTGTGTTTTACAGCAGCGTACCCAGCGGCACTCAGTTAACCTTTATCAGTTCCCTATATAGTGAGAAAACAATGAGTGAAAAAGATGAGCTTTCCCTAGACTTATTATCATAGATAATATGATAGGTTTAGGTTGGAAGGGACCTCAAGGATCATCCAGCTCCAACCCCCTGCCATAGGCAGGGACACCTCCCACTAGAGCAGGTTGCTCAAGGCCTCATCCAGCCTGGCCTTAAACGCCTCCAGGGAGGAAGCAGCCACAACCTCCCTGGGCAATCTGTGCCA
>WAAF01020542.1:377627-392220 GCA_013400475.1 Tricholaema leucomelas
GGCTCACGTTGAGCTTTTCGTCAGCCCAGACCCCCAGGGCCTTCTCCTCAGGGCTGCTCTCAGCCATTCACCACCCAGCCTATATCTGTGCCTGGGATTGTGCCGACCCAGATGCAGGACCTTACACTTGGCCCTTGTTAAATGTCATGAGGTTGGCCTGGGCCCACCTCTCCAGTCTGTCCAGTTCCCTCTGGATGGCATCCCTGCCCTCCAGCAAGTCAAATGTGCCAGAAAGCTTTGGTGTCAACTGCAAACTTGCTTAGGGTGCACTCAGTTCCTCTGTCCATATTGTCCAAGTCCTTTATCAAAAGGAGCTATTTAAACCCCTCTGGTATCATGAGTTGCTGGCCAAGCTGCTGGGCCATCTTCACACCTTGCTGAAGGAGATTGTGGTGGTGCTGGGCAGTATTTTATCCAGGAAGTCAGCTGTGGGCACAGGCAGGTAGCATTATTCCTGATGCATTATTTCCCTTAACAGCAAGAAAAGAAGTCTCTGCATCTAGGTTTTACAGACCGAACAGATGGTCTCCTTTTTCCCCTTTCCATGTTTTGATGGTAGTGTGCACATTGGCTGGGGTTTTGTGACTGTGACACTTCAAAAAGCTAGCAGCTGTGAAACTCTCTAGCCTTAAATGAGGTGCAGCAGGAGGTTTCCCACGGATCCTTACTTGCCTGCTTTCCACTCAAATTGGAGGGTAGCTTTTTGATGCTTCTGCAAAGCTTGTGGTTGTTGTTTTTTTCTCCCCAGGAACCATGTTGTGTTTGGCTGTGGGTTTCTGGATTGGTAGACTGCTGACTTCATTAAGGTTGCAGGTTTAATCTTGCACGTGAAGCTGCCTGGCTTCATCTCGTGGTAATTTCTGTTACTGCGCTCTTAGCACAGTGGCAGCATTATTGGTGGGGTCTGTGAGCCATGTGTGTTAGCAAGCATATCTTTATGGTTCTCTGGACAAAGCTTTGGTGACCATATGGTGTCAGTTTAATTAGAATTTAAATATGGAAATACAATGGCCTGGAACTGGGCAATGAAGGATCTTTTGTGTCCATGTCCATACTAGTTCAGTTGTAGATGAAAGCTGCAGTTAAACAGCAGCTTCATCCAAAACATGATTGGAAGGTATCTCTTAGCATTTGGTAGGCAGCTGTCCACAAGATAAGTGTCTGGCCCTTTTACTCTTGAGCTGAGTATAGAAACAATGTCTTGAGGCTGTTCTGGTCTTTTGGCTGCTGACCCCAAATTCTTCATAGAATCATAAAAAAGCTGAGGTTGGAAGAGACCTTAGGGATCATCTACTCCAACCTCCCAGTCATAGGCTGGGACAACTCTCAACTAGATTCAGCTGCTCAAGGCCTCATCTACCTGGCCTTGAACACCCCCAGGGAGGAGGCATCCACAACCTCCCTGGGCAGCCTATTCCAGAATCTCACCACCCTCATACTGAAGAACTTCCTAAGATCCATTCTAATCCTACTCTCCCTCAGCCTTCAAACCATTCCCTCTTGTGCTACTCCTAGACACCCTTAAGAAAAGTCCCTCTGCAGCCTTCCTGTAGGATCCCTTTAGCTATTGGAAGGCAGCTCTAAGGTCTCCTGAAATCTTCTCTAGCCTGAGCAACCCCAAGTCTCTCAGCCTATCCTCATAGCAGAGGTATTCCAGCCCTTACATCATCTCTGTGGCCCTCCTGTGGCCTCACTGCAGCAGCTGTGTCCTTATGCTGGGGACAGCAGAATAGGATGCAATATTCAAGGTGGAGTCTCAGCAGAGCAAAGGGTCAGAATCCCCTCCCTTGCCCTGCTGGCCACAGTCCTCTTGATGCAGCCCAGGACAGGATTTGCCCTCTGTACTGCACGAGGGCACTGCTGGGTCCTCTTGAGCTTCTCCTCAATCAATACACCCAAGTCTCTTTCTTCAGAGCTACTCTCAATGCAACATTAAACTACACCCAAGCTTATCTTGTTACAACAGTGCTGCTATTTCCCATCACATTCCCATAGTGTAGACTCACTGAGGATTTCCAATGCCTTTTGTCATCCCTAAACCCATGTGCAAGATGTGAAATAACTAACATTATATGTGGAGTTATTCCAGTAGTAGTTACTCAGTTCTTCTCCCATTTCTTGAAGGTTTTATAGCAGGGGAAATTGTGAGAGGGTGTCTTAAAATGTGAAGCTGTGTGCAAAGAATAACAGATCTCATCCGTAAAGGAACCGAAGAACCTAATAAAAGACTCACTTGCTGCTGTTAAGATAAATTTGGTACTTGGTAGGCAACATTGTGCTTTAGTATTTGGTTTGTGTTTCTCTTCTGCTTGAGGTATCTCTGGGTTGCTTGTTTTGGTGAGATGAGAACCTCCCAAATGGCTGCACCAGCAATGCATCATTGAATCCTAGAACTATTTTGGTTGGAAGAGACCTTTCAGATCATCACGGGCAACTGTCAGGCCAGCACTGCCAGGTTACCTTTAAAACATGTGCCTCAGTATCACATCTACACATCTTCTAAATACCTCCAGGAATGGGGACTCCACCACTTCCCTGGGCAGCCTGTTTGAGTACCTCACAACCCTTTTGGTGAAGAAGCATTTCCCAATATCAAACCTAAACTTACCCTGGCACAAATTGAGGTGTTGAGCACTCTGATCTAGTTGGAGGTGTCTCTGCTCACTGCAGGGCCATTAGACAAGATGACCTGTGAGGGTCCCTTCCAAGCCAATGCAATCTGAATCTGTTTCCTCTTCTCCTGTTGCTTGTTACTTGAGAGAAGAGACTGACTCCTACCTCACTCTAACCTCCTTTCAGGTGGATGATTTTGTCCTTGTGTTGCCAACCAGATGTGACCAGATTAATTTTTCTCCACGATAGCTTCCTTGTGTGCTCCTGCCAGAGCCCATTCTGAAGCGTCCAGTCCCCAAGTGTTGAACGTTTTAACGCTGACTCGGTTCCTGTTGATAGAGTGGGAATGTCTCTGTTTACCAAACACAGCTCCTCCTGCACGTCCTCTCTATCCATGTGCGGACAGAGAATCAAACGAGCCCATTTTGATTGCTTTCCAGGCTGGTGCATATCCAACAGGGTCAGAGCCTCATTAACAAGAAGAACATGCAGCCACAGAGCAAAGAGATTCAGAGAGTGTAACTAATTGATGCACAGGGATTGTAGGTCATACCTCCATGAGGCACCCAGCGATGACAGAGGATGATTTAATTTGAAGCAATCGGCACACTCCATCCCGAGCTGCCACAGTGCCCCACTAATAACCTCTGCCTGGGGTATCGATAAAGGATGCTGCCCTTTGGGATCCCGCAGGAGCCAGTGCTGGCAGCTGACGGAGGAGAGCGGTGGGGGCTTCTCGCTGCTGCAAGGAAGTAGGTCATGGCCAAAAGTAGCCTTGGCTGCCTTTGTGGAAGTGTGCCTGGGAGAGAGGAGTCAGCTGAAAGAAGAGCTCGCGAGAGTTCTGCATTGGCTGTCTCAGCCTTTGCTCGGTGCGGAGCAGCTGGCAGCGCTGCTCTGAAATGTGTCTGCTTTCCAGTATCTTGGCAGAAAAGATACTTAGAAGTGAATGTGCAGCTCTGCTTTGTGCTTAGGGGAAGTGGTGGATGCTCCTGGCCTTTGGTTTTTCTTAAGAATGCAGTGTTTTAATGAGATCAGATGGTTTTGATAAACATTGCTTTGCCCTGGCTTTCTTCACTGGCACTTGGCTGCAGCTTGATGGATGGATGTGTGTTGGGAAAACTCAGGTGGGAAGTACATTTGATTATGAGGAAGAACTTCTTTACTGTAAGAATCACAAAGCACTGGGATAGGCTCCCCAGAGAGGTTGGGGAGTCTGCCTCTCTGGAGACTTTCCAGCACTGTCTGGATGTGGTCATGTGCAACCAGCGCTAGATTCTCTGGTCCTGCTCTGGCAGGGAGAGTTGGACCCTTCCAACCCCTAAAATCCTGCGATCCTGTGTATGCAGTATGTGAACCCTCAATTTAAGAAAGATCTTGAGGTGCTGAACGTGTCCAGAGAGGGGCACCAAGGCTGGTGAGGGGCCTGGAGCACAGCCCTATAAAGAGATGCTGAGGAAGCTGGAGGTGTCCAGCCTGGAGAAGGGGAGGCTCAGGGGAGACCTTATTGCTCTCTACAGCTTACCTAAAGGGAGATTGTAGCCAGATGGAGTTGGTCTCTTCTCCTAGACAAGCAATGACAAAACAAGAGGACACAGTCTCAAACTGTGCCAGAGCAGGTTCAGGGTGGATGTTAGGAAAAAGTTATTTCTGTGAAGAGTGATTGGCATCAGAATGGGTTGCCCAGGGAGGTGGTGGAGTCACCGTCCCTGGAGGTGTTTAAAAGGAGACTTAGTGCCATGGGTTAGTTATTTAGAAGATACTAGGTAATAGGTTGGAGTCGATGATCTCAAAGGTCTTTTCCAACCTGGTTAATTCTGTGATTCTCTCTTATGCTTTCTAAATAATAATACATAAAGTCAAGTATTTCAGCTCATTTTAGGATTCACTCCCTCCTCTCATCTCTTTCCATGAAGCCTGGCACCTGTTTATGGCTTAATGGTGATTTCCATGGCAACAAACTGTGATGGTACTTGGAAAGCTTTGCCTTTTCCTGGAAGATAAATAAAGGCAGATTCACCCACGTGCAAGATAACCCCGTTTTCATGTGAAATTAACAACTTGAGAGGAAAAGAATATCTGACACAGGCTTCCTGTGTTGTAGTCTGTCATAGTTTACTGTGTAATGTGTTGGTCTTCCTCAACTGGACCTGCTGGAAGTCCCAGTCTGTGTATGGGCTTGCCTGATCCTGCAGCTTGGTCTTGGGCACTGTGCTGCCTTTGTAGGCCGTAGCAATCCTTGTAGCAGGTCATTGCCTGCTTTTGCTTTGACTGTATCCTCCTGTCTTGCCATGCCTTGAGAGCTGCCATTCAACTTCTCAAAATACTTTTGCAGAGTTGCCCTGATTATATTTCCCTCACATATTTTCTCATATGCAACTCTCAGTCCCTTTCCATCCCTTTTCATAAACACATTGCACAAGCAGCATCCTTTAGCAGTTGTGGGAAATTTCCTGATATGGCATGGGAGTGCTTGGGCACAAAGCTGTTGCCAGCTGAGCCAAGGCCCAGAGCTACTCCAAAGGGCATGGGCTGGCATGCTGAGGTCACTTCTTTAACACAAGCTTGCAAGGAGACCAGGCTGTGCAACAGAAGCCTGTAACACTCCTACAGCACTTCAGCATGAAGCTCTCATGCAGGAAGAGAGCTCTTGGCAGTTGTGTATTTTAACTCCCATATGAAAATGACTCTTTAAATTTTCTCTTGACCTACAAGATGGCACAAATGCTGGTCTCAGGGGGGAGCAGAAGCCTCTGATGCACCGTGAGGAACTGATGCTGAAAGCTAACCTGTTATGGATCGATGTGACCAGAAGTACCATCCTCTTTCTCTGGGCACAGAGTAGGAGTCCAAGGGCTTGGCAGCCCTTCTAACAATACATCACACAATGACAGATGAAGCTGCGTATGGAGCTTTTGCTGCCTTCAAAGTCCTCTCAGCAGTCTGCTCTGCCTTCTCCACTACATTTCTGTCACAATAGAAATCTGAATCTTCAGTCATGCTAAACTGTGTCCCATTGTTGTTTAAAGATGATTTGCTCATATGTTTTGGGGATCACAGAATGTTGGGGGTTGAAAGAGACCTCGAAAGATTAGCATCCGACCTCCTGCCAGAGCGGGATCACCTAGGGCAGGTCACACAAGAACACATCGAGGTGGGTGTTGAATGTCTCCAGAGAAGGAGACTCCACAGCCTCCCTGGGCAACCTGCTCCAGGGCTCTGGCACCCTCACAGTGAAAAAGTTTTTCCTTATGTTCACATGGAACCTTCTCTGCTCCAGCTTGCACCCATTGCCCCTTGTCCTGTCACTGGATATCCCTGAGCAGAGCCTGGCTCCATCCTGCTGTCGTTGCCCTTCACACCTCTATAAACCCCTCAGGCTCCTCCAAGCTAGAGCCCCAGCTCCCTCAGCCTTTCATCATAAGAGAGGTTTTACATTCCCTTCAGAATCTTTGTGGCTCTGTGCAGGACTCTTTCAAGCAGTTCCTTGAGGTCCTTCTTGAACCAAGAGGCCAGAACTGGACACAAAATTCCTGATGTGGCCTCACCAGGGCAGAGTAGATGGCACTGTGGACCTCATTGCTGTCTACAGCTACCTGAAGGGAGGATGTAGCCAGGTGGGGGTTGGTCTCTTCTCCCAGACAATCAGCAACAGAACAAAGGGACACAGTCTCAAGTTGTGCCAGGGCAAGTATAGGCTGGATGTTAGGAGGAAGTTCTTGCCAGAGAGAGTGATTGGCATTGGAATGGGCTGCCCAGGGAGGTGGTGGAGTCGCTGTCCCTAGAGGTGTTCAAGAGAAGAATAGATGAGGCACTTAGTGCCATGGTCTGGTTGAGTGGATAGGGCTGGGTGCTAGGTTGGACTGGATGATCTTGGAGGTCTCTTCCAACCTGGTTGATTCTATTCCATTCTCTCTCAAGCTACTAACCACAGCCCTTCTAATCCACCCCAGGATAATATTGGCCTTCATAGCCACAAGGGCACCTTGCTGGCTCATTGTCATCTTTCTGTCCACCGGGACCTCCAGGTTGCTTTTTCCCTATGGTGAAGCTTGCTAGAAGATCATTTAAAGGCTTTCCTCCAAGATATGCATGCTTCTCAGTATCACAGTATCAGCTTCCAGTGGTTGTATTTCTAGAGAAGCTTTTTCTGGAACATATTTTTTGGGCTGTTGCACAACATGTGCCCAGATGGATGCTGCTCTGTGTTAATAAGTTGTTTAGGTTGAACAGATCTGTCCAGGATCATATGTTCATTTTGGCAACTTTGCTGTTTCCCTGCTACTTCTTGAGCAATGTTATTCATGTAAGAATAAAATAAAGGAATAAAACTCTGCCTTCACTTAGTCACTTTAGAAGCTGTCATTGCCTTTGTCTGCTCTCTTTGGACTCCAGCAGCATGCGGGATGTGAGTTTGGGGGTTTTGGGCATGCACTTAAGGAAAAAGAGCAGCACTGATTTCCCACTGCCTGACTAAATATCACCTAACCTGGCCTCTTTCCCCCCCTTTCTTTCTTGTTCCTGGTAGCCCTCGTCGCTCTTCTTGCTATAAATGAGAGGTGGTTACCTTTCTGGTGGCAAAAAATCCTGCCAGTTGGCTGGAAACAGTTTGAGAATTGCCTTCTAAATGAATGAGCTCAGCTGTCCCAGTGTGTACTCCCTGAACCAAGAACATGAATTTGCAGCCCACTGACTTAGTTTCTCCTGATTGTGTTATCACTCTTTGCCATAATGCTTGAAGGAGCAGCGTCGCCACTGCGGCTGGCAGATCTCCACTCCTGGCTGTTTATAAAGAGCTGTCTGGGTTATAAAAACCTCCTTAATCTGTTCAGGTGCCTGTTTTGAGAAGAGAAGCCATTGTTTCTTTTAAAAGGCCTCTGCTCTGTGTGCTTTTAAGTATCAATTTGGCAGCAAAACCATCTCTGACAGCTGATAGAATCAGAGGGTTTGTTGGTTAGGGTTTTTTTTAATACATCTGAGATCCTGACTTAGTTCTGCAGTTTGCTGGGCTGGACTTTGTCTCCATTTGGGTGCCTCACTTGAGGACTACCTGACTGGTGGGGGGCCCAAGTGGCAGCATGCAGCATGCCCTGTCGTGCCCAAATCATGATCTGGCTTTGTGAAATGACTGCCATTCATGGGCCTGCCCTCTCATGTTACCCAGGGCTCACTGGTACTTCAGGTGTGCTTGAAGCTTTCCCATTTTGAGGAAGGCTGTGGGGGGGGAGCAACCTGATCATCCAGCAGTCTTTGCCAGCTTGATAGCTCTTCCCTTCCCTTGTCAGAAAGCCCCTCCAGAGCAAGGGCTGCAGAACAATGCCACAAGTTTGTCTGATGAAGCCTCAGAGAAAAGGAGCTTAATCTGTGGTGTCCTCTCTAGAGACAGAGAGCGTTACCCCAGCTTCAGCTGCCATCCCACTTCTGTGGAGTTGCTGCCTGGGAGTTAAGTGGCTAAAGGGTCCTCCTGAGACTCTGTCTTCATCACCCCAAGCTCCTCTCCAGAGAGTCTGTGCCTCTGTTTCTCTTCATTATTGGTAGTTACCCTGTGGGCTCTCCTGCCTATTTCCTGAGGTGAAAGAAAGATTTGAGCTATTTCAGAAAAGACAGTGAGCTTGATTGCCAAAACAGTTTGCTGGCAAAATAGTCTTCTGCTGCTGCTGAGCAGCAATGATCTTGGCCTCTCAGCTCTTCATGCCAACTCCCCTTTCAGTTGCTGCTAAGGGAGTTGTTCAACTTCTCAAGCTGCTTCACCTGGGGTAGCACTGTCCTGTGTCAGAATGCAGTGCTGAAAGTAAACCTCTCCCAGTTGTCAGGCTGTGTGAGCCTTGCTTTTGTGAGCTGGCAGTGACTTCCATTCCCAGGGTCCTGATGATTCAGACAACTTGCATTATATTATTAGTAATTTATGTACTATTAAAATCCCAACAGTGATGTTAGAACTCCCTTTTATTTTCATGGTTCCATTCTGCTAGGATTAATGATTTCTTTTTTTTACTGCTTCCTTTTCTTTAGAAACTGGATGCCAAATCACTTATAAAGCTGAATTTTGCTAAAAACAGTGAAGGTAAGTGCAGTGATTTTCTGGGGGGGTTTGCTGGTGGTTGTTTTGTGGCGGTGGTGTTGTTGTTTTCATGAACGAATGCTTTAATAAATCCAAGCTTGTCTTACTCATGGTAAAGTTCTGTAGTTGGTGTTCTCTATCATGGCTTTTCTTTCTGGAGAATCACTGCCTCTTGTGAATGACATGTTTCCCTTGAAATTCCATTTCTGCTTTTCTTTACACTGGAGGGCTCTAAATAATTCATCAGTTTTGCTTTGCTGTAGCTGCTGCTGCAGCCAGGTACTGTTTAAGGAAAAATGTCAGAAAAAGCTGAATTCCTCTAACATGTTATTAAAGTTTCTAACTTGCCTGAGGCAAGAGCTGCTGTTCACTTGATTTGGAGCAACTTTTTGTTTATAAAATGAATTGGAGTTAAATGAGCATGTGGGAATTTATCAGTAGCAGCATGCAAGAGAGCAGCCTGGGGTTTCCTTGGGGTTCAAGATAACAAAATCTGCCAGCTAGGAGAGGATGCCAGGAAGTGAAGAGGGAAGATGATACAATCTTTTGTGAGTGGCAAAGATTAGGTAGGAATAAAATACTGGAGTGTCTGCTTTTGTGAGACCACACCTCAAACACTTCATCCAGTTCTGGTATCCCCCATCATAAGAACACAGAATAGTTGGAGTGAGCCCAGAGGAGGGCCACAAAGATGATCCAAGGGCTGGAGCACCTCTGCTATGAAGATAGGCTGTTGGAGATGAGGTTATTCAGCCTGAAGAGAAGACTCTGGGAGGACCTTAGAGCTGCCTTCCAGTCCTGAAGGCTGGCTGAAGAGAGACTTTTCATGAAGGTGTTTAGCAGTAGGAAAAGGGGGAATGGTTTTAAGCTGAGAGAGAGTAGGGTTAGACTGGATCTTAGAAAGAAGTTCTGCAGTACAAGAGTGGTGAGACTCTGGAATAGGCTGCCCAGGGAGGTTGTGGATGCCTCTTCCCTGGGGGTGTTCAAGGTCAGATAGATGAGGCTTTGATCATAGAATCACAGAATGGTTTAGGTTGNCTGTAGCCCCCTTTCAGATACTGGAAAGCCACTATAAGGTCTCCTGGAAGCCTTCTCTTCTCCAGGCTGCAGAGCCCCAACTCTCTCAGCCTGTCCTCATAGCAGAGCTGCTGCAGCCCTCTGATCATCTTTGTGGCTCTCCTCTGGACTCGCTTAGCCCAGTCTAGTTGAGAGGTGTCCCTGCCCGTGGTATGGAAGCTGGAGTAGATGATCTCTGAGATCCCTTCCAACCTGAGCCATTCTGTGATTCTCTGTATCTTAGTAAATTCCATGGACTACAAAGTCTTTTCTCTCTGATGGATTTCTTCTGTGTTTTGTGCTCCATCTGTCTCAAGAGAGGGTGGTAAAAATGATCAGTGGTCATTTTGGCCAAGGTTTTGGAAAGATCCTCTGACATTGTGCTTTGCTTAAAGAAGTCCATTTCATGATGCTGGGGTCGACTGGTGGCAGCCCTGCGGTGTCAGAAGCCTTTCCTTACAGAGGTGCATACTGTGTCATTTCAAGAGGAAATGTGACAAAAGAGGAAGAGTCAAATGTTGCATTTCTGCCTAGCAGCAAACTTCTCTTTTAATCTTACTGTGTAGGGTGGTTTCTACACACATAGTATTTTCTGTCCACACCTGCTTGAGCAAAGAGGTCTTTAGATATTGCAGTTTATGCCATTTGGTGAGGCCTCTGTAGCTGAGTGCCTTCTCTTCAGAGCAACAAAGATGTGCCTTCAGCAGCTCTGCTCCTGCTGGAGCTGCAGACGTGGTGATTTGCTCTGCTTTCTGCAGCTGGCCTGAGCCCTCACGTTTTATCAGTGTGTTTCTGTGTCCAGCAGTTGGGCCATAACTCAATGCCACTTCCAAAAGTCTGTTTCCAGAGTTCCTCTTCAATTTCAGTCCCTGGTGGCAGAGGTTTTTCCTTCAGCTCTGGCGACATTAACAGAAGCGGTCCTCAGCTTTTACCTGCATCTGTGTGCCGGAGGTCAGAGTGGCTCCTCCAGCTGGGCAGTTAATGGTAAATACTCGGTAGGTGCTTGCCTCTCCTGGCTTTGCAGGTGCTGTGAGCAGTCTCTGTTCTGGTGGCCCTGCTGGTTTCGATTTTCAGATGGTAATTAGGAAAAAAAGAAGCAAATAGGCCCAAGCTATGACAAAAATCCCCCCCGACCCCCAGATCTATCAAACTGATAAGTGCTAATAACCTTCTTCTAATTGCTTTCTGCTGAGATCACCCAGAAGTTTTTCTTTTGCCTTGCACATTGCCTTCCATCAGTTTTCTCGTTGTTGATGTGCTTCATATTTATGCTGCCCCTCCTGGGAGAATTCACAGCTTGATTAGAGCAGAAACCGAGTTCCTTCTCGAACAACGTGTGCGGATTTAATGGCGTTCTGCTGCCTCGGCTGCATGCAAAACGCTCTGCCCTGCTGAAAGCACAACAGCTGCTCGCAACTTGGCTGTAGCATAGCATAGCAGCTAAACTTTTCTGCCTGGGAATGACACTGGAAGTAGAGCAGTGAGCACCTTACGAGGTACAGGCTCCTGCTATCAGTACTGCTTTGGTTACAGATTCGCAGATTGCATTGGGTTGGAAGGGACCCTCAAAGGTCATCTACTCAGGTAGTGACAGGAGTAGGGGGAATGAAGCAAAGCTGAAGGTGGGGAGATTCAACCTGGATGTGAGGAGGAAGTTCTTCAGCATGAGAGTGGTGAGACCCTGGAATGGGTTGCCCAGGGAGGTGGTTGAGGCCCCATCCCTGGAGGTGTTTAAGGCCAGGCTGGATGAGACTCTGGCCAGCCTGATGTAGGATAGGGTGTCCCTGCCCACGGCAGGGGGTTGGAACTAGATGATCCTTGTGGTCCCTTCCAACCCTGACTGATTCTATGATTCTATGATTATCCAAGTCCCCTGCAGTCATGAGGGACATCTCCAACTACATCAGACTGCCCAGGGACACACTGAGTCTGACCTTGGAATGTCTCAAGAGATGGGGCCCCAACCACAGCCCTGGGCAGCCTGTTCCTGTATTTCACCACTCTCATTGTGCAGAACTTCCTCCTGATGTCCAACCTAAGTCTCTCCTTCACCAGTTTCAAACCACTGCTCCTCATCCTTTCACCTAAACAGTCATTGCCCAGCCTTCCTGCAACTCTCCTTCAGGTACTGTAAGGCTGCTCTAAGATCTCCCTGGAGTCTTCTCCAGGCTGAACAGCCCAAATTCTTTCACACAAAAGAGATGCTTTCTGATCCTCTTTGTGACCCTTCTCTGGACCCAGTGCTCAGATTCTTCCAGGCTTCCTCCTGATGTCCAACCTAAATCAACATTTCTCCAGCTTCAAACCATTGCCCTTCATCCTGTCACAGCAATCCCTTCTCAACACTCCCTCCTCAGCCTTCCTGCAGGTCTCCTGACTGAAATGCAGCTGTAAGATCTCTCTGTAGCCTTCTCCTCTCTGGGCTGAACAGCCCCAATTCTTGCAGGCTGTCTTCCTAGGAGAGATGCTCCAGCCCTCTGATATCTTTGTGGCCTCCTGTAGATCCTCTCCAGCAAGTCCATGTCTCTCTTGTGTTGGGAGCCCCAGAACTGGGCACAGTGCTCCAGTACCAATTGTATTTTGACACCTCACAGATACCAAATTTGACAAAGATTTGATAGGGAGACTGAGGGCAGTAGATTCAAAACTGCACTTTCATTGTTTGCTTTGTAATTCTCCTGAGTGTTACTTTTTCTATTTGCACTGAAGAATCAAACTGTAGAATCACAGAAGCAACCAGATTGGAAGAGACCTCCAAGATCATCCAGTCCAACCTAGCACCCAGCCCTATCCAGTCAACCAGACCATGGCACTAAGTGCCTCAGCCAGGCTTTGCTTGAACACCTCCAGGGACAGCGACTCCACCACCTCCCTGGGCAGCCCATTCCAATGCCAATCACTCTCTCTGACAAGAACTTCCTCCTAACATCCAGCCTAGACCTCCCCCAACACAACTTGAGACTGTGTCCCCTTGTTCTGTTGCTGGTTGCCTGGCAGAAGAGCCCAACCCCACCTGGCTATGGTCTCCCTTCAGGTAGCTGCAGACAGCAATGAGCTCTGCCCTGAGCTTTCTCTTCTGCAGGCTGCACACCTCCAGCTCCCTCAGCCTCTCCTCACAGGGCTGTGCTCCAGGCCCCTCCCCAGCCTTGCTGCCCTTCTCTGGACACCTTCAAGTATCTCAACATCTGTCTTAAATTGAGGAGCCCAGAATTGGGCACAGTATTCAAGGTGTGGCCTGACCAGTGTTGAGTACAGGGGCAGAATAACCTCTCTTGTCCTACTGGCCACACTGTTCCTTATCCAAGCCAGGATACCATTTGCTCTCCTGACCAGTTGGCCACACTGCTGGCTCATGTTCAGCCTACATCAGCTGTTTCAAACCAGTCAAAGGGACTTCATAACAAATTTAAACCTTTTTTTCCTCCATCAGGTAAATATCACTGCCCAGTGCTGTTTACTGTATTCACCAATAACTCCCACATTGTGGCCATCAGGACAACTGGAAATGTGTTTGCCTATGAGGTAGGTTCTCTGTTGCATTTTGTTATTAATAATTTATACTTGATGTGTTCCACTCAAGATCACAAAAAGCTTTAGACAGAGAGGTAACTCCTATTCTTGTTTTACAGCCAGGGAAATTAAAGTACCAGGAAATGAACTGACTTCACAAATTGGTGTCCAGCTTTTGCCTTCAAAAATTGAACAACCCTAGAATATGATTTAAAAGCTACTTTCCAAACCTTTGCCTAAGTTAATCTGCAATCACTGAATCTTCTAGGCCAACTTTTATATGCTCCTCACTTAAACTAACAGGCAATTTTTCTGTTATCTTCTTTCTGATACAGTCATCACAAACCCACAATGCTTCATTTCTGTTTATTACAGTTAATTAACAAAAAAGAGTATTGTAGCTGGAAGCTGACAGAATGCCTCAATGGACATTTGAACTGCATTTTTATTCGTGTTTTGTGCATGTTTGTGCAAACCCAGGTGGCATTTTGGTTGTGATTTGTTTGTATAATCCGTACTGTACAAGCAAGGATAATGTATTTTTCAGTAGCAAGTAAAACCTTCAGTTAGTGGATCCATATGCAGTGCTACAAGAAGTCTGAGCAGTGAAACTGCTGCTTTTTGAAATCTGCTGATGAGAAATTCCAGTAGGACTTGCAGGCACTGAGAGGGGCACATAGTGAAGCCACTGCAATCAAGGCAGAGGCTGATTTCACCACGGTTTTGAAAACTAGCTCCTTTGTACTTGAACTGTCTTCATTCCAGCTGTGAGAGCAGTCAGGATTAGGTTAAAATAGAAAGTATTTTCTGTTCCTTCTGAAAGCCTGATGCTTTGATTGCTGTGTTTAAAAGGCAAGAAGGAGCTTAAGAGCAGCCTTTGTTGCAGGTAGACTTCCATAGTCCTCTCTCTGAATGATGTATTTGTTTGTGATGAAAAGCTTTTGTTCCACATCTATTCTCACTGTGAAATAACACTCTGCTGCTTTGTTTAGCAGCATACAATCATTAAGGTTGGAAAAGACCTTTAAGATCACTGAGTCCAACCATAACCCAACTCCCATGACCACTGAACTCTGTCCTGAAGCAGCACACCTACAGCTTCTTGAACATCAAGGGCTCTGCAGCGGGATCTTGACCGCCTGGACAGATGGGCAGAGTCCAGTGGGATGGCATTCAATAGCTCCAAGTGCAGGGTGCTGCACTTTGGCCACAACAACCCCATGCAGAGATACAGGCTGGGGTCGGAGTGGCTGGAGAGCAGCCAGACAGAGAGGGATCTGGGGGTGCTGATTGATACCCACCTGAACATGAGCCAGCAGTGTGCCCAGGTGGCCAAGAGAGCCAGTGGCATCCTGG
>WAAF01020542.1:392318-485056 GCA_013400475.1 Tricholaema leucomelas
GGAGTTGCCATCCCTGGGGCTGTTCAAGGCAAGGTTGGACGTGGCACTTGGTGCCATGGTCTAGCCTTGAGTTCTGTGGTAAAGGGTTGGACTTGATGATCTGTGAGGTCTCTTCCAACCTTGGTGATACTGTGAGACTGTGATACTGTGATCTCGAGGGATGGTGACTCCACCACCTCCCTGGGCAGCCTGTTCCAACCCCTTACCACTCTGTCAGTAAAGGACTTTTTCCTAATGTCCAATCTAAACCTCCTCTGCCACGACTTAAACCTATTACCTCCCATCCTGTCACTGGTTACTTGGGAGAAGAGACCAGCGCCAGCTTCACTGCAACCTCCTTCAGGAAGCTGTAGAGAGCAGTGAGATCTCCCTTAGCCTTCTCCAGACTAAACACCCCCAAGACTAGGGGGAATGGAGCAAAGCTGGAGGTGGGGAGATTCAGCCTGGGTTTCGGGAGGAAGTACTTCAGCATGAGAGTGGTGAGAGCCTGGAATGGGTTGCCCAGGGAGGTGGCTGAGGCCCCATCCCTGGAGGTGTTTAAGGCCAGGCTGGATGAGGCTCTGACCAGCCTGCTCTAGGGTAGGGTGTCTCTGCCCACGGCAGAGAGGTTGGAACTGGATGATTCTTGTGGTCCCTTCCAACCCTGACTGATTCTATGATTCTAGCTCCCTCAGCCACTCCTCATACACTGCCCTTCAAACCCCTCCCCAGCTTTGTTGCTCTTCAGTGGACACGCTCCAGCCTCTCAATGTCTTTCTTCTGGTGCCCAGAACTGAAGCCAGTACTCAAGCTGTGGCCTCACCAGGGCTGAGTACAGGGACACCATCACTTCTCTAGTCTTGTTGGCCACACTGGTTTTGATCCAGGCCAGGATGCTGTTGGTCTTCTTGGGCACCTGGCTACACTGCTGGCTCACGTTCAGCCATCCACCAGCACCCTCAGATCCTTTTCCCCTGGGCAGCTTTCCAGCCACTCTGCTCCAAGCTTGTATCATTGTGTGGGGTTGTTGTGACCAAAGCGCAAGACTCAGCACCTGGTGTTGTTAAACTTCATTGTGTTGAGCTCAGCTTATGGATTGAGGCTGTCCAGATCTCTCTGTGGTGCCTTCCTTCTCAGGTGACCAGAAGTGTTGGCTGCAGGCTGGGTGCAGTCTGGACAGAGTGTGAGGGAGTAACACAACTGTTGTACAAGCTGGCCTGGGACACTGGTGTGTCCCTGAGGGGTGCTGACCGTGGGGCAGACATGACCATGACATTAAAGCTGCCTGTCTTATACCATCTGTAAAATACTTAACTTAGAAAGCTGCAAGTAAGGGGTTCTATTTTGGCAGCACTTTTGTGATGAATTTGGTTAAAATGATGTGACTGACCTTAGAATGTAGACTGAAAAGGTTCTTTTTTTGGTTTGAAACAACAAACCACTAACAACTGTGGAGGTTTGTAAGTAGGAAAAACAAAAGCTTCTCAGCTGTTAAAGTCCACAATGAAAATACTGCAGCTGCCAGCTGAAACTGAAGGGTGAAGTTGTTGGGTTTTTATCATTTGTACTTTCAGACTTTATTGGTTTCACATATTTACTTGTAATGTTTCCATGTTCTAATCACATTTTTTAATGTCTCTCTCTTTTGCCTGGCTGTTAGGCAGTTGAGCAGCTGAACATAAAACCAAAGAGCTACAAGGATCTTTTGACCGATGAGCCCTTCACAAGGCAAGACATTGTCACACTGCAGGTAAACTTTTCTCTCTGTTACCTGTCTTCCTATACAGCCTTTTTGCAGGGGGTGAAATGTTGCTGTTAACACCATGACAGCAGGACTCTGGAATCTCTGAACAGTGGAACACTCTGTGGTGTGTCTGGGGCGTGAGTAGAAGGAGAACTGCTATATTTAATTTGCTCTCACAGATTCATAGGATGGTTTAGGTAGGCAGAGACCTTGAGGATCATCTAGTTCCAAGCCCTTTGCCATGGGCAGGGACACCTTCCACTAGTGCAGGTTGCTGAAGGCCTCATCCAACCTGGCCTTGAACACCTCCAGGGAGGGGGCATTCATGACCTCCCTGGGCAACCTGCTCCTGTGTCTCATCACCCTCACTGTAAAGAATTTCTTCCTTCCTCATCTCCAGTCTAAATCTGCCCTCTTCAAGCTTGAATCCATTCCCTCTCATCACAGTATCACAGTCTCACAGTATTACCAAGGTTGGAAGAGACCTCACAGATCATCAAGTCCAACCTGTTACCACAGAGCTCAAGGCTAGACCATGGCACCAAGTGCCACGTCCAATCCTGCCTTGAACAGCTCCAGGGACGGCAACTCCACCACCTCCCTGGGCAGCCCATTCCAGTGTCCAATGACTCTCTCAGTGAAGAACTTTCTCCTCACCTCAAGCCTAAATTTCCCCTGGCATAGCTTGAGGCTGTGTCCTCTTGTTCTGGTGCTGGCTTCCTGAGAGAAGAGAGCAACCTCCTCCTGGCTACAACCACCCCTCAGGTAGTTGTAGACAGCAATAAGGTCTCCCCTGAGCCTCCTCTTCTCCAGGCTAAACAATCCCAGCTCCCTCAGCCTTTCCTCGTAGGGCTGTGCTCGAGGCCTCTCACCAGCCTCCTTGCCCTTCTCTGGACACGTTCAAGCATCTCAGTCACTACAAGCTCTTGTGAAAAGTCCCTTCCCAGCTATCTTCTAGCCCTCTTCAGGTACTGGAAGGCTGCTCTAAACCCTTCTTTTCTCTAGACTGAACAGAGCCCCAACTCTCACATCCTGTCTCTAGGTGAGCCACAAAGATGTAACTTAGAGCTTGACAGATCTCTAGAGTGATTATTGTGTGCTTTGCAGATAAGAACATTGTTCAGCTTTGTAAACTGAGGGAGGTAAAAAAAAAAGCCACTTAATGCACTGCACAGCACCCACTGCAAACTCCATTTCTCCTATTCAAATGCTGCCCTATCCTAGCTTGCTTTGTTGAGGCCAGAACTGAACCTGAAGTGGTATGTCCAGGATGGGCATTACATTTGCTTATGTGTGTGTGTGATAGGAATCTCTGGTTATTTTTTTCATAGTATTTTCCTTGTGTGAATTGCTGAAAGACAGATCAGTGTCTCCTCTACGAACTCTCTTGTTGACAGCACTGCAGGCAGCATGGTGGCTTCACACTGCCAAGCTCTGCCACCTGTGGCTTTGTTTGTTAGCCAGAGTTCCTGACTGCAATCTGCTGTGTTTCAGTTTGTTGCTCCAGAGCTCTATCCCAAACCTTCTTTCTCTTAAAAAGCTTTCGATTCTGTGTTGAAATTTCTCACTGTTGTTTTCCCACTCCCCTGCTGTAATTTGAGCACTGTGGTATCTGAGAGAGCTGAAATTGAGAGTGAGATGGTAACACTGACCCTGCTGTTTGGCAAAGAAGGAGGTCTAAAGGAAGTTGCTATAAAAATACCCATACTTTGCTGTGTAAGTAAGAGCTGAGGAGAGCTGTCTGTAATAGCTGTGTTCATCAACAAAGAGTAGCATTTCCAGGGGCTGGCTGTGAATGTCCTAGGAAGCAGCCAAGGTACCTGTGTTTGGTAGTGAAATACAACCTGGTGAATGGAAATTTTGAATAATGTCTCTTTATAGATTATTTGTCCTTACACATTCTTCTTTAGTTTGATACATAAAGGGTAATCCTGCCATGGCCAGGGATGTTCTTTAATCAGAATAACAAATTACTTCAAGCTTGACCTCTCTCTCCTAATGTCTGTCATTAAAAGCAAAACCAGAAAAAAAAAAGTTTGCTCTTTCCAGAAGAGAGAAAATGACATAAAATTGGTTGTTCTGTTCCCTGTGCTAAACATTATTCAGACACTAATCATAACCCATCCTTGGAGCTGCTGGAATGGGTCAAGAGGAGGGACACAAAGATATTAGAGGGCTGGAGCTGGAGCACTTCTCTTATGAAGACAGGCTGAAAGAATTGGGGCTGTTCAGCCTGGAGAAGAGAAGGCTCTGGGGAGACCTTACAGCTGCATGGCAGTCTTTGAAGGAGACGTGCAGGAAGGCTGGGGAGGGACTGTTTAGAAGGGCTTGCAGTGATAGGATGAGGGGCAATGGTTTGAAACTGGAGCAGGAAAGACTTAGGTTGGACATCAGGAGAAAGTTCTGCACAATGAGAGTGGTGAAATACAGGAACAGGCTGCCCAGGGCTGTGGTTGAGGCCCCATCTCTTGAGACATTCAAGATCAGACTCAATGTGTCCCTGGGCAGCCTGATCTATTTGGAAGTGTCCCTGCTGCCTGCCAGGGGATTGGACAAGATGATATTTGAGAGTCCTTTCCAACCCAGTGCATCTGTGAATCTTCCCTGGTGAGCACCATCTCAGCTGGTCACTTTGATTTTAGTGATAGTTATTTGTGTCCTATTGCTTTTAAGTTTTCTCATTGAAAAGGACAAATTCTTTTGGATTTGGAAGTAAAGAAAGCAAAATCCTAACTTTAGTTACTAATAAAATCATCTGTGATGTTCTTCTCTTTGTACAGGAATCCACAGTGCTTGCTGCACTTCTCCAGACAGAAATTGCTTTGTTCCCTGTTGAAATGCAGATGTCCTGGGGTAGAGCATGGCAGGTTTTCATCAACATATGGCAACATTGTCAGGCCTAAGGGCAGGAGGGAAAGACTAATACCATATCCTGGTGTGCAAGATGCACTACCAAAACTGGAATGTAGTTGTTCAGGCGAAAGATGTCAGGGGTTCTAGTTGATTACCTTGCTGACAGTGGCAGAAATACTTGTGATGTGATTCCATAAGAAACCCTTCCTAGAGAGCAGCAGTCATTATTATGACTGTGTTTTTTAGACTATAGCTCTTTACCCTCAAGATGAAATTTCTTTTGCTTAGCTGTTTGACCTTACCACAAACTCAGGTCAAGCTTTGCGTCTTCTACAGGGCAAGAGTTACTTTTTTCCAAGTTTCTCTCTCTGGCTTTAGAGTTTATCCTTTTTCCAGCTCTTTTTTCTTTCCTCTGTATTGCTTTGTATCTCTTGTAAATGGAATATTGCTGTGTCTTTTGGCTGTTTCTCATAACTCTTGGGCCCCTCACTACAATAAGGGCAGTGAGGTGCTGGAAGTGGGTCCAGAGAAGGGTGATGAAGCTGGTGAAGAGCTGTTTGACCTTACCACAAACTCAGGTCAAGCTTTGCATCTTTTACAGGGCAAGAGTTAACTTTTTTCCAAGTTTCTCTCTCTAGCTTTAGAGTTTATCCTTATTTCAGCTCTTTTTTTCTTTCTCCTGTATTGCTTTGTGTCTCTTGTAAATGGAATATTGCTGTTGTCTTTTGACTGTTTCTCATAACTCTTGGGCCCCTCACTACAATAAGGGCATTGAGGTGCTGAAAGTGGGTCCAGAGCAGGGTGATGAAGCTGGTGAAGAGCCTGGAGAACAGGTTTTGTGAGGTGCCGTTGAGGGAACCAGGGGTGTTTAATCTGGAGAAGAGGGCTGAGGTGAGACCTTGTTGCTCTCTACAGCTACCTGAAAGGAGGTTGTAGTGGGGGGTGAGGGTTGGGCTCTTCTCTCTAGAAACAAGAGGTAGGATGTGGGGAAAAGGCATCAGTTTGCACCGGGAGGCTGTGGATGCTTCCTCCCTGGAGGCGTTTAAAGCCAGGCTGGATGAGGCCTTGAGCAGCCTGCTCTAGTGGGAGGTGTCCCTGCCTATGGCAGGGGGTTAGAGCTGGATGATCCTTGAGGTCCCTTCCAACCTAAACCATTCTATGATTCTATGATTCTATGATTTACTGAAGCCATTGAAACAGCCTGCCCTGGGAGGTGGTGCAGTTCCCATCCCTAGAGGTGTCCAAGACACATGGCACCTGGGGACATGGTTTAATGACCACAGTGGTGTCAGCTTGACAGTTGGCCTCGATGATCTTACAGATCTTTTCCAACTGAAGCAATTCTATGATGCTGTAATTCTTTTACCTTGGAAGATGATCAGCTCAGCCTAACTTAGCATCCCTTGGATGTATCATGAATATGCTACCAACTGACAGGCAGCTCAAGTACTTGAGGGTTTGGTAGTTATACCCAATGGCAAAGTATGATGTAGAGCACTTGGATGTCTGTGCTGACAGGGTATCTGCAAGAGCAAGGCTGGTGTTGCTGAAGCTTATTTGCAGTGTTCTTACCTCCCTTTTCTGTTTCCCATTCTGCTACATTGCTGTTCGTTGTTGCAGTTGTTTTAAAGGTAGCTTTGAAAGTGCTTTGACATAACAAGATTCCATTAGACTGTGATTCAGAACTAGGTGATTCTTTCAGTCCTGTGTCTTACAGCTTTTCAGCTAGTTTTCAGTCTAAATGTTTAATCTAATTTGAAGTTCTCTTCCAAGTAAATTTCTCATTTAATCTTTGTGACAAAATCTGGTCAACAGTCTGGTAGAAATTATTATTATTAATTAGTGCTACTGTCAATTCTCTGTCTGCTTCAGTCATATGTTTTGCAATTAATTCTTTGTATAATCATGTGGGACTTGTTAGCAAGCACATAAATAAGTATAATCTGGATTCCCTCATGTAAAAGTGGGCAGGCTGAAACAAGCACAGAGCGAAACAGGCTCAGGTAGTGCTTAGCTGACAGTCCTGTGGACTTCTTCCCATTGCAACAAGTGTGAGAGGGTCTTGAGGAGAGCAAAGTAAAGATGCTACAATACCCTGCTTTCATGGAATTAGTCAGGGTTGGAAGGGACCACAAGGATCAGCCAGTTCCAACCCCCCTGCCATGCCCAGGGACACCCTACCCTAGAGCAGGCTGGCCAGAGCCCCATCCAGCCTGGCCTTAAACACCTTCAGGGATGGGGTCTCAACCACCTCCCTGGGCAACCCATTCCAGCCTCTCACCACTCTCATGCTCAACAACTTCCTCCTCACATCCAGCCTGAACCTACCCATCTCCAGCTTTGCTCCATTCCCCCCAGTCCTGGCACTTCCTGATCCTGAGGAGTCCCTCCCCAGCTTTTTTGTAGGCCCCCTTCAGATACTGAAAGGCCACAATAAGGTCACCTGGGAGCCTCCTCTTCTCCAGCCTGAACAGCTCCAGCTCTTTCAGTCTGTCCTCACAGGAGAGGTTTCATACCCTGTTTGGTAGGAGGTGTTTGAAGGAACTAAGAAGAGTTTCCCCTTTAGCTCCCTGTCAATTCTTCATGCTCCACTGTGTTTCTGTTCATAAACCAGAAGCCACAGCTTTCAAATGCGTAAGATAAGGCATAAATGATTCCTCCTCTGGAAACTGTTAGGAGCTATTGCTGGGCTGCATGCTGGCAGAGGAGGGGAGCTAGTGAGAAATGTGGCTCTGCTCAGTGGCAGTGCTTGCAGGTAAGGCAGAGGCAGAGGTGGTCTGTTCCTTTTCTCCAGAAGAATGGCAATAACTCCTCCAGTCCTGTTGTGCCAGTGGTAATAGTCACAGTCCTCTGATGGCAGCCTGCTGAGAGCTTTGCCTGGTAGATGTGCATTAACGAATGCATTTGCTTTGCAGCACAGAAGTGGGGTGGGGAGTTCCTGGATAAATAAATAGACAAAGAGGAAAGCCTGGGTAGAATGCAAACAAGTTTGCTGCAGCTAAAGGGGAAAAAAGGCTCATACTGTTCTGTGCTTCCTTATGTCAGTGTTATTGTTTCTGTATAGCCTAATCAGCCGTGAACCAGGCGAGGTTCCCGACAAGCTGTTAAACACCATTGGCATTTGTGGCAGGAAGCATAACTAATGAGCAAAGCTGGAGCTAGCTGAGCTGCACTCTGTTAATTGATATTTCACTCCTCGGCTATTTCTCCTTCACTCTTTGTGTGACAGAAGGTCAGAGCAGATTTCCTCTCAGTTGTGGCTCAGGGCTTGTTGAGGGCAAATCCTGCATTGATGTGTGCACAGAGTGGCTGGTAAAGAAGTGACACGTTGGGACAGAGGCAGCATGTTGGGACAGAGGCAGCACGTGAGGGTAGGGATGCAGCATGGCCAGCCACATGGTAAGAGGAATCAGGCCCCAAAGCAATCACATGGTGTAAAACTGTGCTGGTCTTAACCTGCTACTTTAGTGGGTTGTGTGTATGGTGCTTAATGCACTTTAAGCAGTTTCCCTACCTAGGTGAAGTTTTGCCCTTCAGCTCTGCCCCAGGTGGCAGATTGCTATAAATCACAGAATCACAGACACATTCAGGTTGGAAAAGACCCCCAGGATCACCAAATCCAACCATTATCCCTACTTTACAAAGTTCATCCTTAAACCATATCCTGAAGCACCACATCCAAACGACTTTTAAAGACCTCCAGGGTTGATGACTCTGCCACCTCCCCAGGCAGCTCATTCCACTGCCTGATGACTCTTACTGGGAAAGAATTTTTCCTAATATCCAGTCTAAACCTACTCAGTGGCAGCTTGAGGCCATTCCCTCTTGTTCTATCACTGTTTACCTGTGAGAGGAGCCCAGCAGCAGCCTCTCCACAGGGTCCTTTCAGATAGCTCTAGACAGTGATGAGGTTTTGCCTCAGCTTCCTCTGTTTCACACTAACCATCCCCAGCTCCCTCAGTCGCTCCTCATCACATTTATGCTTCAGGCCCTTCACAGCTTCCTTGCCCTCCTCTGCACTGGCTCCAGCTCCTCTACATCCTTCTTGTAGCGAGGTGGCCAAAACTGAGCACAGTACTCAAGGTGTGGCCTCACCAGAGTCAAGTACAAGAGGACAATCACCTCCCTGCTTCTGCTGGATACAGCATTTCTAATACAAATCCATTTCTCTATTGGTATTAATACACAAGTCTTGTTTTTTCCTTCCCTGGAAAGGGTAAGTAGTCTTTCTTCCTTCACCTTTTGAGGTGGTACATTTATGTGCAAGGCCTTCTACTGAATCCCAGTACCATTACTCTGCTGCAGAAAAAAGTGAAAAACTTAACTTTCTTCTTGCTGATTTGTGACTTGCCTGTCTTAGAAGGAAAACAAGCCCAGGAAGCAGAAACTCAGGCAGGCAGATGCCCCTGCATATGGAGTTCAGATGTGCCTTAGGCTTTGCAGTGTACCCACCAGACCTTGAGTGATCACATCAGAATCTCTGAATCCCCTCTGAGAGCTCTGTGTTTGTCTTACTAGGTGAGAAGATATCACTGCATTTTCACTTCACTGTGAAGTAGGATGGAGAGAAAGGTGGGTTTTGCTTCTTCTCTCATTCATGTCTTCATGGACATGTAGGATAAGGGAGGTTATTCTTCCCCTGTACTCAGCACTGGTCAGGCCACACTTTGAGTACTGTGTCCACTTCTAGGCCGCTCAATTCAAGAGATGTTGAGGTACTGGAACATGTCCAGAGAAAGGTGATGAAGGTGGTGAGGAGCCTGGAACACAGGCCTGTGAGGAAAGGCTGAGGGAGCTTAGGGTGTGCAGCCTGGAGAAGGAAGAGGCTCAGGGCAGACCTCATTGCTCTCTACAACTACCTTGAAGGGAGGCTGTAGCCAGGTGGGGTTGGGCTCTTCTGCCAGGCAAGCAGCAACAGAACAAGGGGACACAGCCTCAACTTTTGCCAGGGGGAGGTCTAGGCTGGATGTTAGGAGGAAGTTGTTGGCAGAGAGAGTGATTGGCATTGGAATGGGCTGCCCAGGGAGGTGGTGGAGTTGCCATCCCTGGAACTGTTCAAGAAAAGCCTGGATGAGGCACTTAGTGCCATGGTCTGGTTGACTGGATAGGGCTGGCTGCTAGGTTGGACTGGATGATCTTGGAGGTCTCTTCCTACCTGGTTGATTCTATGATTCTATGACTTCTGTCTGGGAAAGCTCCAGCTTGTGATTACTGAAGAGTATCTGGGAGGAGGCTACTTACATCTTCTGCAAACACACTGAGCCTGTTCTCTGCACACATCTTGTTGCCTGTCAGAGAGCAAGGCTGAAATTATCTCTTGATACATACATAAACATGTGTGTGAGGCAATAAATGATGACTGCACCTGAGAGATGGTGTCAGAGGATGGAAAAGTGGTTAGAAAACAGGTCCAGATTTCCTATTCCTTGGCAGTTCTATGCAAGTAAGGCAAGATAAAGATACAGGCACTTTTGACAGTCCATGTCTTGATGCTTGGATATTGAATGGGTTTATGCCCAATAGAATTTCTGGAAATGACTTAGGTGTCCTGGGATGATGTTTTGACCTTTCTATTCTGCAGAGGAGCTTGAGGAGAAGACCTTGAAGTCATTGCAGGCAGAGTATTAAGGGCTGTTTAATAATAGTGTAATGCTACCTAGATCACCAGCAGGCATTCCTTGGCTCTCTCGAACAAAAGGTCAAAGTTGTGCAGAAAGTTGCCCAGAGATGGTATAAAGACTCACAGCTAATGGACTGTGTGGTTTTGCTGTTTTCACAGATTGGGTTGGAAGGGACTCTCAAAGGTCACCTTGTCCAACCCTCCTGCAGTCAGCAGGGATACCTCCAACTGGATAAGGTTGCCCAGGGCCATATTGAGCCTGTCCAGGGATGAGGCCTCAACCACATCCCTGGGCAGCCTTTTCCAGTATTAAACCACTCTCATTGTGCAGAACTTGCTCCTCATGTCCAACCTAAATCTATCCTGCTCCAGGTATGAACCATTGCCCCTCATCCTATCACAGCAATCCCTTCTCAACAGTCCCTCCCCAGCCTTCCGGTAGGTCTCCTTTAAAGATCAAAATGTAGCTCTAAGGTCTCCCTGGAGCCTTCTCTTCTCCAGGCTGAACAGCCCCAATTCTTTCAGCATGTATCTATAGGAGAGGTGCTTCAGCCCTCTGATTGTCTTGTTGGCCCTCCTTTGGACCAGCTCCATCAGGCCCATGTCTCTCTTGTGTTGGGGACCCCAGAGCTGGACACAGTACTCCAGGTGAGACCTCAGCAGAGCAGAGGGGCAGGATCCCCTCTCTCCATCTCCAGCTGTGCTGCTTTTGAGGCAGCCCAGGCTGCTGTTTGCCTTCTGGGCTGCAAGTGCCCATTGCTGGCTCCTGTCCAGCTTCTCACCCATCAGCATCCCCGAGTCCTGCAGGGTTGTTCTCAATGTCATCTTCTCTCACCCTGGATTGATATCTAGGATTACCCTGATGCAGGTGCAGGATTTTGCCTTATTGAACCTCATGATTCTCCTCAGCCTACCTCTGCAGCCTGCCCAGGTCCCTCTGGATGCCATCCTGTCTTTCAGCCTTATCAGCCACACCACTCACTTGGTATCATCTGCAAACGTGCTGCAGGTGCCTCAATCTCACTGTTGATCTCGTTGTTGAAGATGTGAACAGCACTGATCCCAACAGAGACCCTTGAGAGACACCACTTGTCACCCATCTCCATCTGGACATCAAGCTACCCTTTGGATGCAATCATCCACCAATTGTTTACCCACTGGACAGTCCACCCATGAAATCCCTATCTTGAGTAGTCACTCCACAGGGTTTTGATAACACCACTTATTCTTTCCTCCCCCTATTTTTTATTCTTTTTATATGCAGTTCTGTCAGCACAGATTGGAACAGTTCTGAATGCAACAACTTGCTATGAGGTTTATTTGGATTTTGAAATGCATTGCAAATGTTCACAGAGCATGTGCAAATCAGGCACACTGTTAAAAATAGAAGGAGACAGCTAAGAAGAAGGAGAATTTGCATAGAGCTGAGGCCAAGCCACAGACGAAGGAAAGAACCAGGGTGTTGCAGCTCCTCGTTCTTTCTTCTCACAGTGTGCATGTGCAGCCCAGACAGACAACTGTGTCCTGGGCTGCATCAAGAGCAGTGTGGCCAGCAGGGCAAGGGAGGTGATTCTCTCCCTTTACTCTGCTCTCCTCAGACCCCACCTGCAGTACTGTGTACAGTTCTGCAGCCCCCAACACAAGAGGGCTATGGAAATGTTGGGGTGAGTCCAGAGGAGGGCCACAAATATGCTCAGAGGGCTGCAGCAGCTCTGCTATGAGGACAGGCTGAGAGAGTTGGGGCTCTGCAGCCTGGAGAAGAGAAGGCTTCCAGGAGACCTTATAGTGGCTTTCCAGTATCTGAAGGGGGCTACAGGAAGGCAGGGGAGGGACTACTGACAAGGTCTTGTAATGGCAGGACAAGGGGCAATGAGTTTAAAATGAAAGAGGGGAGCTTTAGACTGGATGTTAGGAGCAAGTGCTTTCCCGTGAGGGGGGGGAGACACTGGCACAGGTTGCCCAGGGAGGTTGTGGCTGCTCCCTCCCTGAAGGTGTTTAAGGCCAGGCTGGATGAGGCCTTGAGCAACCTATTCTAGTGGGAGGTGTCCCTGCCTGTGGTGGGGGATTGGAGCTGGATGATCCTTGAGGTCCCTTCCAACCTAAACCATTCTATGATTAATAGATTCAGCTTAGCTCTGTTAGTAACTTATGTAGGCAAAATCTGTGTAATACTATGTTTGGAACTAAAGTTTGGATCCCTAAGGGCCTCCCTGTGACTAGGGTCATTGCTGATCTTGCTTAGGCTTGATTATTTTCTATATTCTTTTCATCTTTCTGTGGTTTAGGGAGCATGGAAGTTATTCTGTCTCTCCCTGTTCACTTTTTCTTTTGCTGTCTGCCCTTCACACCAGTCTGTTGCATGCAGTGGGTGCCTGCCAAGCTCTCTGACATGGGGTTTGTTTTTTTTGATTGTTACTTTCAGGATCCAACAAACCTGGATAAGTTCAATGTGTCAAACTTCTTTCATGTCAAGAACAACATCAAAGTAGTTGATCCAGGTAAGGAGGATTGAAGGTAAGCTGAGAAAACACCAACTCAAATGCACAAATGGTATGGAACTGACACCGGATGGATCCCTCAGTGGCTCTTGGTAACTTTGAAAGCTTCTTGGAAGCAGGAATAATTTGCTGAAACTGTCCCTGTCACATCACAAGGTGTTCAGAAATTTTGAAGCAAAGGCATGGTTCCTTGAGAAATCATTAACTGTCTCTACTGAGTGTTGTGCAAACATGGGAAGCCTTCCAGATCCTCTAGAAATAGGTAGAGGAGGAAAATGATTTGCCCACATGTCCATTAACCTTATACCAGAACCAAGATGAGGAAACCTACATCTTGTTGCCTGTCTGCCAGGATCTCTTCCATGTGTATCAGCATTGTATTGTCCTGTGTGCCAGGCTCTGCTAGGTAATGCCCAGTGACTGAACAAGGGGCAGTGGGTAGGAGCTGAGGCACAGGAAGTTTCATGTAAACATGAGAAGGAATATTTTCCCTGTGAGGATGAAAGAACACTGGAGCAGGCTGCCCAGGGAGGTTGTGGAGTCTCCTCTCCCTCTCTGGAGGTATTCAAGACCTGCCTGGATGTGTTCCTGTGTGATCTGCTATAGGTCCTGCTGTGACCTCTAACAGAGCCAGCTCTGACAAGGAGGTTGGACTGGGTGAGTTCCAAGGTCCTTTCCAGCCCCTGACATTCTGTGATGGCAATGGACATCCTCCAAATTAGAGATCACAGAATAATAGAATCATAGAATTAACCAGGTTGGAAGAGACCTCCCAGATCATCCCATCCAACATAGCACCAAGCCTTGCCCAGTTGACCAGACCATGGCACTAAGTGCCCCATCCAGGCTTTTCTTAACACCTCCAGGCACAGCAATTCCACCACCTCCCTGGGCAGCCCATTCCAATGCCAATCACTCTCTCTGGCAGGAACTTCCTCCTAACATCCAGCCTAGACCTCCCCTGGCACAACTTGAGGCTGTGTCCCCTTGTTCTGTTGCTGCTTGCCTGGCAGAAGAGCCCAACCCCACCTGGCTACAGCCTCCCTTCAAGGTAGTTGTAGAGAGCAATGAGCTCTGTCCTGAGCCTCCTCTTCTGCAGGCTGCACACCCCCAGCTCCCTCAGCCTCTCTTCACAGGGCTTTTCTAAATCTTCTCTAAAGTATTCCCAACATTATTTTAATAATACAAATGAATTATTTTTTTTCTTTCCAGATATTTATGACATCTGCTTCTCAATTATTTTGGGGTGGTTGTTTTTTTTTTTCATAGCTAAGTGCTTAGTAATATCTGTTAATATTAAATTACCGAAGGGAAAAACATTCTCTCCTTTGCCCCTGAGATTTCCTTTAGAAGTGTTTCTAATGAGATCTAATTGCTGGTTCTAAGCAGGATGTGTTTTTCTGGTCCTTATTATGCTCATTTCTGTTTTTTTAAAAGCTGCTAGTTCTGCAAGCAAGCAGCTCTCCTGTTTACTCACTAAAAATAAGCTCAGAGATGGATTATTTAATATTCAGTGAATAGATGTACAAAGACAGAATAAGTGAATCTTCTGAAAAACAAAGGAAATATAAAACCTTAACTTAAATAAAGTCAAATAAAATAAAATAAAATTCTATTCTACTTCTATCTCATTTGAGAGAGGTGATTGTGGCACTTTGAATCTCTTCTGGTAAGATCCCACCTGGAGAACTCCAGCTCTGGAGCACTCCAGCTCTGGAGCTTTTACCACAAGAAGGATGTGGACCTGGTGGAGTGGGTCCAGAGGAGGGCCACAAAAATAGTCAGGGGTCTGGAACATCTCTGCCACAAGGACAGGCTGAGGGAGCTGGGGTTGTTCAGCCTGGAGAAGAGAAGGCTCTAGGCAGACCTAATAACAACCTCCTAGTATCTGAAGGGGGCTGCAAAAAGGCTGCAGAGGGACTGCTTGCAAAGGCCTGCAGTGGTAGGATGAGAGGCAATGGTTTGAAATCAGGGAAGAGCAGATTTAGATTGGATGTTAGGAACAAGTTCTGCATGATGAATGTGGTGGAACAGGTCATTCCAGGAGGTAGTTGAGGCCTGATCCCTGGTCAGGCTTGACAAGGCTCTGGGCAACCTGCTGTAGTGGAGGATATCCCTGCTGACTGCAGTGGAGTAGACTGCATGACCTTTGGAGGTCCCTTCCAACCCAAACCGTTCTAGGATTCTGTGATGCAACAGTCCCAACATGAGATGGCAAGGCAGGCCATTCAGTGAGGAGACAAAGAGAGGAGTTTATTCATGCCCAACTGTATGTTACTTTTGTTGTTCTGTAAGAAGTTCACAAGACTTGCATGAATTTAAAGGGTTTTTGTCGTTTCAAAGACGTTTTTGCAGTAATTGATTTGAAGTTCTGAGGGGTAATGGTTTTAAACTGGAAGAGGGGAGATTTAGACTGGATGTTAGGAGGAAGTTCTTTACAGTGAGGGTGGTAAGACACTGGCACAGGTTGCCCAGGGAGGTTGTGGATGCTTCCTCCCTGGAGGCATTTAAGGCCAGGCTGGATGAGGCTTTGGGCAACCTGCTCTAGTGGGAGGTGTCCCTGCCTATGGCAGGGGGTTGGAGCTGAGGTTCCTTCCAACCTAAACCATTCTATGATTCTATACTGGCATTTATTGTGCTGTATTTCAAGTTATGCTGTTGTTAGTGCTATATATTGCAACTTGTTAGTGCTTCTGCAGGAATAAATACAGTTACTGGACCTTTGTATTTAACAAACATCAGAAATAGCACCTGGAAGATTGTTGTGTACCTTTGATATGTAACAAACCGAAGGAGAACGAAATAGAATCTTGCTTTTAACTCTGAATGGTTTAACTTTGTTTTATCCAGATGAAGAAAAAGCAAAATTGGATCCCTCTTACTATTTGAAAAATACAAATACAGAGACCCGGGAGACCTTACTGGAGCTTTATAAGGAATTCAAAGGCGATGATATTCTGGCAGCCACCATGAAGGCTCCTGAAAAGAAGAAAGTGGATAAGCTGAATGCAGTAAGTTCACTTGATTTGTAGCTTGGCACTGACTGACTTCTTCAGGAATGGTACTGGATGTTTTCCATCTCAGAGGCCATATTGCAGTACAGACAGACACTGCTCCTTCTGTTTGCTGTTACATGGAAGTTTGTCATAGGTGAGAATGTGAGAATCGTGTTGGGATATCCTTAGAAGCACATTGGATGTGTCAGTGAGCTTCTTTTTGTGTAATCATTGTAAAGGAGCCTAAACCTTTTAGAAGTGGAGCACAATAAAAAGGAAGACTCTTTTTGATGTGGTTATGATGTATGAGTTGGCAGAACCTTTTACTCCCAGGTTGTGATCTCTCACTTTGAATTTGTTTATCGTTGCTTCGTGCAGTTATTGGCAGAGAGAACACACCTTAAGGCCAGTGCAAGTGAATCATTTCTCATCTGGGCAAATACATAAATCATCCACAGCTGCTCCTCCAGTTTTTTTCCACTGGAATCCAGAGTTTTTTAGGGAAATATTTTAAAGCATGTTTTTCCAGGTGCATGTTACTGTGTGTTCATAGTTGTCAAGAGAAACAGTTCATCTGCACCTAGGTTTTCTAAGTCAAAGGCTGTTTGAAATGGGCAAGATAGAGTATTCTTTCCTTTGGTAACTGTGGAGTGTGTGTATCTCCCCATGCTTTGATTACACTTACTTCAAAATGGAAGTGCGATGCAGCACATGGCTTTGAGTGAGGTTTAGTGACTGAGAAACATGGGTGACCAAGGAGTCACAGGCTGGATGGGTGGGCAGAGGCCAGTGGGACGAGATTTAACAAAGCCAAGTGCAGCTTTCTGCACCTTGGCCACAACAACCCCAAGCAGTGCTAAAGGCTGGGGACAGAGCGGCTGGAGAGCAGCCAGGCAGAAAGGGACCTGGGGATGCTGGCAGATAGTAGCTGGACATGAGCCAGCAGTGTGCCCAGGTGGCCAAGAGAGCCAATGGCATGTGAGAGGAACAGTGTGGCCAGTAGGACAAGAGAGGTTATTCTTCCCTTGTACTCAGCACGGGTCAGGCCACACCTTGAGTGCTGTGTCCAGTTCTGGGCTCCTCAATTCAAGAGAGATGTTGAGGTGCTGGAAGGTGTCCAGAGAAGGGCAACGAATTTGGTGAGGGGCCTGGAACACAAACCCTATGAGGAGAGGCTGAAGGAGCTGGGGATTGTTTAGCCTGGAGAAGAGGCTCAGGGCAGACCTCATTGCTGTCTACAACTACCTGAAGGGAGGCTGTAGCCAGGTGGGGTTGGTCTCTTCTGCCAGGCAACCAGCAACAGAACAAGGGGACACAGTCTCAAATTGTGCCAGGGGTGGTCTAGGTCTAGGCTGGATGTTAGAAGGAAATTGTTGCCAGAGAGAGTGATTGGCATTGGAATGGGCTGCCCAGGGAGGTGGTGGAGTCAACAAACCTGGAGGTGTTCAGGAAAAACCTGGATGGGACACCTAGTTCCGTGGTCTAGTTGATTGGCCAGGGCTGGGTGCTAGGTTGGAATGGATGATCTTGGAGGTCTCTTCCAACCTGGTTGACTCTGTGATTCTAGGATTTGCCCCTTTGTCAGGGCATCATAGTGTTATAGGAAAACAAAAGAAGCTTGGCAGAAAAAAAAAAGAGGTGAGAGACAATGTGAGGCAAACTCTGTATATGTTGGAGAGTCAGAGGGTCAGCTCAGAGTGTGGATGAATGTAACTATCAACCTACATGAGTGCAACCTAACTTTGTGGGGTTTTTTATAGGCATTGCCCCAGAGTCACCAACCACATCTCTGAATTTATTAGAGCTCTGTAATTTGCTACAAATTCCATGTGTGAGGCTCACGTTTCCTTTTGCAGGAGATTTGCAAAGCTCAGAATAGACATTGGGAGCCAAGGGACAGTGCCTCTGCATGCAGAAGGGCCATGTGTGGGAGGGGGGGTGGTTTACTTTCCACCACAGCATCGCTGTGGTTCACTGGATTTTCCTTCCACTTGCTCAGCAACAGTGGGAGAATGTTACAGATGTCTTGCCAGAAGCACTTCTTTCTTATCTCCACCTGTGGACATACTAATAAAGTCCTGTAATAGAATCATAGAATCATAGATTGGTTTAGGTTGGAAGGGACCTCAGGGATCATCCAGCTCCAACCCCCTGCCACAGGCAGGGACACCTCCCACTAGAGCAGGCTGCTCAAGGCCTCCTCCAGCCTGGCCTTAAACGCCTCCAGGGAGGAAGCATCCACAACCTCCCTGTGCAACACGTTCTGGTGTGTCACCACCCTCACTGTAAAGAACTTCCTCCTAAATCCTTGCACAACAACGTATTTAACTGTCATGGAAGCAGTAAGCTCCTTCAACTCCCAAACTAGAGTTCCATCAGAGCAGATTTTATGGGGAGAATTATTGCTGCTTCATACATTTGTTTCTTTCTTTAGGAGGTAGAGCAGAAAGTCTGCCTTCAGCAGGATGGAGGGGATCAGTCTCTCCTCCCAGGCAATCAGGAACAGAACAAAGAGACGCAGTCTCAGGTTGTGCTGGGGGCTAGGTCTAGGCTGGATGTTAGGAGGAAGTTGTTGCCAGAGAAAGTGATTGGCATTGGAATGGGCTGCCAGGGAGGTGGTGGAGTCGCTGTGCCTGGAGGTGTTAAGAAATGCCTGGATGAGGCACTTAGTGCCATGGTCTGGTCGATTGGGTGCTAGGTTGGACTGGATGATCTTGGAGGTCTCTTCCAACCTGGTTGATTCTATGCTTAGGATGACATTTGTGCGTCTCTAGTACTTATCTAGCATTTTGAGTTGACAAATTCTTAGATCTGATGTCTTTTTCTCCTTTTTCTTTGTGAACAGGCTCACTATTCCACTGGAGCAGTAAGTGCTTCCTTCACCTCCACTGCAATGGTGCCTGAAACTACCCACGAAGCAGGTACTGAAACAACCTAGCCATGAGCTCACTATTTACTTGCCAGCTTTAAAGTGTCCTCCCTAGCACATGTACATTTATGAGGGCTGAAGACATGTATTGATAGTTGGTCAGTAATGAAGCCATGGAAATGTGTTCCCTGAGTGAATATATCCTTACTTCCCTGTGAGCTCATTCTGGAAATAATGGAGCAATTATGAACTAATTTCAGCTTTGATTGGCAGTTACTTAGGTTGAACTGAAATTCATGAGGTATTTTCTATGCCTGGGGACCACAAAATAGGATATCCACTTATGTAAATTAGGAATGAAATATAATCTCTCCTCAAACAGCATACAAAATCTTTACCACCCTTTTGGCTCCACCCAGTATTGGTTAAAATGACAGCAAATTTTGTGCTTGTAGTGGGTTAAGGAACTTACCCCCCATGCACTATTGAAATTCACCAGACCAGTTCAGAGGGCATGGAAGCAAGATAAAGCTATATTTACAGCAGAGCTACATTTGGAAGCATACATACACAATGATAGACCATTTAGCAGTCATACAGAAATCCAGAATCCCCTCCTGAACAAACAAGCCCAGAAGGGGCTCAGAGCCATACCCTCTCTCTCCCAGACCCACAAACAATCAGCAAAGCTGACTTGTTATCTGTTAGTAGAAGATATACTGGCCACAACAACCCCAAGCAACACTACAGGCTGGGGACAGAGTGGCTGGAGAGCAGCCAGGAGGAAAGGAACCTGGAGGTACTGGTGGATGGTAGGCTGAAGATGAGGCAGCAGTGTGCCCAGGTGGCCAACAGAGCCAATGGCATCCTGGCCTGTATCAGGAACAGTGTGGCCAGTAGGACGAGGGAGGTTATTCTGCCCCTGTACTCAACACTGGTCAGGCCACACCTTGAATACTGTGTCCAGTTCTGGGCTCCTCAACTCAAGAGAGATGTTGAGGTGCTGGAAGGTGTCCAGAGGAGGGCAACAAAGCTGGTGAGGGGCCTGGAACACAAACCCTATGAGGAGAGGCTGAGGGAGCTGGAGTTGTTTAGCCTGGAGAAGAGGAGGCTCAGGGCAGACCTCATTGCTGTCTACAACTACCTGAAGGGAGGCTGTAGCCAGGTGGGGGCTGGTCTCTTCTGCCAGGCAACCAGCAACAGAACAAGGGGACACAGCCTCAAGTTGTGCCGGGGGAAGTATAGGCTGGATGNTCACCTGAAATGACAGGGTCTAAATATTGGTTTGTAGAGGCAGCTGCAAATTTTGCTGCTCTTTTAGTCTTCCTTTCCAAAGGAATATGTTCCTCTGTGATCTGTGCTAGAATGTGTGGTCCTGCTCTGGTAGAGGGGTTGGACTCGATGGTCTCCTTGGGTCCCTTCCAACCCCTAATATCCTGTGAACCTGTGAACTGTGAACATATTAGAGCAGAGCAAAGGGGAAATGAAGACAGCAAGGGCTCTGAGGCAAAAGAGAGCAAATTGTTTATACTTTGGCTTTTTATTCCTTTTAGCAAACCAATGAATGATACTGACCTGATCATTATTTTCTTTTTACAACCAATGATCTAATTTCTCTCAGAATATTCCAATTAGCCTCAAACCAGCACAGTGGTAATAACTTTAATTTGCTGCCTAAACACAAATGTATAGAATCTATTTAATGCTAATAATGATTAAATAGCTGAGTAGTGAATATTCCAAGTTGAAGAGAAAGGTCTAAACCTCTCTCCAGGGGAGGTTTAGGTTGGATGTTGGAAGTTCTTCACTGAGCAGGTGGTCAGGCACTGAAACAGGCTGCCCAGGGAGGTGGTGGAGTCACCATCCTTGGAGGTGTTTAAAAGGAGAGTGGATGTGGTGCTTGAGGCTGTGGTCTGGTGATGAAGGATGCTGGGATGAAGGTTGGACTGGATGATCCTGGTGGTCCTTTCCAACCATAGCAATTCATAGTGATTAGATGTTGTGCTGAGGGATTTGCTTTGGTCAAGGACTTGTCAGTGTAAAACTAAGGACTGGACTTGATCATCTTGCAGGTCTTTTCCAATCTAAGGAATTCTGTGATTCTGTCTAGCTTTGGGCACTAACATGAAGCTGTCACATGCTTAGGCAAAGATTGAGTACACTGCCACAACAACACTTAGCAAGCTGAGTTCCTTTACTTGGTGGTGGATTACAGTGGTTTGCAGGTGACTCTGTGAGTGTTGAGAATATCTTACTGGACAGTTTGGCAGAATGGAAGTGGGAACATCCTAGATTGATCCTTCGGTTTAACTTGCCAGTAATGTTTCCAGTAACAGCTTCATTTGTTTTCAGAGCTGGGTAGGTGCTCATGTGTCAGCAATTTGTGGCTGACTGATGAGTACCTGCTTGGCTTTCAAGTTTAACAAGAAACAATTTGGTTTCAAAATAACATTCCTGATTGGTAGGCACTACTTGAAAATGACAGTCTGTGATGAATGCCTCTGTGACTTAGAAATATAATGATATTGCTGGCTCTCAAGGAGTTAGAGGTTTTCTCTAATGGAAAGTGTTATACAGACATGAATGTGAGGTTATCATAGATTAATTGCAGAGTACAGTCCCTGAAGAGCCAGTGCTCCAGGGGAGGAGGTCAGAAAGGACATGGACCTAGTGGAGTGGGTCTGGAGGAGGGCCACAAAAATGATCAAGAGGCTGGAACATCTCTGCCACAAGGACAGGCTGAGGGAGCTGGGGTTGTTCAGCCTGGAGAAGAGAAGACTCCAGGCAGACCTAATAACAACCTCCCAGTATCTGAAAGGGGCTGCAAGAAGGCTGCAGAGGGACTGCTTGCAAAGGCCTGTAGTGATAGGATGAGCGGCGATGGTTTGAAATCAGGGAAGAGCGGATTTAGATTGGATATCAGTAACAAGTTCTGCATGATGAGTGTGGTGGAACAGGTTGCCCCAGGAGGTAGTTGAGGCCCCATCCCTGGTCAGACTTGACAAGGCTCTGGGCCTTGCTCTAGTGGAGGATGTCCCTGCTGACTGCAGTGGGGTTGAACTGGCCAGCACAGGCTCTGGCCAGCACAGGCTCTGGCCAGCCTGGTCTAGAGTAGGATATCCCTGGCCATGGCAGTGGGATTGGAACTAGATGATCCTTGTGGTGCCTTCCAACCCTGATTGATTCTGTGATTCTATGACTGGATGACCTTTGGAGGCTTCCAACCCAAACCATTCTTTGCTTCTATGAAAGTAGAAACCAGCAATTTGTTTTCTGATGATTTGTAAAGATTAAAGAGTAAGCTTCCAGGTAGCTAATTACTGCCTTTTGCTTTGATACAGCTGCTATTGAAGAAGATGTTGTGAGATACAAATACGTGAAGAAGAAAGGCTATGTGCGACTTCACACCAATAAAGGAGACCTAAACCTGGAGCTGCACTGTGACATGGTATTGTGTGCCCCACAAAATGAATCCCCCTAAACAACCTACTGAAAAGGAGCTGGGAATGGAATTGTCCAAAGAAAGGAGCAGTGTCTAGTTGAAAGAGAGGCCAGTGACCAGCTGTCAGTTCTTTTGCTGCCTTTTCGTTACATACACAAGGCTCCACTGTAGAATGTATGGTGTATATTATGCTACTCTATGTATAAATCACAGAATCACAGAATGTTAAGGGTTTGAAGGGACCTCTAGAGACCATTGAGTCCAACCCCTCTGCCAGAGCAGGATCACCTAGGGCAGATAGCAGGGAATACATCCAGGCAGGTTTGGAAAGTCTCCAGAGAAGGAGACTCCACAGCATCTCTGGGCAGCCTGCTCCAGGGCTCCAGCACCCTGACCATAAAGAAGTTTCTCCTCATATGGAAGTGGAGCCTCCTGTGCTCCAGCTCGTGCCCTTTTATGATCCCTGCCTGGTGAATGTGGGGAAGGCTGTGGATGTAGTCTACCTGGACTTCAGCAAATCCCTTGACACTGTCTGCCACAACAAGTGCCTAGCCAAGCTGGCAGCTCATGGCTTGGACAGATTCACTCTGTGCTGGGTCAAGAACTGGCTGGAAGGCTGAGCCTGGAGAGTTGTGGTGAATGGTGCCACATCCAGTTGGCAGTTGTCACTAGTGGTGTTCTACAAGGATCAGTGCTGGGAACAGTCCTGTTCAACGTCTTTATTGGTGATCTGGATGAGGGGATTGAGTCCAGCATCAGTAAGTTTGCAGATGACACCAAGCTAGGAGCAGGTGTTGATCTGTTGGAAGGTAGGAGAGCCCTGCAGAGGGACCTGGACAGGCTGGATGGGTGGGCAGAGGCCAATGGGATGAAATTTAACAAGGCCAAGTGCAGGGTTCTGCACTTTGGCCACAACAACCCCAAGCAACGCTACAGGCTGGGGACAGAGTGGCTGGAGAGCAGCCAGGAGGAAAGGGACCTGGGGGTACTGGTGGATAGTAGGCTGAAGATGAGCCAGCAGTGTGCCCAGGTGGCCAAGAGAGCCAATGGCATCCTGGCCTGTATCAGGAACAGTGTGGCCAGTAGGACGAGGGAGGTTATTCTTCCCCTGTACTCAACACTGGTCAGGCCACACCTTGAGTACTGTGTCCAGTTCTGGGCTCCTCAATTCAAGAGAGATGTTGAGGTGCTGGAACGTGTCCAGAGAAGGGCAACAAAGCTGGTGAGGGGCCTGGAACACAAACCCTATGAGGAGAGGCTGAGGGAGCTGGGGTTGTTTAGCCTGGAGAAGAGGAGGCTCAGGGCAGAGCTCATTGCTGTCTACAACTACCTGAAGGGAGGCTGTAGCCAGGTAGGGGTTGGTCTCTTCTCCCAGACAACCAGCAACAGAACAAGGGGACACAGCCTCAAGTTGTGCCGGGGGAGGTCTAGGCTGGATGTTAGGAGGAAGTTCTTGCCAGAGAGAGTGATTGGCATTGGAATGGGCTGCCCAGGGAGGTGGTGGAGTCGCCGTGCCTGGAGGTGTTCAAGAAAAGCCTGGCTGAGGCACTTAGTGCCATGGTCTGGTTGACTGGATAGGGCTGGGTGCTAGGTTGGACTGGATGATCTTGGAGGTCTCTTCCAACCTGCTTGATTCTATTAATTGTTCCTTGTCCTATCACTGGACACCAACAGAGCCTGGCACCTTCATCCTGACACCCACCTCTCAGGTATTTATAGATACATCATAAGATAATATTAAATATGTAATATAGATATATTGTAAGATCTCTGTGAACAGTCCCACACATTTTAGTGGACCACTTACAGTGTGTCAAGGTATGTGTTTAGAGTTTTGAAAGGTCAGTGACCCAAACAATGACAAGAGAAGTAGAGAGAAAAAAGAAAGAAGAAGACAGAGAAGAGAGAATAACCCAAGGTTTCACAGCAGGTTACTAGCAGGACCAGGAAAAGAGCCTCAGTGCAGTCTATCAGCCTGAGTAATGACAGGACAAGGGGTAATGGGTTTGAACTGGCAGAGGGGAGATTCAAACTAGATGTCAGGAAAGAGTTCTTCCCAGTGAAGGTGGTGAGACACTGGCATAGGTTGCCCAGGGAGGTTGTGGTGCACAGAATCACCCAACGTGATCGAAGATCACGTTGGGTGATTCTGTGCTCCACAGCCTCCCTGGAGGTCTTCAAGGCCAGATTAGATAAGGCCTTGAGCAACCTGTTCTAGTGGGAGGTGTCCATGCCTATGGCAAGGGGTTGGAACTGGATGAGCTTTGAGGTCTCTTCCAACCTAAACCATTCTATGAGTACATGCAGGTAAGATCCCCAGAAACACTTCATTTGCTTCTAAATCCTGAGCTTTACAGGACAAAAACCCTTATAATACCTTTTTTTTTCCACTTCTTTTTTACTTCATTTTCTAAGGTCTAAGCTTTCAAACATCTTCCCCTTGGCAGTAAGAGGTAGAGATTCATTTTAAACCCCAGCAGAGTGTTTTTATAGTGGGTAGAGTCTGATTCAGGGGGAAATCTGTGACTCTTAGAATAATAAACATGGCAAGAGTTATGCCAGATCGAGGAGTTGTGGCAACATTGATGTCTCAGACGTCACTGCTTGCTTATTTATTTGGACAGCCACATCTATAAAAGGAAACAAAGTTTTCAATGTAAAAAGCCCAAACCTTCCCTTGTTTACTGAGATTTTTATCTCAAGAGGTTATAGGTCTGAAGGTTTTAGGAAGTTGAAGGATGAGAAGAGGGATTTAAATGGTAAAATTTCTGCTTGTTGTGACCCTCACAGAATTTCAGGACAGTGATGCTGGCTAGGAGCTGGGGTGGCTGGGGTGAAATCCAGAGATGCACTGGGAGAAGGCATCCTTTTTGGCCTTGGAGAATGAAAAAGGAGCAAACAGGACAAGATTTCCCTTCTCTTCCTTTCTCTCACACGAGTAAGGAGCAGGATATGTGTAAACATCTCAGGCTGACCTATGGAAACCATATGGAAATCTCCACAGCAGCTGCCATGCCAATGATTCTGTAGGTGCCTGTCATCCCTGCAGGTGTTTTCCGTGCTCTGAAATAGTAACACTGTGTCATAAGGCAAAAAGCAGAGGATGTTAGTACAGCAATATTTGGGGGAAGCAGTAGAATGAGCAGATTGCCTTGAATCATTTGGTTTGCCATATGTTCTCAAGCTGGCTCCTGCAGGCTGGCTGCAGCTATTCCTACCAGTGTGGGTGTTCTGGCCACGTGTGTCACCAGTGTCACTCAGTCCTGAGGAGCCTCTCTCAATTGCCTGTTATAAACCTCCGGGAATACTGTGTACAGTTTTGGGCTCCCCAGTTCAAGAGAGACACGGAGAGAGTCGAGTGGAGAGCTACAAGTATGACTGTGGAACTTGAACATCTCTGCTATGAGGAAAGACTGAGGGCCTTGGGGCTGTTCAGTCTTAAGAGGAGAAGGCTGAGAGGGGACCTGTATCTGCAAGGTGGGTGTCAGGATGAAGGTGCCGGGCTGTTTTTGGTGGTGCCCAGTGACAGGACAAGGAACAAAGGGTACAAGCTGGAACACAGAAAGTTCCACTGTGTCCACTTCTGGGCTCCTCAATTCAAGAGAGATGTTGAGATACTGGAACCTGTCCAGAGAAGAGCAGTGAAGCTGGTGAGGAGCCTGGAGCACAGCCCTGTGAGGAGAGGCTGAGGGAGCTGGGGTCGTTGAGTCTGGAGAAGAGGAGGCTCAGGGCAGACCTCATTGCTGTTTACAGCTACCTGAAGGGAGGCTGTAGTCAGGTGGGATTGGGTTCTTCTCCCAGGCAAGCAGCAACAGAACAAGGGGACAGTCTCAAGTTGTGCTGGGGGAGGTATAGGCTGGATGTTAGGAGGAAGTTGTTGGCAGAGAGAGTGATTGGCATTGGAATGGGCTGCCCAGGGAGGTGATGGAGTCACCGTGCCTGGAGGTGTTAAAGAAAAGCCTGGATGAGGCACTTGGTGCCAAGGTCTGGTTGAGTGGATAGGGCTGGGTGCTAGGTTGGACTGGATGATCTTGGAGGTCTCTTCCAACCTGGTTGATTCTGTGTTTCTATGAGGAGACACTTCTTTATGGTGAGGGTGACAGACTCCTGGAACAGGCTGCCCAGAGAGGTTGTGGAGACATTCAAAACCTGCCTGGATGTGTTCCTGTATGGCCTGTCCCAGGTGATCCTGCTCTGACAGTGGGGTTGGACTGGATGGTCTCTGGAGGTCCCTTCTAACCCCTGCCATTCTGTGATTCTGTCTGATACTCATTGTGTTTCCTTTTCTCCAGATGCATTCCTGCACACCTCCCATTCACACACACTGCTTCCTCATGTGCAGGTTGGAAGTGTGCTTTGTTTTACACAACCAGACCTGCTCCAACTCTGGCCTCTAGCTATCTCTTTCTTTCATTTCTCTGTGTCAATTAAATCTGGGTGAATTAAGCAGACCCTTGGCACTGTGGAGAGGAAAAAAGATGTATATTTAGAAGAAGTAGGAAAAGGTTGCTGCTTTGAGAACATTTTCACAACATCCACTTTAGGTCATCAGCCTGAGTCTATTAAATCAGTTCTTCTGGGAGGGACCTGATTTTCTGCCTTTACTATATAAGGAGTTTGTGCTTCTAACTTTGGGTTTCCTGTGCTACACTGTGGTTAGACACATAAGGTAGCTCAGTGCAGATAGAGCAAACATAGAAGCATAGAATGGTCTGGGTTGGAAAGCACCTCCAGGGTCTGGGTTGGAAAGCACCTCCAGGGTCGTCCAGTCCAACTCTCCTGCAGTCTGCATCAGGGGTGGTGGCCTGCATCAGGAATGGTGTGGTCAGCAGGAGCAGGGAGGTCATTCTGCCCCTGTACTCTGCACTGGTTAGACCACACCTTGAGTACTGTGTTCAGTTCTGGGCCCCCCAGTTTAGAAGGGACATCGAGATGCTTGAGCGTGTCCAGAGAAGGGCGACGAGGCTGGTGAGAGGCCTCGAGCACAGCCCTACGAGGAGAGGCTGAGGGAGCTGGGATTGTTTAGCCTGGAGAAGAGGAGGCTCAGGGGTGACCTTATTGCTGTCTACAACTACCTGAGGGGTGGTTGTGGCCAGGGGGAGGTTGCTCTCTTCTCTCAGGTGGCCAGCGCCAGAACGAGAGGACACAGCCTCAGGCTGCGCCGGGGGAAGTTTAGGCTCGAGGTGAGGAGAAAGTTCTTCACTGAGAGAGTCATTGGCTACTGGAATGGGCTGCCCAGGGAGGTGGTGGAGTCGCCGTCCCTGGAGCTGTTCAAGGCAAGGTTGGACGTGGCACTTGGTGCCATGGTCTAGCCTTGAGCTCTGTGGTAAAGGGTTGGACTTGATGATCTGTGAGGTCTCTTCCAACCTTGGTGATACTGTGAGACTGTGATACTGTGACATCCTCCATTAGATTGGGTTGCTCAGAGCCTTGTCAAGCCTGACCTTGAACAGCTCCATGGATGGGGCCCCGATTACCTCCCTGGACAAACTGTTCCAACTGTCCCATCACCTTCATGGTGCAGAACTTGTTCCTAACATTCAATCTAAATCTGCTCTTCTCTAATTTCAAACCATTGCCCCTTGTCCTATCGCTCCAGGCCTTTGCAAACAGTCTCTTTGCAGCCTTCTTGCAGGACCCCTTCAGCTACTGGAAGGGTGCTATTGGGTCTTCCCAGAGCCTTGTCTTCTCCAGGCTGAACAGCCTCAGCCTATCCTTACAAGCATATAACACAAATATATGTCACAAACATACAATGGATCTACTGAGACTGCAAAGATGGACTTAGACAATGTCTTGTCAGTGTGAAATGAATGATTGGACTCGATGATCTTGAAGGTCTTTTCCAATCTGGTGAAGGGCCTGGAACACAAACCCTGTGAGGAGAGGCTGAGGGAGCTGGGGTTGTTTAGCCTGGAGAAGAGGAGGCTCAGGGCAGAGCTCATTGCTGTCTACAGCTACCTGGCTGTAGCCAGCTGGGGGTTGGGCTCTTCTGCCAGGCAAGCAGGGGTTGGGCTCTTCTGCCAGGCACCCAGAAATAGAACAAGGGGACACAGTCTCAAGTTGTGCCAGGGGAAGTATGGACTGGATGTTAGGAGGAAGTTCTTCACAGAGAGAGTGATTGGCATTGGAATGGGCTGCCCAGGGAGGTGGTGGAGTCAACAAACCTGGAGGTGTTCAGGAAAAGCCTGGATGAGGCACTTAGTGTCATGGTCTGGTTGACTGCGTAGGGCTGGATGCTAGGTTGGACTGGATGGCCTTGGAGGTCTCTTCCAACCTTGTTGATTCTGTGATTCTAAGTTGTGCCAGGGAAGGTCTAGCCTGGATGTTAGGAGGAAGTTGTTGGCAGAGAGGGTGATTGGCATTGGAATGGGCTGCCCAGGGAGGTGGTGAAGTCGCCGTGCCTGGAGGTGTTGAAGAAAAGCCTGGCTGAGGCACTTAGTGCCATGGTCTGGTTGAGTGGATAGGGCTGGGTGCTAGGTTGGACTGGATGATCTTGGAGGTCCCTTCCAACCTGGTTGATTCTATGGTTCTATGATTTAATCTAAGAAATTCTGGGATTCTGGGAAATGCCAGAATGAAGCCTTTCTAAACACATCCAGCTCACCCAGCTTGTGTATATGCATGATAATAGTCTTAATTAATCACACAGCAAGTGTTTTATCAGCTCTCCTGCCTTATTCAGTGCACAGGTTGAACCAGTTCTGGGAGCTGTTTAGTGAAATGGTTTATATGCAGGATTTGGTTTTCCTGAAAAAAGTGTACAATCTGGGAAAGGTCCTTAAATGCTCTCAGGGGACCTGGACTCTGTCATAATGCTTGCCCAAAATATTTGGTGCCTGACTTTTCAACACATTTTGCATGGGTAGTAGCCCAGCTTTTCAGAAAGCAAATTCCAGCCCAGAGCTCTGCGTTTATGCACACTGAGATCACCAGCAAAATTGGACCCTCTGGATTGCACACCCAGGACTGTGCTACTTGAGCCACTGAGAGCAAATAACAGTATTAGGTTGTCACTGCTGTTTGAACAGACAAAATCCCTGTGATTGGCAGAACTCATCCATCTGCTCTCTCAAGTGGCGCAACTGCAGGAGCAAGTGAATGATTTATAAGGCATGTTACAGTGGTGTGATGGTTTGGGTGTCCCCTGCCCCCCACACTTTAGAAATCACCCAGACTAGACTCAGCCAGCTCTGGAAATATGAATGAAGCTTTTATTTACAGCTGGCACGATTTACAAGCAGATATTTACAGTATATACAGTTATAGACAGAAATATACAAGGTAAAAGTAATACAGAAACACAACTCCCCTCCCAGAAACCTGAGTCCTCAGGAGGGGCTCTCAACCACCCCTCACCTTCCCCCTACCCCTCTCAACCTTACCCCAGTCCCAAGGAAGAATGGAGGTTCGGCCAAGAGGGTTAAGAAGCAAAGGTGAATCAGCAAAGCAAATGGAGGGTGAGGTTAGAAAGCAAGATGGAGTTCAGCCAGCAACCCCAGCTCCCCAGCAGGCAAAGAGCTGAGAGCACAGCCCAGCACAGAGTGCCCAACCGAAGTGCAGAGCAAAGTGACTTTATCTAATGTTTTGCTTTTCCTTTCTACACATCTCAGCAAGACTGTGAGCGAAGTAGACCTCACCATTGTTTTAATTTCTCAGCCTATGATCTAATTCTTCTCACCAAAACATCCCAGCTAGGCTCAAACTAGCACAAGTGGTGCTTGGCTTGTCTTTTTAAAGGCTGGGCACAGCCTGCCCTCTTCTTGTCTTGGCCTGACCACAGGCTCCATTTTTTAGTTGCTGGGTGATACTCTGTGCTCTGGTTATTATGGAAGCCACCCATAGCAGTGGTTGTATTTGCACAGCACTGCAAATGTGTGATTGTGAAATGCTTTAGGAAGCTTGAGGATGAAGTTGCTATATAAATGTGAGAAATGAGTACCTGTGTCTGGAGGTAGGACTTGCAACATCCAAATTACATTTTAAAATAGCCCTGTGGGTTAGGTTTCAGCATACACTGTGAGGTGTCTATTTCTTGCTGAAGTAGACAATAGCAAATGCCACACTTGCTGCCTCACAGTGTTCGTCTGCTGTGTCAGTAGGACAAGGGAGGTTATTCTGCCCCTGTACTCAGCACTAGTCAGGCTACACCTTGACTACTGTGTCCAGTTCTGGGCTCCTCAATTCAAGAGAGATGTTGAGGTGCTGGAAGGTGTCCAGAGAAGGGCAGCAAGGCTGGTGAGGGGCCTGGAGCACAGCCCTGTGAGGAGAGGCTGAGGGAGCTGGGGGTGTGCAGNAGACTGTATTTAAGCAAAGTATTCTTGCAGTTGTGCTCTCAGCAGTCTGCTTCTGAGGTCTACCCAGTACCTCTTTGTATTCAGCACCCCCCTTGGGTTCTTACTGCCTCTCCCTTCACAGCTCTTTGGGCTCCTGTTCTTTCTTTGCCCTGTTTTATGAGAGCTATCTGGCAGCATGGCTTGTTTGGAGTTCAGTCCATATGTAACTTTTATTTAGAAATAAATCTAGACATCTTCATAATAGTACTACTTTAAAGTGCCAATCAATGAGAGTGATAGCCAGGAGATTTTCTCCTCATCAAGAAATGTTTCCTATTGATCTAGGGCAGGAAATCAGCACTGCAGTGTGATTGAAGTCATCAGTTACTTTGTGACAGGATTCAGAAAGGGAGCATGAAATAGAGCTGGAATCCAGATTATTGTCCGCGTTTGAAATCACTTGTTCAGAGCACCAGAAAACTTCTCGTGGCTTTCAGAAAGATGATGTGTGACTTAAGTCACTGACCTAAGAAAAAGCAATGAAAAAGCTTCAGAAGATAAACTGGATATTTTCTTTTTCCCCACCCTTTTGAATGTGTGCCTCGAATGAGCAAAGGCACACTGCTGTTCTCTCTGCATCCCAGCGGTGGGCCTGGTGCTCTCTCTCGATGCTTGTTTTTCTCCTGGTCTCCTTACTCTGATACAATGTGCTCCTCCTGATGGGGACTAATCAGATAGCCATTTGTTAGGGACCTTTTCCAGGAAGATGACTTCAGCTGGGCATAAGCCTCAAATTGTTGTATACACTAATTGGAAACAAACCTTAGAAAAATTCTACTTGCCAGCAGTAATGCTGCAGTGCAGAGCTTTAACAGCATCCAGCAAGTGTTAGTCCTGTAGCTCTGGTCTTATGCATTGCCAAACACATAAGAAATAGCTGATGAAAGGCAATGAGTGTCACTGGATTTCTTGTGGTTTAGTCACTGTGATTTTTCTACTCTCTTCAAGTTGTTTTAGCTGCTTTGATCGGGATGTTGTGGGGAGCAACTGCCTGTATCATCACAGAATCCTAGAACGGCTTAGGCTGGAAAGGATCTCAGAGATCATCTACTCCAACCCCGCCCTGCCATGGGCAGGGATGCCTCTCAAATGGACTCAGCTGCTCAAGGCCTCATCCAACATGGCCTTAAACCAGCCCCAAAGGGGAGGCATCCACAACCTCCCTGAGCAGCCTATTTCAGAGTCTCACCACCATTGTACTGAAGGACTTCCTAAGTTGCAGTCTAACCCTGCTCTCCCTCAGCTTCAAACCATTCCTCCTTTTCCTGTTGCTAGACACCCTTATAAAATGTCCCTCTCCAGCCTTCTTGTAGGATCCCTTCAGGATTGGAAGATAGCTCTAAGGTCCCCCAGGATCTTCTCTTCTTTGGGCTGAACAACCCAATCTGTGTGTATTCTGCTTACAAAGCAGTTACACCGTGTATTGGAGCAGCCTTCTAAGGCACGAGGCATGCATCAAGTCAAATGGACTTGGATGTGGAAGTACCACAGCAGTATGGTGGAAGGGTTTGAGTGGAGAGCTGGGAGCTGGTAAACCCTGAGTTCTGTGCCTTTGCCATGAGCTTGCTGCAGGCTGTGGCTGTGTTATTTGGTGACGGTTTTGTTTAAATTAATGGCATCCCATTTTTGATTTACTGATTAGCAGTAAATGTAGCTGCAATTCTGAATTCCCAGGCAGTAACATGTTTGATAGATGTGTGATTGCTGGAGTGCAGCTGTGCAAATAACCTAGGCTGCCTGTTGGAAACAGCAGCCCTGCCTAAGAGTAAACAGCAGCAGACTCTTTGTCTCTGTATCTGTGAAAGGGAACAAACATTCTTGTCTTTGCCTCTAGATTGCTTTGAGCCTTTCTTGTTTAGTGCTTGTACTTTATTGTGCCATGGAAATACATACATATAATAACACAGATTTTTATATATATATATAATAAGTTTGGTGGGTTTTAGTACATAAAAAAACAGTCCACAACAGCCTGTCAAAATGATCCCCCAGGTGGTCCAATTCTGGAGCCCTCATTACAAGAAGGATGTGGACGTGCTGGAGCGTGTCCAGAGAAGGGCCACTGGGTTGATCAGAGGGCTGCAGCAGCTCTGCTATGAGGACAGACTGAAAGAGTTGGGGCTGTTTAGTCTGGAGAAGAGGAGGCTCCCAGGTGACCTTATTGTGGCCTTTCAGTATCTGAAGGAGGCCTACAAAAAAGCTGGGGAAGGACTTTCCAGGATATCAGGGAGTGACAGGACTAGGGGGAATGGAGCAAAGCTGGAGATGGGTAGGTTCAGGCTGGATGTGAGGAGGAAGTTGTTGAGTATGAGAGTGGTGAGAGGCTGGAATGGGTTGCCCAGGGAGGAGATTGAGGCCCCGTCCGTGGAGGTGTTTAAGGCCAGGCTGGATGAGGCTCTGGGCAGCCTGCTTAGGGTAGGGTGTCCATGCCCATGGCAGGGGGGTTGGAACTGGCTGATCCTTGTGGTCCCTTCCAACCCTGTTTAATTCTGTGTTTTGGTGCTCTTCTGTCATCTCTCCTTTGTGAGTTCTCCTCATACAAGTGGTCCCTCTTGGGTGATGATCTGGTGGTTAAAGACATACCCACAGTGGCAGCTGAACGCTGAGCTGTAACTGCCATGGCAGGCTGTGTGTAAGCTCACCTGTCTCTAAGGTTTAATAAGGTTTAAGGGCAAGTTGGCATCACAAAGAAGAATGTGAGATGGATTTCAGAGCTCCATCCAGCACTCCAGAAATGCTTTTTGAGGTTTTAGGACCTGGCAAACTGTGCTTAATGATGATGTCTTGGCATAACTATCTGAAGAAGCCATTATTCTACAAACACTGCTGCTTTAATCTTCTGAGGCCCTCTGACCTGTTAAATATGCCTGTGATCTATCACTGTGTCATCCAGCCCCTCTTCTTTGAAATCATTTCTCCTTTTGTGTGATGAGGGACTGTTCTGAAGATCAGAAGCCTATAAACCTCTAATCCATTTCCAGTGGGAAAGAAGTGAGTTGCTGAAAATCTCTTTTGGCCCCCTGGCATGCTAGGATACCCCACTCTTTCTGAATCCCTCCTTCTCTCTCTTACTTAACCATCCATTCTGCCAGCATCATCATGGCACTGTATGGCACATAACTGGCTGATGTCTTACCAGGCTCTGTTGACTTAGTATTATGGTTGTAGGGATGAAGTACGTGATCCTGACATGGTTGCAAATAGAATCAACCAGGCTGGAAGAGACCTCCCAAGATCATCCAGTCCAACCTAGCATCCAGCCCCATCCAATCAACTACACTATAGCACTGAGTGCCCCATCCAGGCTTTTCCTGAACACCCCCAGGGACGGTGACTCCACCACCTCCCTGGGCAGCCCATTCCAATGCCAATCACTCTCTCTGTGAAGAACTTCCTCCTAACATCCAGTCTATACCTCCCCCAGCACAACTTGAGACTGTGTCCTCTTGTTCTATTGCTGGTTGTCTGGGAGAAGAGACCGACCCCCACCTGGCTACAGCCTCCCTTCAGGTAGTTGATTTAGTGCATTATTTCTTTTCATCAAAGTAGGGCATTGTAAGAAAGAGTTGCATCTTTCAACTTTGAAAGTTCTTGTCTAAAGAAACTGAAAGCCAAAAAAACCCAAACTGTCCTTCTCCAGTGGGAGAACACCTGGATAAAATAGTTATTTCTTGGTGTGCTTTTAACTTGAGGTGCTGCAGCAATCTATTGCTCTCTTGTTATTGGAAGTCCAGAGAAGGGCAACAAGGCTGGTGAGTGGCCTGGAGCACAGCCCTGTGAGGAGAGGCTGAGGGAGCTGGGGGTGTGCAACCTGGAGAAGAGGAGGCTCAGGGCAGACCTCATTGCTCTCTGCAACTACCTGAAGGGAGGTTGTAGCCAGGTGGGGTTGGTCTCTTCTCCCAGACACCCAGCAACAGAACAAGGGGACACAGTCTCAAGTTTTGCCAGGGGGAGGTCTAGACTGGATGTTAGGAGGAAGTTTTTGGCAGAGAGAGTGATTGGCATTGGAATGGGTTGCCCAGGGAGGTGGTGGAGTTGCTGTCCCTGGCAGTGTTCAAGCAAAGACTGGATGGGGAACTTAGTGCCATGGTCTGCTCAGTTGGGTAAGGCTTGGTGCTGTGTTGGACTGGATGATCTGGGAGGTCTCTTCCAACCTGGTTGATTCTGTAATTCTAAGCAGAAGGCTCTTCACAGCCATATTGACCAGCAGGTCACTTCTAGGTTGTTCTGAAACTGCTAGTTTAAATATTTTTGATTTGAGGGACATAACAGCCATGCTTGAAGAAGGAGAAATGCACTGATGTGAAATGGTAGTAAGAAGTGGCTCATCTGGATGCTGCTGTTGTGTGCTTGCCCTCAGTGCTCTTCTGCAGCAGTGAAGGGGTAGTGGAAGTCCCTGGTGTTCCCCACTGCTTGTGCCTGGATGGCACATTCGGTGTGGGGCTGATGAACGTGCTCTGTCACCTCTCTGTGGACTTGTCCCTGCACTGTGTGGCTTGCTGCCCTTGGCCATCTCTGCATGGTTTCCTGGCAGCCTTTGGCGTTGGGTAATTGGTGGGAAGCCTTGTTGTGCATTTGGACCTCTCTGCCTCCCTGACAAGCTGGGTCTGGGGAAGGAATTGTGTCACTTGTCTAGGTGACATTTGACAGTGCAGGCATCCCATACCAGCTGTGTCTGCCACTTAGGGATCCCAAACCAGAGAATGAGGGGGGGTGTTTTGGAGCTACACAGCTGCTGCTCTTCATCTTTCTCTGACATGTTTGTACCTTGGCTCCTCTGATGAGAGCAAGATGACCTTGGGAGGCTGACAGCTACCAGAGCTTTGCTGTCTAGTGGGGAAGTGGTTGCATCTTCTGAAAAGGTAGAATTTATGTGCAGTCAGTTGCAGACTGACAAAATGCCAGGAAGCCATCGTGGGATCTGGGATACTCCAAGTTTAACAGCTTCTGGAGGTTGCTGAAAGAGTTAAAGCTGCATCTTCATTTAAGCTGTACCCACTGGTCACAGCATCACAGGATGTTAGGGGTTGGAGGGGACCTCCATAGGTCATCGAGACCAACCCACCTGCCAGAGCAGGACCAGACAATCTAGCTCAGACTGCATGGGAACAGATCAGACAGGTCTTGAAGGTCTCCAGAGAAGGAGATTTCACAGCCTCTCTGGGCAGCCTGTGCCAGTGCTCTGTGACCCTTACAGTAAAGAAACTCTTCCTCATGTTGAGGTGGAACTTCCTGTGCTGTAGTTTACATCCATTGATCCTTGTTCTGTCACAAGGCACAACTGAGTAGAGTTTGTCCCCTCCCTCTTGACTCCCCGCCCTCAGATATTCATAAACATTGATTAGATCCCCTCTAAGTTTTCTCTTCACCAGACCAAACAGCCCCAGGTCCCTCAGCCTCTCCTTACAGGGCAGTGCTCCAGCCCCTTCAGTATCTTCATAGCCCTCCCTTGGACTCTGTCAAGTAGATCCCTGTCCCTCCTGAACTGGGGAGCCCAAAACTGAATGCAGTATTCCAGGTGAAGTCTACCCAGGGCAGAGCAGATGTTATGTTGTGCTTGCTGACCCCATCCTCATCAGCACCCAACCATGGCTGACAAGTTCCTCAACCCTCCTCTAGCTGACAAATTTGAGGGAGGGGAGAGAACTGTTTTCTTTTCTCCTGCTGCAGTAAATAAATCCTAGAATGGTTTAGGTTGGAAGGGACCTCAAGGATCATCCAGTACCAACCCCCTGCCATAGGCAGGGACACCTCCCACTAGAACAGGTTGCTCAAGGCCTCATCTAATCTGGCCTTGAACAACCTCCCTGGATAACCTGTGCCAGTGTCTCACCAACCTCACATGAAAGAACCCTTTCCTAACATCCAGTTTGAATCTCCCCTCTGCCAGTTCAAACCCATTCCCCCTCGTCCTGTCATTACAAGACCTTGTCCCTCCCCAGCCTTCCTGTAGCCCCCTTCAGATACCAGAAGGCCTCTATAAGGTCTCCTCGAAGCCTTCTCTTCTCCAGGCTGCAGAGCCCCAATTCTCATAACCTGTCCTCATAGCAGAGCTACTAAAGCCCTTTGAGTATCCTTGTGGCCTCCTCTGGACTCATTCCAACAGTTCCATGTCCTTCTTGTGTTGAGGGCTCCAGAACTGCACAAATAACTCCAGGTGGGGTCTGACAAGAGCATAGTAAATGGTGGAGGAAAAGTAATGGCTGTGACTAGGGCTGATGACTTTGCCTCTGGAGAGGTAAGAGTTAACACTGGCAAATAAGATGAGCGCTTTAGCTGCCTTGTTTAACTTGAGCTGCACTCAGCTAAACTGATTGATTGTCCCTGTGTTTGCAAAAAAAAAAAAGGAAGTGAAAAATAAACCAAGTGTGTCATTTTTTACATTTTTTATTGGCAACTTATTTAAGCTGAACATCTTGCTCAGGCTTGGATCAGTGCTGGGCCCCATCCTCTTTAACATCTTCATAGATGATCTGGATGAGGGCATCGAGTCAGTCATCAGCAAGTTTGCAGATGACACTAAGCTGGGGGCAGATGTGGCTGGGCTGGAGGGCAGAAGGGCTCTGCAGCGGGACCTTGACCGCCTGGACAGATGGGCAGAGTCCAGTGGGATGGCATTCAATAGCTCCAAGTGCAGGGTGCTGCACTTTGGCCACAACAACCCCATGCAGAGCTACAGGCTGGGGTCGGAGTGGCTGGAGAGCAGCCAGACAGAGAGGGATCTGGGGGTGCTGATTGATACCCACCTGAACATGAGCCAGCAGTGTGCCCAGGTGGCCAAGAGAGCCAATGGCATCCTGGCCTGCATCAGGAATGGTGTGGCCAGCAGGAGCAGGGAGGTCATTCTGCCCCTGTACTCTGCACTGGTTAGGCCACACCTTGAGTACTGTGTTCGGTTCTNGTCGCCGTCCCTGGAGCTGTTCAAGGCAGGATTGGACATGGCACTTGGTGCCATGGTCTAGCCTTGAGCTCTGTGGTAAAGGGTTGGACTTGATGATCTGTGAGGTCTCTTCAACCTTGGTGATACTGTGAGACTGTGAAAATAAACCAAGTGTGTCATTTTTTATTGGCATCTTATTTAAGCTGAACATCTTGCTCAGGCTTTGGAAGAGTTTTGGGTTAGCAACTCTCATGGCAGTACTGCAGAAGAAATGCCTTTGAAAAGTGAAATTGAGCTAGAAATCTTTGCTAAACGGCTAACTAAATTAGAGTGGGGTTCTGTGCAGTGAGAATGCAATAATTCTGCTCCTTCTTCTAAGCAACTTTGAAGCTTTGAGGGAGCAACACAGGCAAATGTTTGTTATCAACTCAGCAATCTCTTACCTGAGGCACAAGTTGCTCATTCTGCTTCTTTTTTATGCATCTGGCCAAGTGTTTTACCCCACAAGGCTTTTTTCCTGTCTCCCAGTGCTCATTGACTGGAACCATGTTCTGCTGATCACAGATCTCAAACTGACCCCAACACATTTGAGAGTGGTGTCCTTTCTATCAACTGTGTCTTTGCTGAACTGAACCACTATAGGCAGCTGCTCTTTGCCACCAGAACCTGCTGCTGGCTCACCCCCTTGCATATAGGGAAGCTGTTATCAGGGAAGTGGAGCTGGCAGGGGGTGATGTTCAGGTCTGGAGTAAATGTTTCTCCTGCAGGAAATGTTATGGGCTTCCCACTGTGAAATTCTCCCTGTGCTTTTGCAGTGGGCTTTGTGGAATTTGGGTTTTTCTTGACCCTTTTGCTCTGAGGCAAATGGAGTCTGCTCCTAGTGAATTAGTGCACACTGAAGTAGGATAGCTCAGATCACCTTTCAGTACAGTATTAGGCACTGAGCTACTCCAGAAGAATTCATATGTCCAGTTTCTTTCCGTGACTCAGTGGAGGGAACAGACATTAGCACCCAATAGATGGTGATTCCTGAAACAGCTCCACTCCTCCATTTGCCTCTGACTAGGCTTTTATTGGGGCATCTTCTTTCCTGTGAGATGGGTGGGCTACAAGGGTTGCAGATTGAAAGGGATGGGAGAATATCTCCCTCTCTGGAGATATTCCAAACCCACTCAGATGTGTTCCTGTGTGATCTGCTATAGGAGATCCTGCTCTGGCAGGCAGCTTGGACTGAATCAGCTTTGGAGGTCCCTTTCAGCCCCTGACATTCTGTGATTCTGTGAATGGAGTTTAAACCTTATTAAATCACCTCTTTATGGGCTCGTGCATTAGAGGAGATGCTAGAATGAACAATTCCAAGAGTGAAAATGCTCTCTGTAAAAAGAAAACCAAACAACCTATGGACTAAAGCAAAACAAAATCCACCTTGCACGTTAAAAATCTGTGTTAAAAAAATTGCAGGCACCATTTGAAGCTTTAGAAATTTCCATCACTAGTTAACACCTCTGCTGGCATTTGTGTGATAAGGTGAAGGCTACAGAATGCCATTTTCATTTGTGAGGAGTGAGCTTGTCATGATTTCAGGTTAGTTCTGCATTGAAACATAGGGTTAACGAGCACATATCAAGGCTGCCTCGTTCAGTGCATCTACTACAGTTCATCCAATTTAGAGAGACAAAAAGGAACGAAAGGGAAGTGGAATTAACACAAGGAAATTATACAGGCATGTGAATGACAACTTCTGAATGCTTAGTGTGAAATTTCTGTTTGAGGTTCATGCAGATCCCCCAGGGATGGAGCATTTCAAAATTATTAGCTCTTCACATAGTAAAGCCTTCTTGCTCGTAGTCATGGCAACAACTCCTTTCCCATCTCCTGTACCTTGGCAACAGGAGTGCCACAGGTTTTTCATCTACCTCTGGGTGGCTTTTCAGCTGCCCAGTACAAATTCTGAGTTAAGGTAACTTTTACAAATGTAATGAGCCATTTTAACTGATGAGGAAGGAGAGCTGCAAGCTGAGAAATCGAGTGGTGACCTGGCTTAATTAGTCTTACCTCTCAGGTCTCAGGGTGCAGCAAGAGAGGTGAATTTTCACTGGTTTGGAGCCGCCACTTCTGGCAAAATGAAACTAAAATTGGCTCAGCTGATGCTTAGAAGTGGAACAAAACAATCTGCATTTCTCCTTGAACTTTATCATCAGGGGTTTTCCTGTTTTGCTTTGGTTTTCTAAATTGTATATTCCTTTCTTCAGTGTTTTCCCTGCAACCATGATTTCACTGCCAGTCTCTGAGAATCACAGCATAATGGCTTAGGTTGGAAAGGACTTCAGAGATCATCTACTCCAACCTTCCTGCCATGGGCAGGGACATCTCTCAACTTGACTCAGCTGCTCAAGCCCTCATCCAGCCTGGCCTGGCACACCCCAGGGAGGAAACATCCTTAATCTCCCTGAGCAGCCTATTCACAGAGTCACAGAAACATCCAGGTTGGAAAAGCTCCTCAGGATCACCAAGTCCAGCTGTTAGCCTTACTCTACAAAGCTCACCCTTAAACCATATCCTGAGGCACCACATCCAGACAACTTTTAAACACCTCCAGGGTTGGTGACTCCACCACCTCTCTGGGCAGCTCCTTCCAGTGCCTGACCACTCTTGCTGGGAAAAAGGTTTTCCTAATATCTAGTCTAAACCTACTCAGTGGCAGCTTGAGGCCATTCCCTCTTGTTCTATCACTATTTACCTGTGAGAAGAGCCCAGCAGCAGTCTCTCCACAAGATCCTTTCAAGTAGCTGTAGACAGTGATGAGGTCTCCCCTCAGCCTCCTCTGTTTCACACTAACCAACCCCAGCTCCCTCAGTCACTCCTCATCAGATTTATTCTCCAGATCCTTCACAGCTTCCTTATCCTCCTCTGCACTGGCTCCTTCACATCTCTCTTATGTTGAGGTGCCCAAAACACAGTACTCAAGGTGTGGCCTCACCAGAGCCAAGCACAAGGGGACAATCACCTCCCTACTCCAGAGTCTCACCATCCTTGTGCTGAAGAACTTCTTCCTAAGCTCTAACCCTACTCTCCCTCAGCTTCAAACCATTCCCCCTTGTCCTACTGCTAGGCACCCTTACGAAAAGTCCCTCTGCAGCTTCCTTTAGGATCCCTTCAGGTGTTGGAAGGCAGCCACAAGCTCACCTGCTGTGTGAGCATTCCAAGTGGCAATCTCTCTTCAGTTCTGGAGCTTGTTTGGGCCTAGTAGCCCAGGTGCTGCTGGGGCTGCTATTTCCATGCAGGGTTACCTACTGAGTCTGTTAGCTAAACATAAATAGAGAGCCATTGCCTGTTCTCTCTGCATGCCTCTGAGCCAAGCAAAGCATTCGTGCCATCTTCTGGGATAAGACCTCTCCTGGATTCCTGTCTCAAACCACTTATTAAAATCTACCACTTGTCTTGGGTGTGAATTTTCAGCAGTTGGAAGGCAGTTATCTGGCATCTGTAAAATGCATGAGGAGCATAGCTGGAGCAGGAGACTCATTTTGAGTATAAGTAAGATTGATTGATTGATTGAACTGGTTTTATTTTGGAGAGCAAAGTGATTTAAGTTGAAGGACGTCACAGTCCCAACTTGTCTGAAGAAAAGGAGGGTTTGTCAGGCCACTGTGTGGAGACAAAAGCCTAAAAGCCTTTAACAACTTTTGAATTTGACTTCTCAGGACTGTCATTGCATCCCTCTGAGAAGATCTTGCAGTGGATTTAAAACTGAAGCTTCTTTTTTGCTGGTGGCTTTCAGATCAACGTTTTAACACGTTAAGGCAGCATTTTTCTCTTGACTTTGTTGCATGTAAGTCTAAGTCATAGTCAGCAGGTTAAAACAATTTAAATCAGTTCCTGTGGAATGAATGAAGGGCAGCAAGTCAGCTGCTGCTGTTGAGGTCATTTTGAGACAAGAACAGCCAGAAGTGAGAAGAGAACCTGGAGCCCACTGTCAATCATGAGGCAGCAAGACGCTGCTGGTGCCTTCTGCGCTTCTGCATTTGCGAGGGCCTTGACTGTCCCCTCCTCATCCAGGAATGGTGTGAGGGAAGTGGTGGTAAGGAGGTTTCAGAAGGAGTAGGCAGCTTTGCATTCCAAAACTCCAAGTCTGACATCTCCCAGAAGATCTTACACTCAGATAGCAGTCAGGTTTGTTTATTTCTCATCAGCCTTTGTAGATGTAACAAAAACTTCAAAGATTGCCCTTGTTTGTGTGGTGGGTGCAGAGTGGAACTCCATACTGAGGACCTACACCTTCCCCACAAACCTCCAGCCTCTGTCCTGCTTTGGACAGGATATTGCTTTAAAAAGTTCCTGAAATGTGTGAGGTTTGGCAAGAATCATAGAACCACAGAATTGTCAAGGCTGGAAGGGACCTCAAGGATCCAACCCCCCTGCCATGGGCAGGGACACCTCACACTAGAGCAGGTTGCTCAGAGTCACATCCAGCCTGGCCTTCAGGGACGAGGCTCCTAGCACCTCCCTGGGCAATCTGTTCCCTAATGGTGAAGAACTTCTTCCTAACAGCTGAGGGCCTTCTGGTGATTTCCTTTTGTGCCTCAGACTGCTCACCTCTTTCTAGAATGCAGGACAGAGCTTCTGCCACCTTCTGTGCTCTTTGGTAACCCCCAGACTAAGCTCATGTCCTAGCTAACCCTCTGCACCTCTGCCTGGTGCTCCAGCTCGGTGAGTAAAAGCTCAGCTAGCAGCCACCTTCTGACTTGGAAGAAGTCCACCACAGCTTAGTTTAAAAGAGAACCAATTTAATCAGAAGGATTAGGCAGAGACAATTCAATCAGCAGGCAGCCCAGAGCAGTGGTGGAGTCCCCACCCCTAGAGGGCTTTCAAAGCCATGGAGATGTGGTGCTGAGGGGCATGGTTTGGTGGTGGCTGAGTTCATGGTTGGACTGTGTGATCTTAAAGGTCTCTTCCAACCAAAACCATTCCAGGATTCTAGTTGAATCTACACACTGCTGGTTTTGCTCCATTCCCCCTGGTCCTATCACTACCTTACAGCCTAAAAAGTCCCTTCCAGCTTTCCTGTAGCCCACTTCAGACACCGGAAGGGCACAATAAGGTCTCCTTGAAGCCTTCTCCTCTTCAGCCTGAACAGCTCCAACTCTCTCAGCCTGTCCTCATAACAGAGCAGCCCCAGCCCTCTGATCATCCTCGTAGCCCTTCTCTGGACACATTCCAGCACCTCAAGATCTTTCTTGTAATAGGGGCTCCAGAACTGGACACAGTACTCCAGGTGAGGGTCTCACTAGAGCAGAGTAGAGAGGGAGAACTTTAACTGCTTTGAGTAGGTCAGATAATCAGAGCCAGATATTCTGGTTCAACTGCATGATGGAAACTGGGGTTTATTACTGATTGAATGCACACCTTTTTATTTGTGTCTACAAAAGAAGCGCTATAAAAGGTAATGGTAATGTTGCTGAGGAGCTGCTTACCTGCCAAATGTGTCTGTCTGATGCATGAGGTGACCATGGGAACCAATTTGGTGGCAGTTATTTCAAGAAAACCTTGCAGTGAAATTACTATTTGGTGTAGACTAAATATTTCTGCAGTCACGTTTGAAAACAAGCTTGTTTCTGGGAAAAGGAATAACAACTAGAAAGCCATTTGCTGCAGCCAACCCTGTGCTGGGCTGCATCAAGAGCAGTGTGGCCAGCAGGGCAAGGGAGGTGATTCTCCCCCTTTACTCTGCTCTCCTCAGACCCCACCTGGAGTACTGTGTGCAGTTCTGGAGCCCCCAACACAAGAAGGACATGGAACTGCTGGAGCGGGTCCAGAGGAGAGCCACGAAGATGATCAGAGGGCTGCAGCAGCTCTGCTATGAGGACAGGCTGAGAGAGTTGGGGCTCTGCAGCCTGGAGAGGAGAAGGCTTTGAGGAGACCTTAGAGTGGCTTTGCAGTATCTGAAGGGAGCCTACAGGAAGGCTGGGGAGGGACTATTGACAAGGTCTGGTAATGTCAGGACGAGGGAGAATGGGTTTGAACTGGAAGAGGAGAGATTTAGACTGGATGTTAGGAGGAAGTTCTTTACAGTGAGGTTGGTGAGACACTGGCACAGGTTGCCCAGGGAGGTTGTGGATACTTCCTCCCTGGAGGCGTTTAAGGCCAGGCTGGATGAGGCCTTGAGCAGCCTGCTCTAGTGGGAGATGTCCCTGCCTATGGCAGGGGGTTGGAGCTGGATGATCCTTGAGGTCCCTTCCAACCTAAACCATTCTGTGATTCTATGATTTAGAGGAAAGGGGCAGCATAAGTCCTGCCTAAAAAATACATTACTACAGCAAGGGTTTGGGTTTGGGTTTTTTTTTTGATGTGTATTTTACAAATTGTGTTTTGAAAATGTATAAAGAGGAAATCTGTCTTGGGTTATCAAGGCTCTGCAAATTTCAGCTGGTTTGGTATCGTTCCTAGGGGGCTCAGTCTTCTGCCTGATTTCATTTTTCTTAAAGAATTAATTACAGGCTGCTCTATTCCCCCCAGAGAACTTATTAACTATGTCTCTCTCTCCAAAGAGTCCTTGGATCTCAGGAGATAAAGTGCCTTGGGCTAAAAATTGCTGATTGTATTTCCAATTTGTAAAGAGCTGCTTTTTTTTTAACTCATTTTTATCCTTGCTGACATTTTTCATCGTTGATGACTGATAACACTGTGTTGGGATGCTGGCTGTTTGGGTGCTGTCAGAGATTCACACAGTGTTAGGGGTTAGGATGGAGTCTGGATGTTAGGAGGAAGTTCTTCACAGAGAAAATGATTTGCCATTGGAATGAGCTGCCCAGGGAGGCGGTGGAGTCACCATCCAAAGTGCTTCCAAAGCCTGGAGGAGGCACTTAGTGCCATGGTCTAGTTGACTGGATAGGGCTGGGTGCTAGGTTGGACTGGATGATTCTAGAGGTCTCTTCCAACCTGGTTCATGATATGATTCTATGGGTTGGAAGGGACCTCCAAAGATCACCAAATCCAACTCCCCTGCCAGAGCAGGACCACTTAGGACAGGTCACACAGGAACGCACCCAGGCAGGTTTTGAATGTCTCCAGAGAAAGAGACTCCACAACCTCTCTGGGCAGTCTGGGGCAGGACCATCATCTTCACAATGAAAAGGTTTTTCCATGTGTTCCCATGGCACCTCCTCTGCTCCATCTTGCACCCATTGTCCCTTGCCCTGTCATTGGCCATCCCTAGAATCATAGAATCACAGAATCACCCAGGTTGGAAGAGACCTCCAAGATCATCCAGGCCAACCTAGCACCCAGCCCTATCCAGTCAACCAGACCATGGCACTAAGTGCCTCAGCCAGGCTTTTCCTAAACACTTCCAGGGCTGGCAACTCCACCACCTCCCTGGGCAGCCCATTCCAATGCCAATCACTCTCTCTGGCAACAAATTCCTCTTAACATCCAGCCTGTACTTCCCCTGGCACAACTTGAGGCTGTGTCCCCTTGTTCTGTTGCTGGTTGCCTGGCAGAAGAGACAAACCCCTCCTGGCTACAGCCTCCCTTCAGGTAGTTGTAGACAGCAATGAGCTCTGCCCTGAGCCTCCTCTTCTGCAGGCTGCACACCCCCAGCTCCCTCAGCCTCTCCTCACAGGGCTGTGCTCCAGGCCCCTCACCAGCTTCGTTGCCCTTCTCTGGACACATTCCAGTATCTCAACATCTCTCTTGAATTGAGGAGCCCAGAACTGGACACAGTAGTCAAGGTGTGACCTGATCAATGCTAAGTACAGGGGCAGAATAATCTCTCTTGTCCTGCTGGCCACACTGTTCCTGAGCCAGCCCAGGATGCCATTGGCTTTCCTGCCCACCTGGGCACTGCTGCCTCATCTTCAGCTACTATCTGCCAGCACCCCCAGCTCCCTCTCTGCCTGGCTGCTCTCAGTCACTCTGTCCCCAGCCTGTAGTGCTGCTTAGGGTTGTTGTGGCCAAAGTGTACAACCCTGCACTTGGGCTTGTTAAATCTCATCTCCTTGGCCTCTGCCCACTCATCCAGCCTGACAAGGTCCCTCTGCAGGCACTGCCCTGCATACCTGTATCAGCATGAATGAGGTCACCCCACCAGGCTCCTCTGCTCTAAGCTCCAAGCCTCAGCTTCCTCAGCCTGTCCTCACAAGGGAGATGTTCTCCTCCCTTCAGCATCTTTGTGGCTCTGTGCTGGACTCTCCCAAGCAGTTCTCTCAGATCCTTCTTGAACTGAGGGGCACTAAACTGGATGCAGTATTCCAGGTGTGGCATATAAAGGAGACATGCACTGCACAAATGATTCTTCAGGGGTCAAATTTTCCTTGAAAGGTTATGTACAAAGATTGACAATTATTCTCTAAAATGGAAACTGGGGGAAAACCTCCTGTAGCTTGACACAACTTTATGGAATAGCTTTATTTACAGGTTGCTCTTGAGATGCTACTCAAATACATTTCCCAGTGGCATTCTACCATAAAGCTATTCTGATGCTATTACCATTTCAACCCAGTAATGAATTCCATAGGAAATCTGAGATCATAGAATCATTCAGATTGAAAAAGACTCTTGAGAGCATCAGGCCCAACCATTAACCCTACTGTACCAAGTTCACCACTGAACTGTATGGCTAAGTGCCACATCTAAATGACCTTTAAACACATCCAGGGATGGTGATTCCACCACCTCAGTGCCACATCTAAATGACCTTTAAACACATCCAGGAATGGTGACTCCACCACCTCCCTGGGCAGCCTGTTCTAATGCGTGATCACTCTTTCAGTAATAGCTGGGGTAAGATCGCATTAGAATGTGTTTGTTTTCCCAGGTCTGGCCCAGCTGACAACTGTCATCTCTATCTGTGTAAAGTAATTAAGAAGGGATCATTATAAAGAATTTATAATGGCAGGTTGAATTTGTTTGGCTAATTAAGAGACTTTTCAGTGTCAATAAAGGAGGGTGAGAATGGTTGTTTCGGATGAGAAAGCACAGAAAAACGAAGTTCTGTGTGGGTCTGTTTTGAAAGAGACACAGATTATCTCATCCTTAAATTATTTATCTTCATCAGGCTTGCCTTATGTTAATTTTCTGGCTTTTAAGTCACTTGAGGTGGCATGGCTCAGTCTCACTGTAGCTCTCAGACCAGGAATGATGTCACACCAATGCAGAGTGAATCAGTGTATTTCAGACTTCGAGTCTTGTGTGTGTTCATTTGCAGATATCATGACTCATGCTAGGGCTTTCCATGGAAGCACATATGACAGTAAGGATGTTTTCAAGGCCTGTAACAACTCAGATGAGTTAGATGTCTTCTTCTGTAAGACTGCAGTACATTTATGCACACAATCCACAGTGGAACTGGAAAGCATGTCCACGTCTAGGACACAGGCTGGGTTTGTATTTGTACATAGAATCATAGAATCAGTCAGGGTTGGAAGGGACCACAAAGATCATCTAGTTCCAACCCCCCTGCACTGGGCAGGGACACCCTACCCTAAGCAGGCTGCCCAGAGTCTCATCCAGCCTGGCCTTAAACACCTCCAGGGATGGGGCCTCAGCCACCTCCGTGGGCAACCCATTCCAGGCTCTCACCACTCTCATGCTCAACAACTTCCTCCTTACATCCAGCCTGAATCTCCCCATCTCCAGCTTTGCTCCATTCTCCCTAGTCCTGTCACTCCCTGATATCCTGAAAAGTCCTTCCCCAGCTTTTTTTTCTTGTAAACTGAAGATGGTTTAGAATTGTAGATTAGAATCATAGAATCAGGTAGGTTGGAAGAGACCTCCAAGCTCATCCAGTTCAACCTAGCACCCAGTCCCATCCAGTCAACTAGACCATGGCACTAAGTGCCTCATCCAAGCTTTTGTGAACACCTCCAAGGATGGCAACTCCACCACCTCCCTGGGCAGCTCATTCCAATGCCAATCACTCTCTCTGGCAAGAACTTCCTCCTAACATCCATCCTAGACCTCCCCTGGCACAACTTGAGACTGTGTCCCCTTGTTCTGTTGCTGACTGCCTGGGAGGATTAAAAATTGAATGCTAGAGTTTAGTATTGCAGAGAAGAGAATCTGTGCAGTGGAAGGTTAATTATGGAGACAGCAGGTTTTGGAAAGCAGATTATCTCTTTATTTCTCCTGTGGTCTAGTGATTTGTGGGGTCTGTCCCATTCTTAGTGCCAAGTAATGAAGAGGACTAAATATTTGTCTCTTAGCTTCAATGTGCTCACTTTGAGCTGGTGGAAGAGAGAAGCCAGGTTAATTTCTCTGGGAAATTAACTTCTGTCATTGCTTGAAGTCCACCTTTGGAACAGGGTTATGATACGTTGCACTAAGTTACCAGAACATCTCTGAGACTGCCTCCTGCTCATGGCTTGGACAGATTCACTCTGTGCTGGGTCAGGAACTGGCTGGAAGGCCAAGCCCAGAGAGTTGTGGTGAATGGTGCCACATCCAGTTGGCAGCTGACACTAGTGGTGTTCCCCAAGGATCAGTGCTGGGCCCAGTCCTGTTCAACATCTTTGTTGATGATCTGGATGAGGGGATTGAGTCCAGCATCAGTAGGTTTGTGGATGACACCAAGCTAGGAGCAGGTGTTGATCTGTTGGAAGGTAGGAGAGCCCTGCAGAGGGACCTGGACAGGCTGGATGGGTGGGCAGAGGCCAATGGGATGAGATTGAACAAGGCCAAGTGCAGGGTTCTGCACTTTGGCCACAACAACCCCAAGCAGCGCTACAGGCTGGGGACAGAGTGGCTGGAGAGCAGCCAGGAGGAAAGGGACCTGGGGGTACTGGTGGATAGTAGGCTGAAGATGAGCCAGCAGTGTGCCCAGGTGGCCAAGAGAGCCAATGGCATCCTGGCCTGTATCAGGAACAGTGTGGCCAGTAGGACGAGGGAGGTTATTCTGCCCCTGTACTCAACACTGGTCAGGCCACACCTTGAGTGCTGTGTCCAGTTCTGGGCTCCTCAATTCAAGAGAGATGTTGAGGTGCTGGAAGTTGTCCAGAGAAGGGCAACAAAGCTGGTGAGGGGCCTGGAACACAAACCCTATGAGGAGAGGCTGAGGGAGCTGGGGGATGTTTAGCCTGGAGAAGAAGAGGCTCAGCAGTGACCTCATTGCTGTCTACAATTGCTAACTACCTGAAGGGAGACAGACAGGCTGTCTCTTCTCCCAGACAACCAGCAACAGAACAAGGGGACACAGCCTCAAGTTGTGCCAGGGATAGTACAGGCTGGATGTTAGGAGGAAGTTCTTGCCAGAGAGAGTGATTGGCATTGGAATGGGCTGCCCAGGGAGGTGGTGGAGTCGCCGTGCCTGGATGTGTTCAAGAAAAGCCTGGATGAGGCACTTAGTGCCATGGTCTGGTTGACTGGATAGGGCTGGGTGCTAGGTTGGACTGGATGATCTTGGAGGTCTCTTCAACCTGGTTGATTCTGTTCTATTCTGTTCCTTTCACCATCTTTATTTTTACTGGGAGGTCATCTTACCTGAGCTAGTGTTCAACACTTCTTTGTGCTAACTGGAAGGTCTGGGTTTGATTTATGTAACACTCTGTGTGTCTCTCCAGTGTACTTTAAAAGAGCTGGTTGAAGGTTTTTTCCTGTAGACAGAAACTCTTTCCTCCTCAGCTTCCTGATGGGCTCTTTGGAAGACACAAAGGAAAAGTGGTTCTTGTTAACAGTGACCAACTTGGTTGTCTAAAGGTTGTGCTTAATCAAAACTTCCTTTCTTCTCTTTCAGACTCCCCGAACATGTGAAAACTTCATCAAGTTGTGTAAGAAGAACTATTATGATGGAACAATTTTTCACAGATCAATTCGTAACTTTGTGGTGAGTGTTGACCAAATCCTGTGGAATGCACAGAATACTTACTTAGCTTAATTCAGTTTTAGCTTCTTCATGCATGACAACTTGTAGTAGAGGCATAATAAATACACTATCAGAACAAGGATGATGCCAACTTAGTACATTTGTACTTGCTAGTCTTAGCAACAACTGTCTCTGACTAATATTGTCACTTGGAGCATCACTGCACTGAGTAGTGCTTTTGCTGCTGTTGCAGACAAAGCCTTTGACAGTCATTGCCTTGGCAAGGCTCTTGTTAGCTTCCCCAAGCTGTGGGTGGGTGGTTAATGAACAGAAGGGGAGAAAGAGAAATGCTCATTTGGATAAATAATGCTGTGGCCTGTTGAAATTCCATTGAGATGAAGCTTTAGACAACAAATGAATTTCTGTTTCAGGTTGTGGTACTTTAATCATAGAATGGTTTGTGTTGGAAGGGACTTCCAAAGGTCATGTAGTCCAACTCCCCTGCAGTCAGCAGGGACATCCTCCACTAGAGCAGGTTGCTCAGAGCCTTGTTGAGCCTCATCTTGAAGATCTCCAGGGATAGGGCCTCAATTGCCTACCTGGGAAACCTATTCCAGTGTTACACCACCCTCATGGTAAAGAACTTGTTCCTCACTTCCAATCTAAATCTGCTCTTCTCTAACTTCAAACCATTGCCTCTTGTCCTATCACTGCAGCCCTTTGCAAACAGTCCCTCTGCAGCCTTCTTGTAGCCCACTTCAGACACTGGCAGACTGCCTTAGGTCTCCCTGGAGCTTTCTCTTCTCCAGGCTGAGCAACCCCAGCTTCCTCAGCCTGTCCTTGTAGCAGAGGTGTTCCAGCCCCTTGATCATTTTTGTGGCCCTGCCCCATCAGGTCCATGTCCTTCCTGTGCTGATGGCTCCAGAGGTGGATGCAGTACTCCAGGTGAGGTCTCACCAGGGGAGAGTAAAGTGGCAGAATCCTCTCTCCATCTGCTGGCCACACTGCTTTTGATGCAGCCCAGCTGCCATTGGTCTCCCTGGAGCCTTCTCTTCTCCAGGCTGAGCAACCCCATCTCCCTCAGCCTGAATACTGTCAGATTATCCTTTCTTGAGTGTGCTCCACGTCTAGGTGTCCAGACCCTTGTGTAAAGGAGTTAAAGAGCACCTAGTGAACCAGCAAACTGGCTTTGGTACTCAGAGGTCTTTGTTCACACAGGTACTATCCAGGCAGCTTAGGATGTTGTAGTTGTCCTGTAACTTCTGAACAAGCTGATCCTTAGGCAGAGTACATCTTCAGGGAATGTCACTGGATGTTACATTCCACCCTCTCTTCCTAGAAAAAAGGAATTAAAACAAGCTCTTTTTTCTCTTTTGGCAGCACTGCATATAACTCAGAGCACTGCTAGACTCACAATTCAAGTTGTGCTTTTGTGCTGCTGTTCTGAAACGAGTCATATCACACTCCCTCTGCTGGCATTAGAATATAGAATCTTTTCTCTGTAGTTCCTGTATGTATACACAGTGATTCCTTTCATCGTTGAAAGGCTGCTTTCACCTGAGGATTTTCCTTACTGCAGATAGTGAGGGAGAAGCTGGGAATTAGAGATTCAGGTACAGAAAATATTTCATATTCCCTAATTTCTTGCTTTCCCATCATGGGGAGGATTGGTAGCAAGATGGAAAGCATTTTCAGTTCCAAGAGCAATGCATCATCAGTTAAAAAGCAGCTGATGACTCAGCTTCTAGCAGGAAGGATGACCTGGTTAACCCATTTGAGGCTGTTCATTTTCACTGTTCACCCACACGAGACCAATCAGTTCTATAAACCTTTCTGCTCTGGGACAAGTAATGTACAAGATGACAGCAGCTGGTAAAAGAACCTCCAGGTAAGTGCTAATGGTTTCCCTGTTACTGATTTGTCAACATGACACGTTATAAAAGAAGTTTTAACAGGACCAAGTGCAGGGTTCTGCCTCTGGCTCGTTGTCAGTATAGGCTGGGACATGAGCTGATAGAAAGCAGCCCTGCAGAAAAGGACTGGAGAGTTCTGGTGCATGAGAGGCTGGACATGATGAGCCAACAATGTGCACTTGCAGCCCAGAGGGCCAATGGCAGCTGGGCTGCATCAAAAGAAGTGTGGCCAGCAGATGGAGAGAGGATTCTGCCACTTTACTCTCCCCTGGTGAGACCTCACCTGGAGTACTGCATCCACCTCTGGAGCCATCAGCACAGGAAGGACATGGACCTGATGGAGCAGGGCCACAAAAATGATCAAGGGGCTGGAACACCTCTGCTACAAGGACAGGCTGAGGAAGCTGGGGTTGCTCAGCCTGGAGAAGAGAAAGCTCCAGGGAGACCTAAGGCAGTCTGCCAGTGTCTGAAGTGGGCTACAAGAAGGCTGCAGAGGGACTGTTTGCAAAGGGCTGCAGTGATAGGACAAGAGGCAATGGTTTGAAGTTAGAGAAGAGCAGATTTAGATTGGAAGTGAGGAACAAGTTCTTTACCATGAGGGTGGTGTAACACTGGAATAGGTTGCCCAGGGAGGTAATTGAGGCCCCTGGAGATCTTCAAGGCGAGGCGCAACAAGGCTCTGAGCAACCCTAGTCCCTGCTGACTGCTGCAGGGTTGGACTGGATGACCTTTGGAGAGGTCCCTTCCAACTCAAACCATTCTATGGTTCTGTACACCCCTGAGCAGAGCTGGCTTTATGTATTGAATATCTTTCACCCAGATGTATAACCCACACTTTTAATTCTGCAGATCCAAGGAGGTGATCCGACTGGAACAGGAACAGGTAAGGCTGAGTTCAGATCAAGTGAACTGTTTTTACTTCATGCACTGTGCTGTTGTATTTGTCTCCAGACACCTTGTAGATTAAAATTTCCTAACCAGTGATCTGTGGTACATTGTGAGTATTTCTTCCTGAAAGCAGTTTTATTGTTATACTTTTATGACTATTTTAATTGTGCTCAAAATTCTCAGTCTAAAACTTGGATGCTCTTCCGCAGAGAATTCTTGCTGGGTCTGTACTTCCTTTTTTCTTCCAGAAAATAAATAAATGATAATGATAATACTTTTACAGCTGGCCTCCAAGAGCAAAGAACAAAGGAAGAAGTACATTCATGAAAAGCTGCTTTAAAATTCAGTGTTAATGAAATACTTGAGACCTGCCTCAGAATTGGTGGCTGGCCAGGTGCCATCTGTTCTCCCAGCTAGCTGCCGTGTAAAGCCCGAGCTGCTCTTTTGCTAACTTTCAGGTTTCACTGTTACTAAATAATTCTGCCTGGTTTTTCTCCCTTACAGAATCACACAATGTCAGGGGCTGGAAGGGACCTCAAAAGCTCATCCAGTCCACCCCCACTTTGCCAGAGCAGGATCACCTATACCAGATCACACAGGAACGCGTCCAGGCGTTTGGAATATCTCCTGGGAGGGAGACTCCACAATCCCCCTGGGCAGCCTGTTCAGTGTTCTGTCACCCTCACAGGGAAAAAAATCCTCCTCATGTTTATATGAAACTTCCTGTGCCTCAGCTTCCACCCTTTGCCCCTTGTCCTGTGTTTGGGCATCATTGAGCAGAGCCTTGCTCCATGCTCTTGGCACTCAGCCTTTGCCTATTTATAAACACGAATGAGGTCACTTCTCAGTCTCTTCTTCTCCAGGCTAAAGAGCCCCAACTCCCTCAGGCTGCCCTCCTAAGGCAGATGTTCCATTCTCTTAATAATCTTTGTGGATCTGTACTGGACTTTCTTAAGCAGTTCCCTAGGTCCTTCTTGAACTTGTACTCCAGATGTGGCCTCACCAGGCCAGAGTAGAGGGGGAGGAGAACCTCTCTCGACCTACTAATCGCAGCCCTCCTAATACACCTCAGGATGACATTGCCCCCCCTAGCCACAAGAGTACATTGCTGGCTCATGATCCATCCACTAGGACCCCCAGATCCTTTTCTCCTTCACTGCCTTCCAGCAGGTCAGTCTCCAATCTATGCTGATACCTGGGGTTGGTCTTTCCCAGGTGCAAGCCTCTACACTTGCCCTCGTTGAATTTCATTAAAAGTCTCCTTAGTTGGAGATCTGCATGACAGTTGTATCAGAAATGGGCAGGAGACAGAGCAGCTGGAGGGTCTTCAGAGCATTGCTCACCACACTAGATAGGTGCTCATTTTCCACTTGCACCCTTAATCTACCCACTCGTAGATGCCAGCAGCCTCCACAGCTGCTCTCTCCATCCTGTGGGGCTCTGTGCATTTTCATTCCAGTTCATACATGTGTCACTTGTATGTGCAAGCACTGTGCTCTTCTGTGCTCACAGGTCAGCCAAAACAGTTGTCTTTGTAGTTGTTAAATACTTAGCTCTATTTACTATATAAACAACATTAGTATGAATTGCCTAATAGCTTTTCTTCTATTGCATGCAATAATCATCAGTTGCATACTCTTAAGATTTGAGACTAGTTTAAAGTTCCATGTTCTGATGGCAGAAGTCCTTTAACAAGATTTCTTAGTGTATATGCTTGGACTGTCAAAGGAAATGTGATTTGATTTTGTTACAAGGAAAGCTTCAGTTCAAATCCCAAAAGATGTAATTAGAAACATCTTTTAAAACGAGAAATTAAAGAGGTGTCAGGAGATGGGAGAAATGTAATGGATTGACTCAGACACCTTTCACCCTTGTAGGGTAGAGTTCAGATCCTGCTGTGGAATGAAAATGAACTTGCTGCTGTCATACTTGTCTCTGTTTGTGCAAGCGGTAGAAGTGTTGTGAGACAGCACAATTAACAGTTGGCAGAGGGCTGGCAGTGCAGCTGCATTGGAGGTCAAGACTCAGCTCTGCTGTAAAGCACGATGCAAATCAGCCCATAGGGGAGAAGACCTCCAATGTATAGTCCTTTCTTTTTAAAAAGGAGTCTAAGGACCTCGTGTCCTTTCCATCTTGCTTTCCTCCTCCTCGTTCCCAATGAAATATGAGCACATTACACCTTACAAATGCCTGTCAAGGCTAATAAAGTTCTAACAAGATGGACAGTGCAGACTCAGATGGGTAAGTGTTGCAGATTTGTAGGGGCTGTTGGCAGTTATTGTAAAGCCCAAACAATGCAACTATCCTCTTTGCACCTGAATGGGTTTGATTTTTCTCTAAGACAGCTGAATTTTAGATATTCTCACATAATCACCTACTGAATAAATAACCTGACAAGGAGATGTTGGAGATGGACAGCCTGGTGGGCTGCTAGATTGCTTCTGCACCCTCGTTCCTGTGTGTTTAATACTTACTTAAATGCAGCCACTTAGTCCACAGACTGTAAGCAGTCTGTCAGGATTTGTTCCTGACTGCCTGGTAGATCCTGGGCCTTTGAATGTGAGGCAGAAACATCACTTGTGTACCTTGAGCCACATGCTGTAGGGAGGTGACCAGAGCGAAGTCCCTGTCTGGCTTTGTGTTCTCTTGGCCAGAGGAAGGTACAACTCAAGGCAGATGTAGTGATGCTCTCTCCAACTCCCCTGTGGTGTAGAAATGTTGATCCCTTGGCTTTCTTGTGCTCAGAGATAGGGTGTGGTAGTGGCCCTGGTTAGACTTGGTGATCTTGAAGATCTTTTCCAACAGCAGTGATTCCATGCTGTGATCACAAGCAGTCAAGCTTTAGAGTAAAGCACTGAGGGGTTCAGTACTTTGCACCTTTTTTACCTGGGTCTTGTAGTATAATTCCCCTTTTTCATTTCTCAAGGCAGCTGGAAGGAAATTCAGGGGTTTTGACTCACCTTAGGAAAAAAACATTTAAAGATGCATCTTTGAAAGCTGAAAAATCCACAAGATTTAATGGCCTTGAGATGTTTACTTGACTTCTGCAGTGCCAGTGAAGCATATGAGGAGTAGGACAGGGCTTTCTTCCCAGACATTTCACTTGGCAATAAGGAAGACTCTTTGGAAGTTACCTTTTAAATGGCAGTATTTTCAACTGCCAGAATTGTTCCTGTTAGAGCCTTTTGTGGGAAGCCTTCAGAAAAAAAGCACATCCTTTGTTTCCTCTTCCACACAGAAGAGGAAACTTTAACTTCAGCTTTAACTGAAATATTCTGGCTAAGAGGTTTGAGATGGGATTTTGGTTGTTAAAAAACCTCCTGCACACCTTTTCCAGGTTGGTATGTGGAAGCTACATTAAGCCTGTATTTAGTTTACATTTCTTTTCCTTCTGAATACAGGTTTAATTATTCCTGTTAATCAGCTCAGGAACTGGAACAGACTTGCTTGAAAACCTTCCCACCCTTTGGTTTCTGGCATCTGACGTTCATCCCATGTTCAGCAGCAGGTGCTGGGTTTATGGTTGCAACACCCAAATGCTTGAGCGATCACCCACTCCAGTGCTAGCTAAGCCCTGGACTGTTCTGCTTCTGGGTGGATTTGGGCACACTGAGTCCAACATGACATAAGGTTACGTGTCACACGTGCCCATCTCTGCTCTCAGCTCACCTAGGTGAGCATGCTTGTGTTGGAACCATTTGACAGATGTAAAATGCCAAGCTGGTTGTCACTGACTGTCCACTTCCACAGCCACTCCAGTTAACAGTCCAAGCTGCAAGCAGCACTGGTTCTTATTTCTCTTTGTTATGCAGCCCCCCACTGTGTCCTTTTTACCTTAGGCAAAACTAGCTGTGACCTAGCAGGCATATGAAGGACAACTGATTCCTGGTACTCAGCAGTTAACCTTGAGGTGAAGGAGAGTGGAAATTAGCATTATGGTACCTTGAAGTTGAGATGCACACTGGAGAGAGCGTGGGGAATAGAGCTTTAGCCTAGCTTAGGCAGCAGACCTGCATTGCCAGAGCAGTTAGATAGGTCGTGTAAGGCTGACACTGCTTTAGAGGACCAAACTAATTTTCTACAGCCTTCAACTTAATGTCTCCTCAGACTACTGGGAGGAATTTTGTTGTGCTGCAGCAGCTTATTTCTTTCCTCACAAAATAATCCCCCGTAGATGCAGCATTCAGAGCAATAAGCTGAGTCATGGTCAATCTTTGTAGTGATTAATTATTTGCAAATGAATTTTAGATTTGTCATCTAGCCCTTTTCTCTCCTGTTCATGACAACTAAGTGCTTGAGTATTGTGAGTAATTCTAACTCATGCTAGTGCAAGTGGAGCAGCTGCTATGAGTTTTCAGTGTTCCAAATAATGGAAGAAATTTTCCATGTAGGAAAAATGGGCTTCATATCCTGAAGTTTTTGTATGGGAAGGGAGAGACTATACACAAAGCATTACCTTCTCCTGAAGCTTTTGTATGGGGAGGGGGAGACTACACAAAGCATTACCTTCTCCTGAAGCTTTTGTATGGGAAGGGGGAGGCTACACAAAGCATTACCTTCTCCTAAAGCTTTTGTGTGGGGAGGGAGAGACTACACAAAGCATTACCTTCTCCTGAAGCTTTTGTCTGGGAGGGGGGAGGCTACACAAAGCATTACCTTCTCCTAAAGCTTTTGTGTGGGGAGGGAGAGACTACACAAAGCATTACCTTCTCCTGAAGCTTTTGTCTGGGAGGGGGGAGGCTACACAAAGCATTACCTTCTCCTAAAGCTTTTGTATGGGGAGGGGGAGATTATACACAAAGCATTGCATTTTCAAAGCAGCACAGGTGTTTTTTGGCCTCTCTTACTTGCAGCCTGTTGGAAGGTCTCATAAATTGGCTTGTGTGTGTGCCTCTGCCCATTATGAATCCAGGAGGGCACAAAAGAGGCATAAACTGGCTGTAAAATTCCAACACCAAATACCACTGGTAGATGGGAATTGCTTTTTCCTTGGCAACAAGCAGAGCTCCTCTGAACTGTCAATAGCAATGGACTGTGAACAAACTTGGTCAGTTCTGCAATGTGATTTTCTAAAATGTAATGGGTTTTAGAAGCCTTTTTCTTGCATGATGGAAGCTCAGAGTGAGAGGACAAGAGCAAGACCTTTTTATCTGGCAATATACTCCTTTAAAATTGCAGCCCCTCTGAAAATCCAGCCTGTGCTGTGTGGGGTTAGAAGTACCTACCATAGCCTCTTCTCTGAAAGGAGAGCAACATTTCCTGGCTGGGCTAAGGCTTTCATATTTGCAAAATGATTCAAGGATCTCACTTGGAAAGCTCTACAGAAGTGTCAGATGTTATTATGTACCTCCTTGTTCCAAATGACAAGAAGAAAATTACAGAAAGTAAGCCATCATTTTTGTGAATCAGAGCCCTCCCACTTCCTTACCCCTGCTTAGCAATTTTTATGCCAGAAAAAGGAAGGATTTATTTAAAATCACAACTGTCATGAATGATGTTTCCCAGCCCACACCTGGCTTTAGGAATGCTACATTTCTCAAGCTTTAGGTGCATCTTTTAGCTCTTTGCAGAAAAAAAGTTGTGCAACTACTTTAATTTCACCTAAAAATTACTTTAGGGAAGAGAATGTCTTTAGGAGGAACAAAGACTACCAAAGAATAGAGGAGGGTTAGTTCAAAACCAGTCTGAAAATGGGACTCTTTTTTCTGTGCAGTTGCTAATGTGTGACTGCCTCAGATGTCAGTTTAGATCTAGTCACCTTTTCACCATCAGCACAAGATGCAGATACAAGACTGAATAACTAACCATGCTTCAGCTACAAGCTAAATATATCTCAGCACTTTGGCTGCCCATGGAAGTGATGAATGCAGTCTCATTTTTCCTGTGAGCTCTGTGGTCTGCTTGGTTTCATCTCTGTGTAAGAGTTAGCTAAACACCTCTTTAGTTGAAGAGAATGTTTCTCTCTTATTAAAAATGTGGAGAAGTGGCTCCCAGCTTCCTTGGGTAGCTGGTTGGGCATGAGGGTTGGGTTCTTTCCTGGCTTCTGAAGGCTTTGCATTGCATGGATTAAATGCTGTTAGAGGGACACTGTGTTTCCATGGCTGCTCCAGGGGCGTTTACAGCTTGGTGCTTTGAGAGACCCCCGTGTGCAGGGTTGTGGCTGCTGATCCCAGGTGTGTTTGCAGCATTGTGCTTACAAGAGACCCCCGTGTGCAGGGTTGTGGCTGCTGATCCCAGGTGTGTTTGCAGCTTTGTGCTTCTAGACCCCCGTGTGCAGGGTTGTGGGTGCTGAGCGATGCAGCCGGTGGCAGCACCCACGCGGGGCCATATCTGCTGCCATGGGAACCCCTCACATTTTATGCACTTTTCAGGTTTTTTTTGTTCCCCAGCACTTTTTGTAATAGGATCTCAGAACCATTTGCAAGTCCAGTAGGCACACAGCTCCACTGCGACAGGAGATAACCTTATCAAGGAGTAACCTGAGTGGAAGGTGAAGTGACAGGCAGTGCTACCCGCTGTGAATCTGACACCCAGAGCCACTTCTTGTTTGCTTTGGGCTTTGTTTGTAGGCTGCTGGGGCAGCTTCAGGGGAGACTTTCTGCGTCATCCTGACTCCATTTATATTGAGTGGTGATTCCTGTGCTTTAAAAAGAGGATTTGGGGAATATAAGGAGGAGTCACCTCTCCCAGGGCCATATACTGGAAGTGTAATATCTGAGGGTGCTGTGGTCTCACCTCCTGACTCTCTGCATCCACTCTGCTTTCAGAGAATGAGGAGGATGGCACAGCCACACCTCCCAGCCCTGCTGAGAGTAAACAGGACAATCTGCTCCCTGCTTCTGAATGCTTCCTAATTATCAGCAGGAGGATTGGAGCCTCTGAGTTACTTCTCCAAGTTTACATTGAGCTCTGTAAGAATCTAAAGTCCCTGTTCCAGATCCCTCTGGCTGAGCATTGTGCTGTCACAGCTGTAGATTAATGAGGGATCTGTACTTAATCTTCAGGGAGAAGGTGATTCTGGCCTTCAGTAATTGAAAACTGTATACCTTTAACTCACCATCTTCTGCCTTGCTTTGTCTGCTCCTGCTTCAAGCAGACACTTGAAGGCTGGAACCATTCCAGAGGTTAGCAGGAGTTTGGTAAACAGCACTTTGGGGCTATTTTTAAGTTAAGGAGAATACAGTTGGGGTGTTTTTGTTGGTTGTTTTTTTTTGTTTGTGGTGCTCTTGGGTTGGTTTTTTTTCTTTCCTTTTTTTTCCCCCTTTGTTTGTTTTGATTTGTTTGGTTGAGTTTTGTTTAAAGTATTTTTACTTTAAACATTAGGTGTTTTTTTTTTCTTTAAAGCAAAACAAGAACCCCCAGACTATTTTTGTACTGTTCTCTTGCTGCCTTTGCTGTGTCTCCACTGCCCCTTGGCAGCCTGTCCTGCCAGGCCTCCACAGACACTCCAGCTATGTCCTCCATGCTGCCCAGACCATTCTCTGTTCTTGCTGCAGCTCCTGGGCAGACAGAATTAGCCTTGGAAACAGCTGTATGGCAGACAGAGAGGAGGCAGGGACTGGAGCTCATCTCTCTAACTATCTACAGAAATATTAGCACTTCTTTCCAGGCAGCTGGAATGAAGCAAAGTTAGCCTGCTTACATGGGAGATTAATTCTGCCCTGCAGTGTGGGAGCTGAAATGGAATCATACAAAAACAAATACCCAAAAACCTAAAGATGATGCCTCATTGCTCCTGTCTCCAAGCTCTTGGGTCTGCTTGCCTGTTGTGCCAGGAAGAGGGAGTCTCTCTGTCATTCATAATTTTTTCCTTTCCCTTTGAATTCTTTTCCTGACCAGCAAAGGCTTCAGGCTTGATTCTGCTCTTTCAGCATTACAACAGTGTAATTCCAGCATCAGCTGGAAGCATATGAAAGGTATAACAGACTCAGGGGTTTGGCCACTTGCTGCTGTGCACCTTCTCAGTGGGCTATGTTCTTTGCATATCATCTGAACATTTCTAGACAGCAAATGTTCCTCTAGGTTAGGGCTCATAGCAACTGCATCTGTTTTACAAATTTACTTTGAAGTAAATGATGTATTTCTCTAGGGGAAGCTCAAGTGAAGGTTGTTACTTGGCCATGACCAAGAGCAAAAACACAGGGCTTGAAGTAATGACTCTGCAGCCTATGGTGGTGCAGCCCTGGTGGTGCTCCTCCAGGCCAGGTGGAAGTGGGAAGGTGGAAACTGTGAAAGGCAAGGAGGGGAAGAGAAGTGGTGCAGAGCGCGGTGCTGTTGATGGGCAGTGGGTCTGCAGGCTTTGCAGTGTTTCTGGGTTTGGGCAGCACCTGTTGGCATGGAGCTTTGCTGTATCTGAGTGTAACTTGTTTGTTTACTAACCTACAGGAGCATTGCTGTTCTGGACAAAGTAGGGTTGCACAAGTCACCTCCCTTGGCACACACGAGGAGATTCCTTAGCAAAGAAGATTACTGGCTTTAGGCAGAACGCTTTCTAATAGGTTGAACACTTTAGATTTGGCTGGAATACCTGGGGTTTGCATCCATCTCCAGTGCAGCATCCCTGGGCACAGCTCTACCATTTCCCTTTCACCCACTGGTGAGAGGGACTGGCATATGGGATCGAGCTGATGTCATTTAGCTGATCTCAAAGCATTCAATAGCCAGAGATTGCTGAAGTAATCACTCCTCTACTGACTGCAGGAAATCCCTACAGGGCTTGTCCCTTTCTGCTGCCTCTTGTCAAATTGCAGAGCAGGCAATGCTCAACTCTATTAATAGTTTTTTTGAACACAATTAATTGGGCTGGTTTCTTCCAACATTTCTTGCTTGCTTAATTCCAGCATTTCTTGCTTACTTAATTCCCCTTGCAGCTGCCCACCTGTGATGCTTTGTTTTCATGGTATCGCTTCAAACTCTTTTCTCACTTGATTCACTCTTGTGATTTGCTGCATAAGGTTTTCAGTAGGATCCTGGTTGATTGCTCAGTTTTATTTGCCACTTGCCTGGGCAGTCACATCATTTTCTGTTTTACACATGCACATGTAATACAGAGAAGCAGTTTGGTGATCTGAGTGCTGCAGGTGCTTTACTGACCTCCTGCTTCACAAGCAGTACAGTTAACTCTGGAGGATTCTTGAGCCAGTTCTGCAGCTGGCCCACTCTTGCTGCCTGTTTGGATAGTTGTGTTTGTTTTATTTTTAATACTGTCCTAGGGTGAAATACTTTTTCATGGCTTGTCAAGTAAGATTATGTATTTGATTCTCAAACTGTGACTCATCTCAGCCTCCTTTTTTTTCCTTGTTAAGAATGATCCTAGAGGAAAGTGCAAATGAAAATGTCAGATCTGTCATAAATAATGTAAAAATGACAGCCAGGAGGAGAGGTCTCCCAGACCCTCTTTTTATCCACAGAAAAGAAATAGGCTGTGGAGGGCTGGGTGCAAAGTTTTATCATCCTTCTGACTTCATTGCATTTAAGTCTTTGCATCATCTGAGTATGTAGGCCAAGTATCTAATTCTTGCCTTGTATTCTGGAGCAATATATGTCAGCATTCTTCATTGGTTAGCAGGAATCAGCATTTGAGCTTGTAGCTCCTGATCGTGGCTGATTCTCTGAACGTATTTTATCTCGTGGTACTTTACTCCCAGAAGCAATGCTATAGCCAGAGTGCAAATAAATGAGTAATTCTTTGCTCTCTGTTTTGTCAGGAAGCCACTTGGAAAGATATAATGTCTTTACCAAAAAGACTGTGGTGGAGCAACAGTAAAATATTAAATCCTTGACAGTTCTTTAGCACACAATGTACAATGCTGTCAACAAACAGTTGGCAGTGTGGAGACTGTGGTTCAATGGGCTGAGGCCAGTGGGATGAGAGTCAACAGGACCAAGTGCAGGCTCCTACACTTTGGGCACAATAACCCCATGCAGCTACAGACTGGGGTGTGAGTGGCTGGACAGCAGCCTGGCAGAGAGGGACCTGGCAGTGCTGGGCGACAGCCGGCTGGGCATGAGCCAGCAGTGTGCCCAGCTGGCAGGAAAGGCCAATGGCATCTTGGCCTGTGTCAGGAACAGTGTGGCCAGCAGCACTAGGGATGTCTTTCTGCCCTGGACTGGCACTGGTGAGGCCTCACCTCAAGCACTGTGTGCAGCTCTGGGCCTCTCACTGCAAAAGAGATACTGAGGTGCTGGAGCAGGTCCAGAGGAGAGCAACAAGACTGGGGAAGGGGCTAGAGGGAAAGTCTGATGAAGAGAGCCTGAGGGAGCTGGAGGTGTCCTGCCTGGATAAGAGGAGACTTAGAGGGGACCTCTATAGCTGCCTGAAGGGAAGTTGTAGTCAGGCGGGGATCAGGCTCTGCTCCCAGGCAACTTGAGACAGGACGAGAGGGCATGTCCTGAAGGTGCACCAGGGGAGGTTTAGGTTGGATATTAGGAAGCACTTCCTCACCAAAAGTGTGGTTAGGCACTGGAATGGACTGCCCAGGGAGGTGGTGGAGTAATCATGCCTGGAGGTCTTTAAGATGACACCAGGCTAGGAGCAGGTCTGTTGGAGGGTAGGAGAGCCCTGCAGAGGGACCTGGACAGGCTGGATGGGTGGGCAGAGGCCAGTGGGATGAGATTGAACAAGGCCAAGTGCAGGGTTCTGCACTTTGGCCACANAGGGAGCTGGGGGTGTGCAGCCTGCAGAAGAGGAGGCTCAGGGCAGACCTCATTGCTGTCTACAACTACCTGAAGGGAGGCTGTAGCCAGGTGGGGTTGGGCTCTTCTGCCAGGCAACCAGCAACAGAACAAGGGGACACAGCCTCAAGTTGTGCCAGGGGAAGTATAGGCTGGGTGTTAGGAGGCAGTTCTTGCCAGAGAGAGTGATTGGCATTGGAATGGGCTGCCCAGGGAGGTGGTGAAGTCACCATCCCTGGGGGTGTTCAAGCAAAGCCTGGATGAGGCACTTAGTGCCATGGTCTGGTTGACTGGATAGGGCTGGGTGCTAGGTTGGCCTGGATGATCTTGGAGGTCTCTTCCAACCTGGTTGATTCTATGATTCTAAGAAAAGATTAGATGTGGCACTTGGTGGCGTGGGTTAGCTGATGTCATGGAACACCATGGTTATAGGCTGGACTTGTTGATCTCAGAGGTCTTTTCCAGCCTTGGCGATTCTATGATTCTGTAAGACATAGAATTGTGTTGCCAGCTGCAAACATCTGATTTCAAGCCCAGTGATGGGATGAGATAAGAATACATTATACATGAAGTGATCAGAAGTGCCAGAATCCTTGAATTTCATGTCAGTGCCTGTTACAAACTGTGGAAACAAACATTTCTTCTGTCATCTTTTCTCTTTAAGGAGGAGAGTCTTACTGGGGAAAACCTTTCAAAGATGAGTTCAAGCCAAATTTGTCCCACACAGGACGTGGTGTTCTCAGCATGGCCAACTCAGGACCCAACACAAACAAATCCCAGTTGTAAGTAGTCTCTGGCTTTTTGTGTTTTATTGTTTCCCTCTAGACGTTGAGTCTTACTCTGTTAAGAAAACACATGGCATTTTATGAGCTGCTCTTTAAAGTTCAGTCAAGTGAAATACTCTGTCGAGTGCTGCATATTGAAATCAGTGTAGCTGCAGCTGCTGTTGCCCAAGCCAGGAGCACAGTGGACACTACAAAAAGACCTTTAGCTTGATTATATCATTAATTTCTCTATTCTGATCTTATGATTTGAAGTTTTTGTTCCCTTTTTTCAGCATCTCTTCTGTGTCACACAACCACAGAAACACTCCGTTTGGAAAAGCCCCTCAGGACCACCAAGTCCAGCCGAGATTCCCTACTCTACAAGGTTCACCCTAAGCCATATCCCCAAGCACCACATACCAACGACTTCTAAACACCTCCAGTGTTGGTGACTCCACCACCTCCCTGGTCAGCCCATTCCAAAGCCTCCACCTCCCTGGGCAACCCATTCCAAAGCCTGACCACTCTTGCTGTTGAAAACATCTTCCTGATACCCAGTCTATGATTACACCTTTCCACTCTGTTCAAATTTAGCCCCATGCTTGAAAGGGCTTAATGAAATGGAACATGCACTCTGTGGAAATGTTGCTTCTTTTCACTCTCCTGATTTCTGAGTAGATGAGAACAGCTCTGCACATTGAAATGGTAGAACCCAGAGGTAGCAGAGGTTCGCTGGAACGTGTCCAGAGAAGGGCAACAAAGCTGGTGAGGGGCCTGGAACACAAACCCTGTGAGGAGAGGCTGAGGGAGCTGGGGGTGTGCAGCCTGGAGAAGAGGAGGCTCAGGGCAGAGCTCATTGCTGTCTACAACTACCTGAAGGGTGCTTGTAGCCAGGTGGGGGTTGGTCTCTTCTCCCAGACAACCAGCAACAGGACAAGGGGACACAGCCTCAAGTTGTGCCGGGGGAAGTACAGGCTGGGTGTTGGGAGGAAGTTCTTCACAGAGAGAGTGATTGGCATTGGAATGGGCTGCCCAGGGAGGTGGTGGAGTCACCATCCCTGGGGGTGTTCAGGAAAAGCCTGGATGAGGCACTTAGTGCCATGGTCTGGTTGACTGGATAGGGCTGGGTGCTAGGTTGGACTGGATGATCTTGGAGGTCTCTTCCAACCTGATTGATTGATTCTATTCTACTGATTCTATTCTATTGATTGATTCTATTGATTCAGACTGCAGACTGGGATTGAGAATTTATTTATCAATGTACCAAAGCAGAATGAATACTAAAATGAGTGAGGGAAATGAAGAAATAGGAAGAACAACAAATGAAATGTAAAGACATTGAAGCTGGAATAACCTCCTTTATGTGTAATGTCAGTACAGAAGTTGCCTGCAATCTTTTGAACATGTTCTGTGTCACTTTGAGGCAATTGTTTATTGGTTGCACTCGAACAGCAGAAGAAGTTGCTAATGAAAAGAGGGACTGTGTTTGTGTACAGTGCTGCCTGTTGGGCCTGGAGAGGGAAGCAGAGAAAAGTTTCTTGCTGTTGGTCTTCCTGATGCTAAGCATTATTATGGCATGAAAACTATGCAGGAGTGTGGTTAGCGTGAACTAAACACAAATGCTTGTCTCAGGGCCTTTAATTGGCTTCCTCACACACTTCAGGCTAAGCACACCTTGGGCACTTTGTAGGATCGAGTTGCTGTAGAGCTGAGTTTGCATTTGAATGTTAGTGCCAGCGCTCAGGTGCTGTATTAGGAGAGAATAGAGGCTCTTTTGTTTGTTTTTCTAAGGGAAAAGAGGAGTCTAGAAACAGAAGTTACAGAGACAGTTCATGAGTGCTGTGCCCTACCGAGTCACATCACCTGCTGCTGTGAATGTGATTCTGTTTCCCTGTTGCAAGTTTGCAAATGAAATGTGAAGTTCCTTTATATGTGAAGTCTTTGAGAGACTCCAGCTGCCCATATTTATAAAGCTCCCTAGGCAGTGTTTAGACACTTCTGGCAACTGCTGTGACCTTAGGAACTGGGTGAGTAGCTCTCCCCACACGTCAGGCACTGCAGTGCAAAGTGAGCTGCATGCCCTGGGTAAGGTGTAGCTGGAGTAATGTTTAGGACTTCTCCTCCAGGATCATCCTGAGTTATGTACATTCCATTGCCTTTACTTTTATTTTGACTGTGGTGATGGATGAGAAGCTCTCTCTGCATGTTCACTGCTGCTCAGATTTTGTTAGATTGCAGTGCTACATAACTGACCACTTGATGATCTGAAGTACTGGATGTCAGGCACTGAAGTGGGGCAAAGACCTTCCACAAGGCTAAGTTGTATTCTTTGCCCTTTGTAGGAGTTTGCATTCTGCACAGCATCTCAAAGCTTTCCTAGAGCAAGCTATGGATAGTCTGGCAGATTGCAGCCCCTCCTCTTTGCAACCATATAACTTCCTGAGGCAGCTGCTTATATGGAAAAGTGCTTCTGGAATGCTTATGTATTTTTAGCTGTCTCTTAATGTAGTGTAGCAGATGGAGACAGGGAGGAGAGCCAGCACTCCATGTCCAGCCAAAATGGGCCAGTGTGGTCTGCAGACCACAGTGTGGAAACCTCTGTCTCATAGGCTCATAGTCCAAGTCTTCCAAAGAAGCATTAAGCTTTAGAGAAAAGTTTCACTAGTAAGGATTGCTTTGGATTTGCTGCTTTAATTCCCATGCTTAAAAAAACAACCCCAATTAAAAGTCCAATTAATTAAAACTCCAGCTTTCACAGGTTTTCATTCCTTTGGGCACTTCAGAGTGTTCTGCTACCACGCTTGTATTCGAAGCAGGAATTTGCTGTGTCCAGAGCACAAATGGATCCCCAAGATTGACTTGGGTGAATGGAAGAGGCAGGTGCTCAGGTTAAGTCTGGACTTTGTGCAAGGCACCATGCTTGAAGTACTGTTTAGAGCTGTTAGTAAGGGGTGAAAATGAGAAGTCAGAAGCTTCAGAAATCCAAGATAAAACAGAGGAATTAAAGGATGTTTGGCCAGCAGGCCTCCCAGGAAGGAGCCAGGGAGGAAGTTTGTCTTCTCTCAGACAGCTTCAAACTTTGTGCTTTTAAGCTTGGAGAAGAGAGGACTCTGGGGGTACCTTAGAGCTGCTACCTGAAGGGATCCTACAGGAAGGCCGAGGAGGGACATTTGGTAAGGGTGTCTAGTGACAGGACAAGAGGGAATGGTTTGAAGCTGAGGGAGAGCAGGGCTAGACTGGAGCTTAGGAAGTTCCTCTCTATGAGGGAGGTGAGACTGCAGAATCGGTTCCCAAAGAGGTTGTGGATACCCCTTCCCTGGAGGTGTTCAAGGCCAGATTGGACAAGGCCTGGAGCAACAAAGTCCAGTTGAGAGGTGTCCCTACCCACGGCAGGGAGCTTGGAGCTGTTATCTCTGAAGTGCTGCCTGGCTGTTGTTGAATGCCAGTGAGTCAATTTGCTAACTGTTATGTCTTTATTCATTCCAGCTTCATCACGTTCCGCTCTTGTGCCTACCTAGACAAGAAGCATACAGTTTTTGGAAGGTGAGTGAAGGATGTTAGGAGCAGACATACTCTCCTGTGTGTCTGAAGCCTAAAGAGAAGAGGTTACTGGTTCTCACCATTGAACTGGAACACAATCCTGTCCAACAATCCAGTTCTCTTGGTCGTAAGTGGCCAGCATCGTTTCAGCGCCAGTCATCAGACTTCTCCTTGTTTTCTCCTTCAATCCCTGTAAGTTGCCTTACTTCCCTTCTGTAGGTGGCCCTCCAGGGAGTCATGAACAAAGTAATCATCATCCTGTAACCAACCATGTTAATATTTGTGCATGCTAATTGCTGGGACACAAGAGATTACCTCTTCAACACTGCTTTCATCCTCTATAGAGCTGTCAACCAGGAAATGAGTTACGACAGGGCTGTGCTTCATCATAGCACAGGTCCCAGGGCTTCTGCAGAGGCTCCTGTAGCACCTTTAATTCTTTTTTTTTCTTTTTTTACTCTATACTTCTTTACTTTTATTCCTGACAGTTACCACTGGTATAAAATCAGTGTGTTTGCGTGCACAGGGGTGTGTACATAGAGATGTGTTGATGTGTATGTAGAGAGATACTACCAATGGCAAGGCAGCAAGGGAACCTACTCCCAAAACCTGTTCCTTCCAAAATCTTTCCCTTCCAGAAACCTTTTCCAGTCAAGCCCTCACATGCTAAATGTCAAGATATTAATTACAGAAGATATTACAAAATCTTTATGTTACAAAATCTCTGCTTCCCCTGCTGCAGGTCTATGGTATTTACCAGAGCTGTTCTAACAAATGCCTCAGTGCCAATGGCAGGAAGGGGAGTTTTGCTAAGCCTGCCCTCTTGGTAGCTCCTGAGGGTTTTACAGGCATTTTTAAATGAAGATTTGGGCCTTACTCTTTTCATAGTTTTATCCATTTGAAAGGCAACAATTGAAAAGGAATGTGTGTGCTGCTCATTTTGATTGGGTGTCACACAACTGGGCTGGACAGTGGAAGTGATATATTTAATCCATCTTCTCTGGCTGTGAGTTCTTGAGGCAGAAACTGCCTTCACTTGAAACAATTCTTTTACTGCTCTTAGTTCCAATACTAATTTCTGCAATAATTGCAGCCTTTGAAATGTATTTCTTTTCCCTTTCTCAAGCCTGCCCTAGATAAAAGTTAAGTTCCTTTGTCATTTGGTGCAAGCAGATAAATAAAGCAAATTCTAATACAGAAAGCTGAGAGCAAGTGTGTTGTGGGAGGAGATACATTGCACATATCTTAAGACTATTTCACTTAAGCTATGGTTTGAGTCCTCCTTGCAGATTATCCCATTAAATCCCATACAATAATGTTGTTAACCTGAGCTTGCCACCTCATCAAACAGTGTTTGGGTTAGGATAGCTGAAACTGGGGCTGTTCTTCAGTTCTGGATGCAACCTGGCTTCAGTGAGCATCCTGTATAGTCCTCCAGTGTCTTTGCTATGTTTCCCCAGGATGCTCCAGTTTTATCATAATTCACCAGGAAAGAAGTGAGAGAGTAGCTGAGCTCACTGCAGTGCAGGGACTGTGTGCTCCCAAAAGCCTTCACACCATGTGCAACATCCCAAGTACCTTAGGAGCAAAACAGCTCAAGTGATGTTTCACACTGCACATTGCCCTTTAGAGAGGAATTCTTCTGTCCAAGTAGATCTGGTTCAGTGTATAGAGCAGAAAGTTGCACACTTTTAGCAAAGACTCTTTACTTTTTGAATTGTCTTTTGCTACTCAGGAATCACAGAACCTCAGAGGTTGGAAGGGACCTCCAGAGGTCATCGAGTCCGGTTGCCCTGCCAAGGCAGGAAATGCAAACTTAGTTGCCAGAGTAAAGAAGTGGTTCTGCTTTTTCAGCACTGTAAATGTTCTTAGCTGAAATACAAAGGAAAAACTATAAAATATGTTGGTTTAGAATCATATTTAGCTCCTTGCATGAGAACTATACATGAAAACATCATCATGTGAACATAGAGCAGGTAAATTTTCCTCTGGACTCTCTTGCACGTAAATGAAGAATGTAAAGAACCTAAAATGCTGGATAGATCCATTCCAGTCACTGTGTTCATCTACAAATTGAATACTTGAATAACTGAACTTACTCACAAATTTAATAGAAGAGTCTGATGTGTGCAGCCCTTAAGATCTCTCTTCTGTCCTTAAAAGCCTTTGGCTGTTTTTTACCTTGCCTTTGTTTTTAAAAGCCAAAATATTCCAGAGATTGCATCCAGTGAAACTCCAGCTTCAGTCTGCTGTTTTAGATGTTGGGTGTTGCCAGGATTTGCCTGGAGAAGAGGAGGCTCAGGGGTGACCTTATTGCTGTNGATCTCAGACTGTACAGCACAATAATGTCTGGGTAGCATATCTAAGAATAATATCTAGGTATAAGAATAGAATCAGAATTCTTTGTTTCTTTGAATGTTAAAGTTGATTGTCTTCATTGGATGCTTACTGGCCTGTTGTGACTTTAATATAGATTTGAGGGTTACTTATTTCAGTTAACATGAAAACCTCAGCTGTACCCTGAGCTGTTTCCATGCAACTCTGGTTCATGTTGGTGAGTGTCACATATCTTTGAGAGCAGAATTTGACCTGTCTGTAATTTGTGTGGAACTTTTCAGCTGTTTTCTTGTACTTTAGAGAACAAAAAAGAGAGAAAGAGCAACCGTTCCCCACTCCTTCCTCTGTGCAGGATGAAACATTGCAAAGTTCATTCTCTGGAGCTGCATTTTCTTCATGTCCCCACTGGTCTGAAACACATTTTTTGCATAGTAGCAGCTATTAATGTCAGATGTTTGGCTGTTAAGTCTCTTTGGAAAACACAGCAGCTGCAGGCAGCGGCACTAGGAAGAGGTATCATGTCTGGCTTGCTGCACTGGAATTTTCACATCTCAGGAGAAGGCTGTGGCTGAAGGATGGGAAAGGGTCTTGTCATGATTGTCCTGCCCACCACAGCAGTAATGAGGACAGATGATACTGAAAATAAAGGAGGTAATTTGGCTTTGATGGGGAGCAGAAAAAAAGACAGAGAAGGAGAGAAGAATGCCTCCCCTTGGAGTTGTGTTGCAGGCTGCATGGATTTCCTTCTCCAGCAGAGCTGTCTAGATTAAATTAGCAATTACCATTTCTAGTAATTACCATTTCTCTTGACTTAGAGAATGATGTAATTAACATGGAAGCTAACTGGTGGCTTTTGTTGGCTAGTAAGAGGTTTAATTTAGAAACTCAAGTGATGTAAACCAAGATGCATTTGCTCTGCGTTTGCAGGGGACTGCTGCATGGGGAAGGTCCCATCTGCTGCTGTTGTGGTCTGGGGGTGGGGAGGCTCCCCCTTAGCCATGCTATAACTGGGAGTTCAGCTGTTGCATGAGCTGTGTGAGCTACAGGGATGTTATGGCCTACAGTTACAGGAAACTCACGTTCCTGGCTGGTGCTTTATGAAATGTAGGTGAGAGCACATCCCAGCCATGCTCTTACTTTGATTTTGAATACCCCAATGGTTCACGGCTCCTGTGAACCACTCCTGCCCTTTATGAGCAGAAACAGAAACATAATCTCTGTCCCAGAGAGCTGTGTAAGTACTAAAAAGGCTGCATGTAGATCCAGGGAAATCACAACAGTGAAGTCTTTCAGCCTGCCTTGCACCAAAAGTTTGCACTCTGTTCAGAACCAAGTTAAAACAAAGTCCCAGGAACAACTGCTTTGGGGATGTTTTTAGAGAGCCTGTTCCAAAGCTAAAGGGGCAGAAGGAGAAGTGCATGTTTAAAATAATGGAAGGTGATTGAACCATGCAGATCAACAGGAGGAGAGAAATGCTGCCTCTGAATTTGGGAAGATTTAAGACAAGCATAGCATGATGGGCTTGAAAAGGAGGGCACGTTTCAGGTGTGTGATGTGATAAAAAGAGAGGCAGTAGAGGGAGTGAAATGAAAAGTGTTGTGGTGAGAGTGGCTAAGCTGCAGATAATCTGAGCAGCAGCTCAGTGTGTTTTTCAGAGCATCACTTGTGTGTGTCAGGAACTGAGTAAAGGATGTGGCAACTGAGACAGGAGATGAGTGCATGGAAGACAGTTTTCCCCTTCGTACAGGGCTGCACCTATCTGCTTGTGCAGCTGACTTTGAACTGTCCCTCGAGCTTTCTGCTGCTCATTCTTCAACTCTCATGTTCCTGGAATTAATGAACAAGGTGGTTTGGGACAAACCTCAGGCTTGCTCACGTTGGTCAGTAGCTGACATGCACTTCTCTTTTGTTCCCTCCTCTTCAGAAGAATCTTTCTCTGGATAAGTATCACTCTGGTACTAAGAATTCCTTCATGTGCTCAGTGCTTTCTATTGCAGTTCTGTAGAACAAGGCAATGAAAGTAACTGCTGTCCTCTAAAGTAATTAGCTACATAAACCCAACTCCCAGGCACTGTTGGGTTACCCAGGGGCAGTTAAGTTACAGTGTCTGTTTCCACTTCCCTCTGTGATTTGAATCATTGAACCCCAATAGCTTCTAAGCTGGCAAAATCAGGTTCTTGTTGCTCTTCTGCTTTAGTACATCTGAAGAATGGAGGAATTGTGTGCCAGAGGAGCCGATTCTGTCATTGCATCTGTGTAGAGTCTGCTGTCCAGACACCAGGACAGGAATGAAGAGCAAGGTGGGAACATAAACCAGGCTGCCCTGTGGCAGCTGTGGCCACGACATCCTGCAGCACAGAAGTGGGGGCTGCCTGGGCTGCACGAGGGCTGCCATCCTCTCCAAATTCAGCTGTGAGGAGCAACCTGTGCCAAAGCAGAGGAGTCCTTACATGCCAGGTTCAGCTGTCAAGTCTGCTCTCAAAATGCCTTTTTGCAAGCTGCTTTATTTTTTCAGCACCTGTCATTACTGTGTCTTGCCTGCTAGGTCAAGCCCTTACAATGTTCCCACTGCAGCCTCGTGGCACGTTCAGGTTGCTTGCTCCGTTCCCAGCTGGTGTATAGACAGCAGATACTTTGTCCTGAGCGTACTTGTTTGTGCCTGTCTATATTGTTTTCTCTCTGTGTGTATCTAAATGTACATACTCCACTCTATAAAAATAACCTTGAGGGCAGACTGTGTTTACATAACAACAGTGTTCCTTTCTGGGTTTCTGTTGCTAGTTTAAAGCATTTTTTACAGAAGTCCAGTCCATCTTTCTTGTGTCATCTTCCGACCAGGAAACTATCCCCTTGGACCGCTGCCATCCCCAGCCTTGCATAAGGCTTAGTTCCTATGAATCTGCTCAACACGAATAGGAGGAATAGAAGTCCCTGAGTGAGAAGCCTGTGACGACTACTGGGGAGCTGCAGTTTGCTTTCAGGGCAGCACTAACTCCTGTTCAGCAAGACTTTGGCTGGTGCCTTGCAAATGGCTAGGACCTTGCTCCAGATATTTCACTTAGGCTTAATACAAAGACACTGACGGTGGTGCTGAAGCAAGGTTGCTGGTTTGCATAAGGGAGCTTTAAAAGGAAGTAAGCTTTTAAGTAACAGCTCTAAATTTGAAATGCAAAGCTTTCCAGCTTGGTTTTCAAGAAAGCTGAATTGCACAAGGAAGGGCACATTTTTGTTTTCATTACTATGCTAACAGAAAAAAAAAACCAACCAACCAACCTAAATGTAGCTCCCTCCTTGTCCATGCTTAAATGTAATGCAACATTTATCAAGCTCCTCTAAAAATACAACAAGCTGTCTCAGGGATGCTGAGCTAAATATATAGTTGAGATCATCATTTCTCTGCTCAACATCTACTGGAAGTGCATGGCAAACCCTCGGTTTCACCAGTTCCTCTCATGGAAATGGTGTCTGGAAGATGATGTCCTTTTCACCACTGAATGGCATCTCAGCATCTGTTTAGACCTGGCTTGGTTGACTGAGAACAAAGCCTTTGTGGCACCTGCTAATGGCAATAGAGCCAGAAACCACAGAAAAGGTTAAACTTGTTTCTGCCCTTCCCTGCTGTGCTCCCAGCTTAGCACAGCGATGTTGCATGAGGAAGACCTAACACGGTGTGAGCTGTCACCCTCTCTGTAGCACATCTGAGGGGTACAAAGAGTGGTCTGAACTTTGGGAACCTGCATTTTGTGTTTTGTTTTAATGAAAATGGAGAACAGATTTGATTACAGTCACAGATTGCGCTGGGTTGGAAGGGCATCTCGCCCAACCTCCTGCAGTCAGCAGGGACACCTCCAATAGAGCAGGCTGCCCAGGGCCACATCCAGTCTGATCTTGAATGCCTCCAGGGACAGGGCCTCAGCCAAATCCCTGGACAACCTGTTCCAGTGTCTGCCCCCACCCTCACTGTGCAGAACCCTCACTGTGCTATGAGGACAGGCTGAGAGAGTTGGGCCTCTTCAGCCTGGAGAAGAGAAGGCTTCGAGGAGACCTTAGAGTGGCTTTCCAGTATCTGAAGGGAGCCTACAGGAAGGCTGGGGAGGGACTATTGACAAGGTCTGGTAATGTCAGGACGAGGGGGAATGGGTTTAAACTGGCAGAGGGGAGATTTAGACTGGATGTTAGGAGGAAGTTCTTTACAGTGAGGCTGGTGAGACACTGGCACAGGTTGCCCAGGGAGGTTGTGGCTGCTTCCTCCCTGGAGGCGTTTAAGGCCAGGCTGGATGAGGCCTTGAGCAACCTGTTCTAGTGGGAGGTGTCCCTGCCTATGGCAGGGGGTTGGAGCTGGATGATCCTTGAGGTCCCTTCCAACCTAACCATTCTATGATTCCATGATTCTATAACTTCCTCCTGATGTACAACCTAAGTCTTTCCTGCTCCAGTTCCAAACCATTGCCCCTCATCCTGTCACCAGAGGCTATCACCTAAACAGTTCCTGCCCAGCCTTCCTCTAGGTCCTCTTCAGGTGCTGGCAAGCTGCTCTAAGGTCTTCTCCAGGCTGAACAGCCCAAATTCTTTCACACAGGAGAGGTGCTCCCTGATCCGCTTTGTGACCCTCCTCTGGACCCAAGGCTGTAGAATGGTCTTTATTTCTTTCTTGTCCAGAGTTAGTGGCTCTTAGAACAGTGACTCTGCTCGGGGGGGTTATGCTTTAGCCATACGATGGCCATCTCTGCGTCTCGCTTTGGTGGGCTTTTTTTGTGGCAGGATGAGTTTTTGCTCTTAGTACCCAGAGCTCGTTCTGTGGGACACATAAAGAGCCCCCCAAACCAGCCTGTGGGTTTCTTCATTCTTTGAGTAGCAATTGTGTGCTAGTTTGAAGCTAGCTAAAATGTTTTGGTGAGAAGAATTAGATCATAGGCTGAGAAATGAAAACAATGGTGAGGTCTACTTTGCTCACAGCCTTGCTGAGATGTGTAAAGAAGAAAAGCAAAACAAAGATAAAGTCACTTCTGCTCTGCACTTCACTTGGGCACTTGGCTCTGGGCTGTGCTGGGGAGCTGAGGCTGCTGGCTGAACTCCATCTTGCTTTCTAAACCTCCCCCTCCATTCTCTTTGGCTGATTTCACCTTTCCTTCTTAATCCTCTTGGCCAACTCTCCATTCTTCCTTGGGATTGGGCTAAGGTTGAGAGGGGTAGGGGAAGGTGAGGGGTGGTTGAGAGCCCCTCCTGGGGACTCAGGTTTCTGGGAGGGGAGTTGTGTTTCTGTATTACCTCTTCCCTTGTATATTTCTGTATATATCTGTATATACTGTAAATATCTGCTTGTACTTTGTGCCAGCTGTAAATATAAGCTTCATTCAAATTTCCAGAGCCGACTGAGTCTAGTCTGGGTGATTTCTAAAGTGTGGGGGGTGGGGGACACCCAAACCATCACAAATTGCAGTAAGAGATGTCGGTGCATGAGCTTAGGCACTTTGTATCCTCCAACTGAGTTCAGGGCAGCAGTGTAACAGCCTGGGATTTGACCTTAACCAGGTGTAATGTTTCCAGAGCTTGCTTGAGGAGTGTGTAGTTCATTTTCCCCTGGTTGGGTGATGCTCACAGTCACATCTCACCCTTCTTGGATTTTAATTTTTACTGATGAAATCCCAGCTTCAGCTGGACCTGCCAAGTGCTCCCTGAACAAAAGTGACTACTCAATTGTTTTCAGTTCCTCTGGTCAGAGCTCTCTTCCCTGAGCTGGTGGTTGGCATTCAAATTAGTTTCTTCTGTTTTATTGGTATTGTGGCACTGTCTAAAGACACAAAACTCTATTGAGAGCTGGTGATGTTGACGTTAAAATGTCTAGAGGTGCTCTGTAAAATCTAAGAGAGTGCAGGGACAGGAATCTGCTGGAGGCAGTCCAAGGGAAGATGCTGAAGGGACTGGGACACTGCCCTGTAAGGAGAGGCTGAGGGACCTGGGGCTGTTTGGTCTGGTGAAGAGAAAACTTAGAAGGGATCTAATCAATGTTTATAAATATCTGAGGGCTGGGGGTCAAGAGGGAGGGGACAAACTCTTCTCAGTTGTGCCCTGTGATAGGACAAGGATCAATGGATGTAAACTACAGCACAGGAAGTTCCACCTCAACATGAGGAAGAGCTCCTTTACTGTAAGGATCACTGAGTACTGGCACAGGCTGCCCAGAGAGCTTGTGGAATCTCCTCTGGAGACCTTCAAGACCTGTCTGATCTGTTCCCATGCAGTCTGAGCTAGATTGTCTGGTACTGCTGTGGCAGGGGGGGTTGGACTTGATGATCTATGGAGGTCCCTTCCAACCCCTAACATCCTGTGATGCTGTGATATTGAGGGCTCACCATGTTGACATTAATGTGTCTAGAGATGCTCTGCAAAACCTTAGAGAGTGCAGAGGTGTAAAAAGAAAAGGCAATTTTGTGGTTTGGAGACAAGAAGCTAAGAAGAAATAGAATTGCATGCTCTGCAGGCACAACAAGTTTGTCTTCTACCCCTTAGCCCTTTATGATCATCTCAAAATAGACTAAGTCATTTATTGCTGACCTGTGAATGCCACTTCTGTCACAGCCCTTGTGACATGTACAAGTGACAGAGTATTGCCAATAAAGCTTAATTAGCAGAGCAACTGCAGATTGATGAGCTTCACCAAAATGCATTAGGGCTAATACCGTGGGAGGTCCAGCGATGGGCTGAGGGATTACTCAGCCGAGATTGCCAGTGCATAGCTGATCTGGCTACTGCAGATGATCAGAACCTAATTAAATGAAAACTTACAAGCAGATAATGAGGGGAGCTGTTGGCTAGAAAGTCCTCCAGTATTAAATCAGAAGTTTCCTTTAGGGGCAATTAAAGTACAGTGTGTGTGTATCCTAGGCTGTGTGTTAATCATCAGTGTTGTAAGCCACTCTGCTGTTGGCCTGGAGGAGGAGTTTTACAATTGAGGTTTTGGTGTGAACTTTCCCAAGTTCATGCAGAGTCTTCAAGCCCTCTGCAGCTTTCCCCAGTGTGCTACCTCTAGGTGCTGCTGAACGAGGCTGTTCTAGCCTGCATGCATGCTTTTAATTGCTCTTAAAAGCCACAGCCTGATTACAGAGTATCGACAGGCCCTTGGGGAGCAAAGGGGAGAAGTCTGGAGGAGTGCAGCAGCAATGAGATGTTAGCAAGGACAGGTCTGCTTGGGTCATGTGCTGAGCAGCATCCTTTCTGATTTGCATCCTTTTATTTCCTGTGGTGGGGTCTAAGCACAAGGGTGGTGGCACTAAGCACAAGAGGTGTCAAATGAGGAGGAGCTGCCTGCCTCTCAGGCCACGTTTGTTAAAGTGACTCCTGTGGGAGGAGTGTGAGAGCCACGTAAATAGTGTGGTGTGGATTGTCAGTAGCGGAGCTGATGGTCGTGGATCTCCCTTGGTGCCAGCTGGGCAGGCTTCTGAGAGGACTGGCTGGCTGCCAAACACCTGCAAGAATGAGATGTCATAGTGTGAGTGTATAATTGCATCAAACACCTGTGAAGATGATGGCTTTTTTGGTCAAGGTAGCATTCATTTCTTTGGTAGAACTGTAGTTAGGTGATAAAACCCTCAGCATACTCCACTGGTTTCATTTTGTTGGATGTTTCTGCCACTTTGTCTGCCCAGCTCTTAGCAGCAGTTACCTGTGCTGCTACCTGAGCCCCAGTAGTGCCAGCAGTCAGGCTTCAGAACAGCTGCCTCCCCACTAAGGCTGGAGGGTTGCTCACTTTGAGGTTTGCAGCCCTATCCTAGGGGCAGCCCAGGGCTCCTTGATGGGCAGGTCCTGCCTTTGCTGCCAGGCTCCCAGCCCCAAGCTCCACTGGCTCCAGGAGCAGTGTTTTGGAGAGTTATGGCTGTTTCTCACTGTCCCACAGCCATTAAGCAGGGGCTGTACTTTTGCTCCCTGGCTCTGCTCAAGCAGCTGTTGTCCAGCAGCAGTCTGCTTTGCTCAGGGATCTGGATCGCTTGGCGTCGGGGTCTGTCTTCATCTTTATTTACTGCTCCTCTAAATATAGCTGGTTTCAGATTTAATTGGGAGTGATGATGTGGATAAAAGTGTTAAATACCCTGGGACCAAGATCTGATCCCAGCAGGACCCCCCTGGAAACGTAACTGACTCAGTGTTTCCTATTTAAGATTAGCTTTTGACACCTGGCAGGCAGTTTTGTTTCATGTGTGCTGTGTTTGCTCCTGGGTTTTCAATCACCCCCTTCCAGCAGTCTGCTCCACGGACACTGCTGTCCCTGTGTGCCACAGCTGTTGTCTCAAGGATGGACGCTTGTTGGGCAGGCTGTTTTCCACAAACCCTTGTTGATTGCCATTACTTATTTCCTTTCTTTCTTAATCATGTCCTGTCTCCGCTGTTCCATTATTTTGCTGGGATGGGTGCCAGGATGACAGGCTCAGAATTATCTGGGTCACCCCATTTATCCTTGCCAAATATCCTTTTCTGGAACTTTCCCATTGTTCCACACACTTTCCCCCCCCCCCCCCCCCCCCCCCCCTTCTTTTTTAATGAGCATGCAACAGTCCAGAAAGTCTTCAGCCTTTCTTAGACATTTTGAAGGAACTGCTTGGATTTGTTGACTCAAAAAATGAGAGGCCAAGGATCAAATGTCCTCGTGCACAAAGACTGCCAGCAGAAGTGTCCCAGCATCAGCTCATGGCTGTGACTCCATGTTCTGCATTTTCCCAGAGTCCTCACAAGCTGGTGGTTGTGGTGTGTGTTTTACAGAACCATAGGATGGTTTGGGTTGGAAGGGACCTCCAAAGGTCCAACCCTGCTGCAGCCAGTAGGGACATCCTCCACTAGAGCAGGTTGCTCAGAGCCCTGGCAAGCCTAACCTTGAAGATCTGCAGGGATGGGGCCTCAGCTACCTCCCTAGGCAACCTGTGCCAGTGTTCCACCACCCTCAAGGTGCAGACCTTGTTCCTAACATCCAATCTAAATCTCTTCTCTAATTTCAAACCATTGCCTCTTGGCCTATACTTACAGGCCTTTGCAAACAGTCCCTCTGCAGCCTTCTGGTAGCCCCCTTCAGGTACTGGAAGGTTGTTACCAGGCCTCCCTGGGGCATTCTCTTCTCCAGGCTGAACAACCCCAGCTCCTTCAGCCTGTCCGCATAGCAGAGGTGTTCCAGCCCCTTGGTCATTTTCGTGGCCCTCCTCTGAACCTGCACCATCAGGTCCATGTTCTGCCAGTGCTGAGGGCTCCAGAGGTGGATGCAGCACTCCAGGTGAGGTCTCAGCAGAGCAGAGGGGCAGGATCCCCTCTCTGCATCTCTGGCCACACTGCTTTTGATGCAGCTCATGTGCCATTGACTTTCTTGGCTGCGAGTCCCCACTGCTGGCTCCTGTCCAGCTTCTCACCCACCAGCACTCCCAAGTCGTTTTCTGCAGGGCTGCTTTCAACTTCATCATCCCCCAGCCTCTGTTGTTTTTGGATCAGTCCTTTGCTTTCTGCATTACTGTTGTTACTGTGGGCACCTCTGTCACTACTGTCCCATAGTGCTGTAGTTAAAATTCACTTTCTTCCTCATATCACTCTTTAGTCTGCCACAGAATTTAGGTGGGGGAAGGGGAAAATGAGAAGCTAATGAAACTGTTTTTACTTTCTTGACCAAGTCTGTTGGGTTGCTGATTCCCCTTCCCCCAGGCATGGTGATTTACAGATCTACTGGTGTAATGTGTACACATTGGATATATGAGTTGTAGGGAACATTTTGAGCGTGTTGTGACAGCTGGATTTTGTGTCCTTCCTCTTTTAGGGTAGTTGGTGGCTTTGAGACTCTGACTGCTATGGAGAATGTGGAAAGTGACCCAAAAACAGATCGTCCTAAGGTAGATGTGAAGCACCAAAGGCAATGCAGGGGCGGGGGGGGGAAATGCATTTGGCCTCATGGCAGTGCAGGTCTGCTCCTGATGCTTCTCTGAAAGCCAGACGAGGGGGAGGTGGCAGAGCTTCATCAGTAGCCTGATTTGCAATTCTTCCCTTCTGCTCCCAGGAGGAAATACGAATCGAGACAACAACTGTTTTTGTGGACCCGTATGAAGAGGCAGATGCTCAGGTGAGGAGAGTTTGTGTGGTTAGTGTTTTTGAAAGGGCAAAGCTCTGGAGACTGCTGTAACTTAATGCCTTTCCTTTCAACATGGGCAGCCCCCTGGCACATATGGTTGCAAGCTAAGATTAAACAGCTGCCACTCAGCATTGCCTTGTGTGCCAGGATCGCTGCCGCTCTTTGAGCAGAGAGGTCTTGTAGCTGAGTCTGGCACAGCTCCCAGGCCATCATGCTTAGGACGGCTGCTTTTACAAATGCTCACAGTAGCTGTGGGTAGCTGCAGGTGGGAAGAGAGACAAGTCCTGTGCTGAAGGCTGCAGACAGCCTGTTTATAGCAGCCCTTGAGGTCTGTCTCCTAAAGCCTGCTCTGTAATCATAGCGGTGCTGATTGCTGGTTTAGAGTGCTTTGGAGCTTCAAAGATTTGTAGGCATTTTCTCCTGACTCTGAACTAGCTCTTGCAACAGAATTGCACTCTTTGCTACCCACAGGTTGCTGCAGAACGAGAGAAAGTCCAGCTGGAAGAAGAAGCAGCCAAAACAAAAGCTGAGGTACCCCCACCAAAGAAAGAGGTTGAGACTCCTAAAACATACCGAGAGGGGATTGGGAAGTACATCAACTTGGCTGCAGCGTGAGTTCCCTGCACACCTGATCTTTGTCGAGTCTTTTACTTCTCTTTCCTGCTGGACACTGACCCTGTCTGGTGCTGTTGCTCAGATGATTGCTTTGTGCCAGCAGGCTTTGCAAAGACATCTTCATGCAGTCCTAACAGACAAGAGCTGCCTCTGCTTCTGTTGTTTTTCAAGATTACAACTTAACTGAGCTTTTCTTTTAGCACTTGAATGTGACCAAGGTGGCCTTGAGGAAGTGTTCTGTGTCACTTCCTACACCATCTTTTATTTCTTCCTTTTCTGCAGCTGTTTCTGAAGGCCATGGTACCACAGATGCTTCTCTTTTAGCAGCTTCTCTTCTGCACAGAGTCGCTGCCTTGAGCCCAGATCAGCCTGTGGCTCTGATTCCCTATAGCAGCACAACTGAAGGGATCAGAAAGGGGAGCAGCTTCCCAGGCTTGCCATGGGAGTGCAGGGTGTCTGGCAAGCAGCTCCAGGGTGACTGGCTGGTTGTACAGGCTTGTCCTAAAACATCCTCTCCCAGACACCTTTTGTACTCCCAATGGACTGGCACCATCCTTTGCTTCCCTGAGGACACTACAGAATCCCACCTGAGTGGCAGCTTTGCATGAGTTTTGGACAGATTAAATTATTCCCACTTCCTTTGCTGCAGATTCCTCTGAAAGCATTTGCAGAAATGCTGTTTGTCTGCTGCATGAAGGTGTTTATTGCTGCACACAGCGGACCTGGACAGCTGTTTAATCAGCTTCCATGTGCCCGTGTGCCTCACTGAGGACAAAGATACGTTAGCCCATGTAGGTCAGTTAGGTGTTTGGGTCACAAAATATTGCTTGCCCCTTAGAATGCTGTGTCCAGCTTAAAATTCTTGCCATTCTGCACTGTGTGTGCAGGGGAAACCGAGGCAGTGCTTGCAGTTCTGTGGAAGGGGCCAAACAGTAGAGCAAGGGCTTTTCCTTCCTAGCTCTTCACTCATTGCAGCCTGGGAGTTCAGGCTGCAGCAGCCCTTTGGCAAGTTCTCCCTATCAGCTACTGATACCTGATCATAAAACCACAGCACGTGAGCTGGCTGCATAGTGTTTCCACGGGGCTGTAAGCTCTGCTTTAGAGAGGCTAAGAATAGCAGCAGCAACTGCAACAGGCTGTGCTGAAGAAACAGGAAAGGATCTGACAAACTTGCCCAGCTGCTTTACACCTAATGCCCCATAAATCCTTGTGCTGCCACAAAGGCAGGTGAGAAGGTGGTGAGAGAAATGGCTCACATGTTCATTGTGACTGTGCTAAAACAGTGCAGCTGTTAAATCCTCAGCTCTAGCCTGGAGAACTTGTTGGGTTTTGAACACATTCCTGGAAGGGTTCAAAGCCTGACCCAAACCATCCGCACAGTCTGACAAGACTCTTTTTGGGTTTGCCAAAGGACCCCATCCCAAACCTGCAGTCCCTATGCTGGCACAGAGCTTGTGCTCCTCTCTGACTGCTAAGGGATGGGCTGGCTCTGCTGGAGCAGTCGCTAGGAGAGGAAAGGCATCCAGCTGCCTTGGCCCCACCAAGCAGTAAGTAACCGCTGGGACTTGTTTTTGTTTGGCTGCAGGAAGCGCGGCGCAGGAGATGATGGACCCTCGACCAGCACAGCTGCAAAGAAAGAGAAGAAGATCACAGGCTTTGGGGACTTCAGCTCCTGGTAGCAGCGTGGGGAGCCTAGCACTGGAGCAGCACGGCAAGAAAAGAGGAGGCAGCCTCCCATGTATCCCCGTGGAGCCCAAAAGCCAGTCTGTCCTGGGAGGGAAGGCACCAGCCTGCCCCTCCACGGGGGGAAGAAGACTGTCGCTTTGTTAAGGCTGGTTAATGTGGCTTTGTTTTCTAGAGAGCCGCAGTCCCCCTGCTGCATCTTCCTCGAAGGCCTTTTTGTTGTTGTTTTGCTAGGCAGGGAGCAGGCAGCTCAGCTCCACTGGGGATTAGCTGGAGCCTTTCTCTGCCGGGCTGGCAGCAGACCAGGCAGAGCTCGGCCTTGCAGGACGCTTCTCCAGTGAGCAGTCCTGCTGGTGAAAGAGCTCCTTTGACAGGTAATGGCCTCCAGGCGAGCCAAGGCTGCCAAATGAAGGAATAGACTCATTGCTGGAGAGGTGCCTGTGCTGCTGCAGCGCTTTGCGGGTGGGAGGAGAGGGCTTCAGCCTGCCCTGCCCTTCCAGCTGCTCGCTACTTCTCAACAAGGACCACTTCTGTGTCTTGCTCTTTGTGGGCCTGCCAGGATCGTGGCTGGAGTGACTGCTGCCAGTCTCTGCAGGGCCTCGCTCACTGCAGAATGAGCTCACTCTGTACCCGTTTAAGCCTCTGACAGCCTGGGAAGCAGCGAATCTAGATGAGCCTAGGGTAGCTGCACCACTTGTTCTCTCAGGAGCTGGCCTTCCCTGAGCCACTGGGCAGCCATAAGGGCCATGATACACCAGTTCAGGCCTGTCCTCAAGCCCCAGAAGCTGCAGCCTGAAGCGCTTGAGTGGCAAAATAGAAACAACTTTTATTACTGTTTTTTAACCCTCCCTGAAGTCTGCTCCTCGCAGGGGCACACACTGCAGGCAGCCCAGCTGTGTCCACTGCGCAGCCACGGAGCATTGGGACGCTTAACAAAGGCCTTTCGGGGTAAAGGTGAAGCAGCCTGTGGAGCTGACATCCAAAATCCTCTGGGTGTTGCCATCACATAGACCTAGCAGGCTAGATCCTGAACACTGCTTCTCAGTTCATCCTGGTTGTTTTCAGAGGCTCTCCCTACCTGTCCCTCTGACCAAGGAGGTAGTTCTGTAATCAGCTTTGTAACAATGCCTTTGGACTGGGGGTTTGTGCTGCGAGGGATAGAAGATTGCTGCCACAACTTTTGGTAAACTCTTCTACATTAAATGCTTTTATTTTCTTTCCAGTGCTTTCCTTTGACTCTTCAGTTGTCATTTCCAAGATCGTGGCATTGCAAAGGTGATTGTTGTGCAAGGAAATGATTCATTCCTACCTTTTGAGATGCTGAGAAGGAGCTCTGGGATTGCTGCGGATGTGATTACTTCTTTGTTAAATGATAGGAAGTTCAAACCAGTCTGAAAGAATAATGGGGGGGAGGGGGTTGTTTGGCAACACTTTGCAGCCTTATGTTTGAAATAACATGAGTTTGATTCCTGGAACAGGGCATGTGATGGGACTTTCCTCAAGCTGTGCTTCTTGTATCCTACTGAAACCTCTCATTTCTCCTGGGCTGGCCGTTCCCTGATCCCTTCTCCCTGACTTCTGCTCCAGCACGTTTTCCAGTTGTTGTGTTCCCAGTGTTGCTGGAGCTGGAGCAGGCAGTTAATGACATCCGTAAGACTGAAATTCTTTTTGTACTAGATTCAAACGGGGATTATTCCAAAAGAAAGGAGCTTTTGATTGCGAGGAAGGCAGCAGAGGTGTGGCAAGGACTCCTGTTTCAGCAGGAGTGCCTGTTGCAGATTGCTGTAGGGGCCAGTTTCCTGCGGCAGCAGCGGGCTGCAGAGATAACTGCCTGCTTTCCCTTTCCACTCCAGCTTCTTGGCAGCACTCTCGGCGGTCCACGAAGGAGAGCTGCAGTGCAAAGCACAGGTCGGACTGGCTTCTGCCCTTCTGCCTTTGCTGGGCCGTTTCATCACAAGGTCCTCCCATAAGATTAGACATAAAGAGCCATTTCCTGGCTTTGGGAAAGGCTGAGTGTAACACTTTTAGTTGTGCTCTAAGCAGAGGTGAAGCTCTTTACCCTCTGATCACCACTTGACCCAATTCCATGCTGGTGCTCCCTGCCGTTGTAGGTACCTCCCAGGCTGGGAGATGCTGGCCCTGGCCTGTCCCCAGTGTGCTGCAGTGCAGAGGTCAAGTGGCTCGGCCAAGGCCATGTGCTGAGTCAGCAGCTGGGCTGGGGTTTGCACTGAGAGCCTCTGCAGGGCAGCAAGTGAGGGCTGTCAGTGTTTAGCCAGGCCTGCAGCAAATTTGTGTTCTGAGTTCCCACCACTCTGCATCCTCCCACATCTGTACTTGTGCATACTTGGTCAGATGGGCTTCAGTTTCAGGTCTTGGAACCAGCAGAACCACAAGGTGTGTTGCAGTGGGTCTGCTGCCCAGGCCTTAAGCCCTGCAGTGGAAAACCTCTGAAAAGGAGGAAGTTGCTCGCTCAGAGAAGCTCCTGGTAGGATCAGCCCGGCCCCAGTGCTGCTATGAAAGGTGCCATGGCAGCTCGGTCTCTTCCCTGTTCCCACAACCCTGACCTTCCATACATCCCTTCACCAGCCCAAGCAGATCTGGGGAGGGTCCAGCCGTGGCTGTTAGTGCCCAGTGAGCGGTGGCTGTAGCCAGGCAGTGTCAAAACTGACCTCAGTATGCAGGTCCATGCTGGACAGCTTCACCTGAGGCAGCTGTGCTGCTCTGGGGCCAGCAGCCACAGCCTGGCCATTGGCAGCCAACAGGGTGTGACTTTTAAACAAAAGGCTGCTTGTGGTCGTGGGCTGGGGCACCCCATGGCTCTGCCAGGGACTTGCCCACTGAATGGAGGTGTAGCTGTTTGGCTCTGAAAAAGCATCTCCTTTGTGCTGGCTGGAGCTGGTGGTGGGGCTGCAGTGTGGTGGGGCTGCAGTGTAGTGGGGCTGTGGGCTCCAGCACTGCTGCAAAGCCTGAACGCTGCTCCGCTCGACTCTTGAGCGTTGCAGGGAGCTGAGGCCGCAGGCATCGCAGTGCTGCTGCGCTAGCACAGGGCATGGTGACTGTGGGGCTGCACACAGCTGCCTTGGGGAGGCCAACACTGACTCACCCTCTGCTGAGCTCAGGCACTGAAGCCTGGTGACTTCATCTGCTGGAAATAGCGAGTAGGGAGGAACCATCTCCCTGTCACCACCGTGCCCAGATAGGCACACAGAGCTTGCTGCTGCCTGCACTGCTCCCTGCACCCCAGCTCCAGCCATGGGACACAGCTGAGCCTCAAGGAGGAGCAGCCCTCTGGTCTCAGCCCCAGATGTTGGAGGTGCTCCATGTGACATGGGATGGGATGGGAAGGGCCCTGCAGCCACACAGGGCTGATGGCATGAGCCAGTGAAGTCGAGGAGTTTCAAGGCCAAGGAGATGATGGCTTTGTCTACCCCACCTGCTCGTCCAGCACAGACAATGCCATTTTCATTCAAGCCAAATAACAACTTCCCAGCTAAAATGTGTCTTCCAGAAAGGCACAGGGCTCTCTGCAGAGACTTCAAGGGAAAATTAATCCCCCAGCAGCAAAGCCACCACAGCAGCCTGGAGCAGATAACAGGGCCATCTGCCTGTGCCCTGCCTGTGTCAGGCTCTTGCTCTTATCGTGGGTGAGCAGAGCTGTCCTGGGCTTTGTTCAGGCAAAGCTCTGCTGGCTGCTCACAGCAATCTCGAAGTGGGTCTGCCATGAAGGCCAGGGGTGTTTTGCGTTCCCTCAGTGAATTCTGTGCATCTCCACCCTGGTCTTTCCCAAGGGGATGGTGCATGGACAGGACTCCTGGAGCAGGGGCCAGGGTGGAGGGCTGGCACTGGCACAGAGTGGGTGTTCTGCAAGCAGCACTCCCTGCATCTGGTACAAGACTGTGCTGCTTGCCTTGGTAGCTCTGCCACAGGGCATGCATGAGGGCATGTATAGGCATGATGGCCACTTGGTGTCTGTTGTGAGGGTGGGAGCAGTTCTGCGAAGTCTCAGTGCTGCTGCAGTGCCAGCACCAACTTTGCTCCTGCCACTTCTGTTTAAAGGTCAGCAGGGCTGGGGTGAGCTCACTCGCTGCTTGCCATTGCATGTCCCTCATGTACTTGTTTGTCCAAATTTGCCTTTGTGAGAAGGAAAGAAAAGGAATCATCTCTCCCAGGACCCCTGCTCCCTCCACTGGGGCAGGTCCTGCACCATTGGCCCAGGGGGTTCCATCTCTACAAGGTTTTCTTCTATGCTTCAAGCTGGCACCTTGAATTTTGTGGAGTCTGGGAGGGTGCAGGGGCATCATGCCTGGCTGACCATGCAGAGGCCTGGGCTGGCTGTGCAGGATGTGACCTGCTACAGCAGTGCTTCACTGGCATCTGCAGGTCTGGCTGGCAGGGACTCCTCAACCCTGGTGAGAAAAAGCCTCCCAAGTCCCACATCCCTTGGCTGGGACATGCCTGTGACAAGGTGATGGTGCCTGCCTTACCCTCTCAGCACTGCTGGGAAGCTCTGGGTTTAAAGTGTCCCTCCAGACAAGTTTGGTCCCTAAGGGGGATTGTTAGTTGCACTCATGAGGCTGTGCACTGGGCAGCTTCCCAAGCTCCTCTGCAGTTCCTGACATCATGGTGAGGCCAAATCTTCCCTTTTACATAGAGAAAAAGGCTCATCAGCAATCACAGCAGGCTGCATCTGACAGCTCATAACTTAATGGCTTTTAAAGTGTAGCCACAGCCTATTTTAAAGGCTGGTCAAGCTCTCCCCTCCCCCTCCCCCTGGAAAGCCTTCCAAGCTCTCACTTTTCTGATATTAGATACTTTCTCTAATCTTTGGCCTCCGTTTGTTAATGGCTAATTATATCTATTTGCTCTTCTGCCAACATTGTCCTTTAGCTTGAATAGCTTTTTGCCCTGCCTGAGGCTTGCTTCCCGGCGCTATTTATAGGCAGCAATTGTATCCCCCCGCAGCCGCTGTTTCGCTTGGCCACAGAGGCTGCATTGCCTCCAGCCTCCTCGGAACGGCCTCCTCTCACTCCTGCCTCCCTCGGCATCCCTTCCTCGTGCTGGGGGGCACTCAGAAGAGCACACAGCCACTGCCTGGGTCTAGCATCATGGCAGCACTGGCCACGATGCTCTGGGGCAGAGCTGTAAGCCTCCGGAGAGCCTCTTGGGGTTATTTGTCAGGCAGCCCCATGGGGTCATTTTTCAGGCAAAGGCAGAGGTGGCTCCAGGCCTCCCCTGTTCCTTCTGCCCCACTTCTCTGGGGGCAGAGGGAGCAGCCATCAGCTGCACCAAGGCAACTTGGCAAGTCGAGTGACTTCTATCTGCGCTTTCATCCCGGGATGAAAGGGATGATAAAATCCATTTGTTTTTGTGATAAAAGCAACTGACCCGGGAGGAAAACACTTCGCCGGGGTGGCCTGCAGCAAATCAGGGAGATTAAGACACCGACAGCGAGCGGCAAGCCCTCCCAAACCTCTGCTGAGCGGCTGCAGAGCAAATCTCTCCCCACGCAGACGGAAACCCACGCTGGGCTTCCACAGCTGCTCCCGAGCCCGGACGATGCGGCCAGTGAGGAGTTGAGGCGACTTTGCTGGGGCTGGGAGGATCTGCAGAGAAGGACACTGTTTACTTGCCTTTTTTTTGGTTCAAGTGACCGGCCAGAGTTTTTTACGACAGACATCTGCACCACGGGGCTCAGCCGAGCTTTTAATAGATGGGTTCCTCGCCAGCGGCAACCGCGGATTGATTGCAGCAGAAATGGCAACTGAAGACAAATATAGTGCAGGCTGCAGGCAGAGCGCGGGGAGGAAACTAAGGCTGCTATTTTTGGTGCTTTGTCTCCACTGCTTACAGTATTGCTAATCTTTGTTTCTTCTTTGAGAAGGGTCTTCAGAGTTTGGCTTTTTTTTTTTCTGTAAAAAACCAAACAAACAACAAAACCCAAACCCGAATTCCTTTTTCTGCAGAAAGAGTCAGGCACAGCTCTGAGGAGCCGGTGGAGACTGTGGCCTGGGTTGGCATGGCAAGAGGGCAAAGGCGTATTGGGGCTGGTGCCTTCACCCTCTCCCCTGGGACCAGACAGACAGACGCCTATCTCTCTCCCAGGCACTGCGCAGGGGCAAAGACTGATCCCACCCCAATGCATGGGATCCTCGCAGTGCGTACAGGAAAGTTCAGTGCTCTCACTGATAAAGAAAGGAACCTCTGCCACGCTGCCAAGGTGTTGCTGCGCCATGGGCACCAGCAGCAGCGGCCCCAGCTCTGCCACAAGCTCAGCACCACTACAGTGAGTTTTGCTCAGTCCCAGCCAGCACCAGGAACGCAGCAGCCAAATGGTCCCAAAGCTCGGGGCGGGGCCGGCTGGGTGCTGCAGGCTGAAGTGCTCGAATGGAGGGGAGCAGCCCTGGGCTGCAAAACCATGAGGCTGAGGGTGTGTATACTGGAGCCCAGCTGCAGGGAGACACACAGAGGAGTGAAAAACGCTCCAAGGGCTTGCCAAGCTTGGAAAGCCACGACTAGGTGCCACTGGAATGGTATTAAAAACACCAATGCCCTAAACTTCCCAGCCCTGAGGGACAATCGGGAGTGCAGTGGCAGGCTGAAGCACATCCCCAGTACAATCAGCCCCAGTGCAGAGGTGTCCCACTGACAGGTGTATGCCTGGGTGTGAGACAGGAGGCTGCAACTACAAATAAAGAGCAGAAATGCTGATAAAATTGACAAGAACAGGGAAAGTCTGAGTTTTGTCACAGAGGAGTGAAACAAAAAACAGCTCATGAGAGGGCTGGCCATGACTGCAGGAGCCTCGGTCCTTCTATGTCTGCCTGGGAACCCAGGATGTGTGCAGCAGGAGCTTAGGGGAGACCATCACCTCCTCTGAGGATCTGGTGGCATTTTGGACTACAGGATAAGGTTTATGGTTGCCTCATTAGGAGGCTTCTTGCTATGAAGAGCCTCAGGCCTCTTTTGCTGTTGTTTTACACATCTGTGTTTGTGCAGACCCCATCTTGCCTTGATTTGACCAAGCTGCAGTCTGGTGTTCACAAAAAATTCCCTCTTTTCACATCTTTGCCTCTAAATAACATAAAAGGCCTCACTCTGCCAGCATGGTGGAAGGTGCTGGACTTCAAAGATTGCCAAAATGGGAAAAAGAAATTATTAATCAGCAGGTCATTGAGCCCTTTAGCAGAGAGCACCTGTGGCCCTTTCATACTCTGGCTGGTATTTCATGACCAGCACAGCATAAGTCTCACACCCAACAGCTCAGCGTCACTCACCCCAAGCCTGGGTGGGCTGTGGCAGCTGAGCACCCCCAGAAATAATAAAAAAAAATCGATGTCAAGAGGTAAGCCACTTTTTAAAGGGTTTGAAGGCAGACACTAGCATCCACTTCTGCTAACTCCACTCTTGGTGCAGCAGCTCTGGGCACACACCCTGGGGTGCCATGCCTGCAACCCTGGCACAGGCAGGCTCCCATCTACCCAGCACTGAGGCAGGCAACTGTGCCTGTCCTGTCCTGTCCTGTCCTGTCCTGTTGGTCTTCTCTGGAAGAAGGGGCTGGGTGCTGTGCTGGGCACATGGTCTCTGCTTGGTGTTTCCCAACTGGGAAGGTTTTCAGCTGGCTTTGCTGCACTGGCATGTGCAGATGTCCTAGGGAGGAGCAAAGCAGAGCCTGGGAGCAGTCCAAGGAAAATGTGTTTGGTGCCACACACGTCTGCCCAGCGCTGGCACTTGGCACCAGCACTGCACTTCTATGGGAAGAGGCTGCAGGCAAGCCTGTTCCCTGACAGCCAAACCTCCTTTTCTGGAGCTGCTGGGGCTGTGGGGGCAGCTCACGGCAGCTCAGCCCCCCCCAGGAGGCTATTTTGCAAGAGGTGTCAGCTTGTGGAGGAGATTTTTATGGCTGAGGATCAAAGTCCTTGGCCCCCACCCAGCTCCCCAGTTCTCAGCTGCTGGACAGCCTGGGTTTGCAGTTGGGTTTGTGGGCCAGCACTGCACAGGAGAGGGAACTCAGGGCTTGAGGGGGGAGGATGGCTCAGCCATCCCAATGCCGTGATCCTGGGCTCAGCCCGCTCACATTTCCCACAATAAAGCACCCCAAGGGGGCACAGAAATGGAGACCAAACCTGTGGCCACCCATGGCAGGGCAAAGGCAGCCAGGGTCGCTGTGGAAAAGGGGCTGGCAGTGAATGGGATTCCCCAGCTCCAGTGGTCAAAGCGCAGCAGCTTTTCTTTGCCCAGAGACATGCCCAGGCATCATGTCCAGGTCCTGGCATGCCAGCTAGCAGGAGCACATCTGACTGATGGCCTTTCCCTGTCCTGATCTGGGCATCACTAGCCTCCCTCTGAGTGAGGGAGTTCTGCTTTCTCCATCCTGCTCCATCTCCACCAATCCTGAGCTGCCTCTTCCCAAGTCAGCAACTGAATAAGCTCATTTTCCACTGTGCTTTGTGGCTACAGACCTCGCGGAAGGAAGACCTTAACTAACTTTGACAGCTTTAATTGTTTGTGAGCAGGTACTTACAGAGCCCAGAACCTGGAGGGGCGCATTTGAAGGCACTGCCGTGTTCCCCTCCCGCTCTCCAGGAAGCAAACAGCCGCTGGGGCTGCAGGGATGCTGAGCGGCAGCAGCTGCGGGGTGGGGACTGTCCAGGCAGAGCTCAGCTCCCCGGCCGGACCCGCACCCAGAGCAAACAAGGAAACCAACTAACGCAGACCGGCCCCAGCTCGGCAGGGCTGAGGCAAACTTCCCCGGCTCCTGCTCTGCCCATCCCATGGCGCTTTTCCCAAGTGCAGCCTTGCAGGGCTGCAGTAGGTGCTGCCCCACCGGCGCTCTCAACTCACAGGACCAGAAAGGCTGGGAATCATCTTCTGATTTCCAGAATAAAGGTATTCCTGGAAAATTCCCATCCCGAAGCACTGGTCTGTAAGCCCGATCTGCCTGTGCTGGCGTTGCATTTCGTCCAGCCATATTTCCATCACCAGCTACTGGGGGGGAGGGGAGGAGGGCAGCCGCCACCTCCCAGCGACTTCGAATGGCAGCGAGGGTCTGGGTGTTACCCTCTGTCCCCATCACCACGGGGGCCGAGGGAGCACAGCTCCTTCACACTGTCCCTAATCCCTGGCTGCATCCCTGCCAGACTCTTTGTCAGCAGACATTGGACTGGCAAGAAACCAGGCTGGCACTTGCCGTGAAAAAAAGGGGCAGAAACTTGACAGGCCAGGAGCTGTTCCTGCTGCATTACTATTTACAACCTCTGTTGGATGAGAAAAACAACAACAACAAAACAGAATTAAGAATAGAAGTAAGGAGCAACATGGTTTTTACTCCAGCTGAGCTGTCAAGAACAAATCATCAGGGTTTTTTTGCAAGACCTGGGGAAATCTGCTGGGAGCCGGAGAGCTCAGGTCAGGGCTGTCCTGCCAAGAGGCAATTACAGCCTGTCCTGGAGATGGAGGAGCAGGGACCGGGGCCAAGAGTAGCTTCAAGAGGTGTCTCAAGTCCAGGAAAAAGATTACAGGCTGCAGGATCAGCAAAACCCTCTTGGCGGCACCTAAAACCTTTCCAGAAAGGAAATCAGCCAGCTCAGCACTGCTGTGCCCAGCAAAGGGCCCTCCTGGCGCTGGGCAGAGAGGGGAGGGTCAGTGCTCGGGGAAGAATTAACCAGTCAGTAACCTGGCACTTCTGCTGGAACCGAGGCACCAAACCTGCCCTGCGGGAGGGTGCTCCCCACACCCAGCCGAGGCTGTGTCTGACCACCCTGGGGCTGGGGTGCTCAGAAGCAGATCTCCACTTTTACCCTTCCACACCCTCAGCTTCTCAACTCTGGAGGTGTACGGAAGCAAGACCCACACATTGGCACCCCTTGAGCAATTTGTAGAGTGCCTGTCTTATAAAAAAGAGAGCTGGGCAGAGTGGCTGAACCAGGCAGGTCAGCAGAGGTGTCCTGCAACAGCCAACCTGTAACAAAACAAGTTACACATTGCTGGAGCTTGACCTGATTTATACATTGAAATGTTTAGCCTGCATGTGTTTTTTTCCAAGGATGAGGGCTTGGAAGCACCCTGCTCACAGCCCAGGGCTGCTTGCTCTGTCGAGGAATCAACACCAGCACAGGGCTGGCTCAGCTGCCTCTGCACCCCTGACACACTTTCACCTCCCATTAAAATCAAGTCTGTAGTGGGCACAGAGAGCAACAGCAATGCCAGGCCAGATGCCACTCAGAGCTCATACCAAGGGAATGTTGTTCAGGATCAGGCAGAGGTGGTAGCAGGGTGGTGAGTGATGGAGAGCAGAGGCCATGGTCGTCAGCCCATTGTGGGCTTCAGCATACATCCTGTAACCTGCCCACATCCAGGCAGGTCCCTGACCACATCCCACACCCCAGCAAGTCCAGGCACAGACATTTTCAGATGGGTTCTAGGCACAGCTAGACAGGTTAAGGCTAGCATTAGGGTTAGAAGCTACAGTTAGGCTTATGTTTGGGTTAGGATCTAGGGTTAGGGTTAGCATTAGGGTTAAGGTTCAAGGTTAGAGGTATCTTATGGTTAGCGTTAGGTGTTAGGAAAGTGCTGTCCATCCAGCTGAGCTCCCTGCCACCTCCCCATCCTGCTGCACTTTCTTCCAGCTGGGTGGGGATACCAGGCTACATGGCACAGCTGGATAGACCTGGAACCACTAAAGCATCTCTCCAGATGGGGCTCATCCCTAGCACTCTCCCCACAAGCGATCGAGATACCACTGAGCACGGGGACAATGCCCTGTTAGTGTCCCCACCATCCTTCTGATACCCTCCAGTTGAGCTTCTTTGGGAGCCTGCATCTCTTCAACCAGAGCTCAAAGTCTAAACATCATCCTGGCCTGCAGGGAGCCTCTGAAATCTCCCATAGCAGGAGGAAATTTAGCAGCCCAGGGCCTCACTAACACAGCATGCCCCACAGAGCCACGCGTGAGGACACTGCCACAGTCTGCAAGCAATGCCTTCACATTCACCTGGAGCCTTTTGTCAGAGAGATCCCCACTGAGCCTGCAAATATCACACACTGGTGTCCACGCTACCCACATCAGTCATGCCACCTCACCTCTCCAGTGCACCTGGTCCCTGGAGACAGAGCCAACAGGGGAAGTCTCCTTCTCTGGAGACTGTCAAGACCCATCTGGATGCATTCCTCTGAGAACTAAGCTAGATTCTGTGTCCTTGCTGGTTAGACCACACC
>WAAF01020548.1:0-10322 GCA_013400475.1 Tricholaema leucomelas
CACGCCCACTGCCTTATTATTGCCTGGTGTGCGCCACGGCTGCTGAGTTACCAGGAGCAGACCCCGCTTGTCTGCATACGATCGACCTGTGTGGTCAGCGTGAGACAGTGCTGAGACTGCATGGCATTGTACTCAGTCTGCACCCGAAGGCCCTGCCTAAGAATCCCTGGACAGAGCTGCCAGAAGAAGCCAGGAGAACAAGGTCAGAGACTGTCCTTTCCCCTGAGCCGGGAAGATTCTCCTTTCCTCTGAAGTCGGGAGGATTCCAGCCAGTGTCCACAGGCAGACTCCCCTGAAGATTGGACACTTGTAATAGGCTGTGATGTAGGCCTGGAGGGTGATTGATAATTAATCAGAATTTATGAGTAAAAGCTTTAATGCTTCTGTAATTCTCTATTGCATCCTGTTATTGCAGAAAGAGCTTCAGCTCACCTACTTGTCAAGCAGCGTATTGACCCCACGTGGTATTTGTCGTGGGGAAACTTCTCTCTGTTTAATAGTTTGAATATTTGCTAGTTATTAACAAATTACTGTTTGATATTATTCCTAGAATGTCTTTCATAACCATGTAGAACATATTAATATCAAAATACAGTGGTTGGGCTGGTGAGAGTTCAAAATATTGAAGTTAATCAATTATATATTTTTATAGAATATCATCTCGCACCAATTAATTTCTCCCCTCCACTACAATTGGCGTAGGCGGCAAGATACTCCTCCATGACAGAGGTGTTCAAGAAAAGGCTGAGTGAGGCACTTAGTGCTGTAGTGTAGTTGATTGGCTAGGGCTAGGTGATAGGTTGGACTAGATTATCTTGGAGGTCTCTTCTAACCTGGTTGATTCTATGGTTCTGACCAAAGAGGAAAAGAGTTTCTGCTGCAGTAGACCTCTTTCATCCCAACTTTCTATTTGGCTTATATACTTGTATCTCTGCAGAATGCTTTCAAAGCAGTAAAACCAAATTAACTTCTAGTTCTTTTTCTTTTTCTCACATGCCCTGAAAGGAAATGGGGGTGGAATAAAGATAAGAACAAAGAAGGGAAAATAAGAACATAAACAAAATATTACTTTGGCATTTCTACAAAAATCATTCTGGGCTGGTTCCTGACTCCGGATCTCTCTCTGTGCATGGTAAAAAACATATGGGAAGCATTTTTTTCAAGGGCAAGGGGTAATTTTTTTATTCCAAAGCAATCAAATACTTTAGCAGCATAACCAGAATAGGATTATGAAGAAATGTATTTCTTTGCAGTAAGCATTGTTAAGTTCAATTTTCTCATCAGCGAATTAGGAAATATTAAACTGTAAATAATGCAACAGGTTTCAACTCTAATGACATTTGTAGTTATCAGGAATCTGTTTTCTTAGGAAACTTCCTTGTCTTGCTCCTTCCACTCCCCTGTCCTTCAGAAATCCAGTTTTCAGTATACTAATATTTTATCAACCCTCAGAGTGACATGTGAATTAGTCATATGGGTGCTAACAAAGGTCTCCTTCTTTTGTGAACATATTTGATACAGAGAATTAAGAGAGTTTGTTCTAACTACAGAATCAAAATACATTGTGCAAAACCAGCAGGAATAGTTACTTTGGCAGTTTGTTTAAGAAGGGTGATATATGTGCTCCATATCCTGTCATCTCCTGTATTTGGCAGTGTTCTTAGCAAGAATTGGTTTGGATAATCAAGTGAGATGCAAACTTTGGGTGCCTTGAACAGTGGATACTCAAGAAGCCATGCTCTCAGTTTTAGAAAGAAATGCTGAAAAATATGTGATCCCTTTAAATACACTTAAAGACATTTCTTGTACGCAATTTACTTCTGTTTACATGAGATGTTATCTAGAGGATGATAAGAATTTAAACATTACTGTTCGTTTGTGCTTAGGCATAAAAGCTGATTGTAACCATCTGTTGTAAAACAGATACAGAAAGGGACAACGTTTCTGGTTTCTAGTTGTTTCCTGCCTGAACCTCAGCCTAGCAAAACGAGAGAGCAGTTGAAACACTGTTGTGTTGCTGAGCTCTGAGTCCACACTGGGTAGCATAAAATATATCCCTCAAAATGTGCAGTGCAAAATGCTAACAGGCATTTCTGTTTGACAGGACCGTGTGCTTGCACCTAATTTTTAAGAGCTATTAACAAATCACTTGGCAGGATTTCTACTTCATTTGCAAACCAAAATAATGCTAATAATATTTCTATGAACCATCAATAAACAATGAGGCTTGGATCCCCCCACTAAGCTCTGAGTGGCCAAAACTGGATTTATTTCAGTGAGGCTCCACGAGAGTGAAGAAATCCACCTAGACAATGATAATTCATTGCAGGACTCTAGGTTGGACACAGCCCACGGGTAGAGAGCTGTTTTGTTAGTGTTTAAGTAACCAAAAAAAGTAACCAAAGTTTTTTAAACACAGATAGTGTAGTTTTAATGCACATTGCCAATAAATGGTTTGAACTGTCATGATGACCTCCAAATACAGAACTTCAAAGTGCCATAAATGTGGAAGTTTCATGTCTGTACCATGTTTGGTCCTGACAAGACATGGGGATTTACTGTCTGAAACTTCTGTGAAGAGGAAAGTGCTAAAAATTGTCAGGAGACAGGTTCAGAATGAATAGGAATAAGACTCTAAAGGCTTACGACTTGTATGAAGACTGGGAATGAGAAATCATGAAAGACAGCAAAACATCAGTTTGAGTTAAGATTTTTTTTTTCCTTCATTATAAATTCAGTGATACTTTTCCCTCTTCATTTTGCTTGAAACACAATTACTATCAGTTCTTGGTGCAACCCATTTGTAGTACTCAAAAAAATCTGGAAATAGAAGTGTAAAATGTGTTTTGGCTGAGGGTGTTGATTTATGAACAGATTAAAAAAAACCAAACAGAACAGTGATTGAGCTGAAGAGTTTTTGATCTATTTCATGTTATTGGCTCTGTTTTGAATCAAAGGATATGAATCCTAAGGGATAAAATCTGATCCTACAGGGTAGAATCACTAATATTAACCTCACAGCTCTCAGTGGCTTTAGTGGAGATGGTCTTCCACTCCAAACTTGACCAGAACTTTGTTTTTCTAACTTGCATGCATCCCTGCTTCTAACCTTCATGTTAAGTGTCTCAGATGTCTTTCAGGTCAGTTTTGGAAACAAAAACACAGCACCAGAGGAAAAAAACCCAGTATTTTCACTGGGACAATTTCTTTTGTCTGGTATCTTATTGGTCAGTATCCCTCACCACGCTGGAGCAAAAAGGGAAATGCAGGAGTGGGAATCAAGAGGAATTTTCTGTCTGTCTCTAGCTGATATTGAATACTAAAGTCAGCATTAAAAACTAAGGCTTGGTCAAGAGCTTACCCTTAAACTTTGGATAAGACTTCTAAATGTAATTGTCTGTACTTCTCTGAAGGCTAGAAAATTTTGACTTAACAGTTCTCTGCTTCTGAAACCCCACTTTTGTGAAAGAAATCAATTGTGCAGGGAGAGAACAAGGATGTAAAGGATGTGTTTCTATTAAAAACAGTGAAACTTTTCAAAATTTGCTAATGTGTGGTAATTACCAGGTTATTATTGCTCTTACAAGTACTGCTTTCCTTCTGATAACTGTGGTTTCTTTTGCTGTAATTGCTACATAGTTCTATATTTCTGGGGAAAGGGAAGCTGAGGTGATACCTTATTGCTCTATACAACTACCTGAAAGGAGGTTGTAGCAAAGTGGAATCACAGAATATATCTGGTTGGAAGAGACCTCAAAAATAACCCAGTCCAACCCTCAATCAAGCATTAATGGGTCAACACTACACCACGTCCCTAAGTGCCAGGTTTGCCTCTTGAACACTCCCAGAGATGATGACTCCACTGCTGCCCTGGGCAAACCATTCAAATGTTTGATAACCCTTTCACTGAAGAATTATTTGCTAATATTCAGCCTAAGCCTCCCCTGATGCAGCTTGTATCCATTTCCTCTTGTCCTGTCACTTGTCATCAAGAAAAAGAGGATGGCCTCCTCCTCACTCCAGCCTCCTTTAAAGTAGCTATAGAGAACAATGGGATCTTTCCTCAGCCCCTTTTTCTGTAGACTGAACAACCGCAGCCACTTCAGACACTCCTCATAGGTCATGTGCTCCAGCCCTTCACAAGCCTCCTGGCTCTTCTCTGGATGCTGTCCAGCACAGCATCTTGATGTCTTTCCTGTAGTGAGGGCCCCCGAACTGAACACAATACTTGAGGTGTGGCATCATCAGTTCTGAGTACAGTAGGGTGATCACCTCCCTGTTCCTGCTGGCCACAGTGTTTCTAATACCAGCCAGGATACCACTGGCTTTTTTGGCTACCTGGGCACACTGCGGATTCATATTTAGTTGACTATCAATTAGTGCTCCCAGGTTCCATTCCAAGTTGCAGCTTTGGCCTCTTCTCACTAATAGCAAGTGATAGGACAGGAGGAAATGGCTTTAAGTTGTACCAGAGGAAGTGTTCATAGAATCAAAGAGTCAACCAGATTGGAAGAGACCCTCAAGATCATCCAGTCCAACCCAGCACCCAGCCCCAGCCAGTCATCCAGAGCATGGCACCAAGTGCCCCACCCAGTCGCTCTCTTGAACGCTTCCAGGGACTGCGACTCCACCACCTCCCTGGGCAGCCCACTCCAATGCCAATCACTCTCCCTGGCAAGAACTTCCCTCCAACAGCCAGCCTACACTTCCTCTAGCACAACCCAAGACCGTGTGCCCCCGTCCTATCGCTAGTTGTCTGGGAGAAGAAACCGACCCCAACCTGGCCACACCCCCCCCTCAAGCAATTGCAGACAGCAATGAGGTCCCCCCTGAGCCTCCTCCTCTCCAGGCTAGCCATATAATGGCAACAATGTATAAGTTAATATAATTTCATGGGCTTATCAAGAGCTTTTCTTCTATAAGCACAGATGAAATGTTCATTGGATATGAGAAGAAACTACTTTACTGAGAGATGTCTCAAACATTGGAGCAGGCTCCACAAAGAAGAGTTTCAGTCGTGGTCCCTAGAGATTTTTAAAACATGCAGAAGTGTGGTGCTAAAGACTTGGTGGAGTTAGATAATGATTAGGCTTAATGTCCTTAAAGATCTTTTCCAACCTAAATGATTCTATGATTTTTTTTCCAGATTGTATGCACAAGGAAGAGAACATCACGTGTAAGTCATTGCCTTCATGCACAAATAAAACACCATGTGCTTGTATGCTTTATCTAAGCTGTTTGAAAAAAAAAAAGATGTTTAGCTGATTAATTCTCTGTAAATTGCTGTGGCAGGGCTTCTAAAAGGAAAGAAACACACAGTCAGCTGTTTTCTCATCCTTCACCCCTACCCAAGTCAGACCTACCAGTTCACAGAAGACTGATTTCTTCTCATACTGGGAAGCCAGACCAGAAGAGGTCACACAGGAGGAAGGAGCGCTGTTTGTAGACAACTGACAGAGGCTATGTCTGCCAAGGCTGGGATTCCTGCTGTCAGCTTGCTCTGCAGTCTCAAGCTCCCTGAGGTCCCATCCAGCTTCCACCATTTACCACTGGGCACCCAAACTGTGGCACTTAAGTCCAGTGCACAAAGTGTCTTCCAGTAATGGCATCCAAAGGTGCTTCTTCCTTCTGAGGCTGGTCTTAGAGGGATACATGATACAGATGCATGCATTTTAGTCTAAACACTCAGTGAGAGACAGAGGTTTTAGCAACATTTGGATGGCTTTTCCTGTAAGCTTTGTTCTCATTTAAGTGGCTCCAGCTGAGGAATCTCTACTTATGTTCAAATGTCCACCATTGCAACACAGTAGCTATATTCAAATCTCTCTTGTTGCATGCATGAAAGTACAGAAAAGAGGGACTAAAAAAAATTGAAAAGGCAAAGTTGCCTTAGGTTATACTTTCAATCTAATTTACTTCAATTACTTTTCTAGAAACCATTTGCTTTACCTTCTCTGTGGATGAAAGAGCAATTAGTAGACTACAGGAGTCTTGAAGCAGCAAAATACAATGCGTCATAAGGACTGGGAACCAAGATCACATCCATCATCACAAGAGGTCTTCATTATTGCCTGTGTAATTCCCTTCTGTATAATTACATAAATGACCTGAGCCTGCGCAATTAAAAGGATCACACTGCAGGTTTTGGCTAGGCTCTTGACAGGGTTTTTGTTGCTGTCATCTGCCTTGACTGGTTTTAACAAAGCTATTGGATGTAAGAATGAGTAGTTCAGCAATTTCCAGTGCAGAGGCTTTTGGCTTGCCTTGGTTAAAACTGAACATTAGTGAAGAAGTGTTTGATAAACTTATAATGGTGATTCCTTCATCCATAAATCCAGACAGTCCCCATGAAATAGTTGGTATAAACAAGTGGTATCACTGGGGATACCTGAAATTCTTCTAAAGTACTTGCTTGTTTGGAAGATAAAGACCATAGTATTGTCCATAAAAGATAAATGTAGCTACCATAGCAGCAGCTGAGGCAAGTTCAAGAGCGTCAGCCCACCCCCTCCGTCCTGGAGGCAGAGAATTAATTGGCTGAGGCAGGAATTACAAAAATAGATTTTATTTTTCTGAAAACCCTGCCCCCAGACTATGTACAGAATTGTTTTAGGTTTATTTATGGGTTCAATTTGATTGGGAAAATAGATGCTATGGGCAAATTTAGAAAGTCAGAAAATGGAAAAGGCTAGGCTACAAACATAGTCTTACCCCACTAAAAATTAGGCTGAGCAGAGAATTAAGGGGATAGCAGGCTTTGTTCATGGAAGTGAGATAGAAAATTTGAGATGATCCCTTGCTGGATTTCTCTGCAGGCTCTGATGCTGCAAGCAATATCCAATCAATGGATCCAAACAGCAAAAGCCCAAAGTGGGTGCAAAAGCCACCAAACTCAGAAGGGTCTCAAGCATTTCTTCCATGTGGAACGATTGTGGAGTGATGCTACCTTAGCAGTGGCAGGGGAGAGTCAAACCGTTAGCATCTTCCCAGACATGCTGTCAATCAGGAAGTTGGCTGCGGTGTGGCCCAAGAGGAGCCAGGTCCGGTTGCTGCCAGCTGCACTCTCAAATGGACCCCAGGACTTGCCTAGCTTGCAAATTTCAACAGAATGGTGCAGAAGTGGAGAGAACCATCCAAAAGCAGGGACAGTGCAAAAACCAAGAGCTGTGCAAAAGGTAGAAGCCGTCCAAAAATGGGGATGCTCCAAAATGGGAACTCTGCCACGGCAGGAACTCTGTCAAGGCGGGAACATTGCGCCTTTTCCCTTGCTCTATTTATGTTTTTCTAGACTAAGTGTCCACTTGCCATTTTATACTGGGCATGAAGAACCCGGCCAACCACCAGTCTGATGCCCAGTGTGAGCATACACATGTGTGGAAAAAGGCACCTTTTGCTGTTCCCCCCTTGAAGCCTGCAAGGCGGGAAAAGCAGTTTTCCGTGCCTTCTCCTCCCCATGCCTCAGGCCTCTGCCACGGCTTTGATAGTGTCTGATAATGACAAGCCTTTTATCCTGATCCCAGCTGGATGCAGCACAACTGCTGTAAAGTTCTTAATTGGCACAGGTGCTCAAATTAGTGTCCTAAATTTAAAACTGGCAAAGAGCCTGGGGTTACAACCATCTCATAAAGGATAAAAATACTAGGTGTTACAGAGGCACCTAATATGTTATCTAGCTAAAACAAGGGTCTGGCTCCCAAGGGACAAACACAGCGCCTTGGTGCCTATCCAAGAAACACTGGGTATTGATGTGTTAGCTGGCAAAAGATGGCATCTTCCAAATGGCTCCTACAGGGTGGAGTCAAAGAGGGTGAGAACAGCTCATGTAAACACTCTACAGATGGCTCCAGCAGTACCCCAGAATGACACTACCTATGTACCTCAATATTCCTTACCTGCAGCAGCTAGGCAAGGCATCACTGAGGTAATTGCCAATCTGGAGAGGAGACGGATTATCTGTAGGACTCACTCTCCCCATAATTCCCCAGTCTGGCCAGTTAAAAAAACAGATGGGAGCTTGAGGCTCACTATAGATTATAGGAGGCTAAATGCCAACACACTTCCCCTTGCAGCTGCAATGCCTAGCCTAACTTCAGTGAGCACAGCCATTCAGGCTGCATTCCACTTGTGGATGGCTGCCCTGGATGTCCGGGATATGTTTTTTATGATTCTGCTAAGGGAGGAGGAGAAGCCTCAGTTTGCCTTTACATGGCAGGGAATTCAATTCACTTCTAATCGTTCACCCCAGGGGTACAAACACACACCTGCAGTTGCCCATAAAGCACTGGCAGCACTTCTGGACACCGTCAAGGTCCCAGAAGGCACTGTCATTTATCAATATATAGATCATAGAATCATAGAATCATAGAATGGTTTAGGTTGGAAGGGACCTCAAGGATCATCCAGCTCCAACCCCCCACCATAGGCAGGGACACCTCCCACTAGAGCAGGCTGCTCAAGGCCTCATCCAGCCTGGCTTTAAACACCTCCAGGGAGGAAGCATCCACAACCTCCCTGGGCAACCCGTTCCAGTGCCTTACCACCCTCACTGTAAAGAACTTCCTCCTAACATCCAGTCGGAATCTCCCCTCTTCCAGCTTAAACCCACTCCCCCTCGTCCTGACATTACTAGACCGTGTAAATAGTCCCTCCCCAGCTTTCCTGACATATTGGTGAGTGAGTGTGACAGTTTGGGTGTTACCTACCCCCCCAGTCTTATGCAATCACCCAGACTAGACTCAGACAGCTGGAAATTAACAGATGAAGCTTTATATTTACAGTTTGGCACAATATACAAGCAGATAGTTACAGTGTATACAGCTATATACAGAAATAGACAAGTTAAAAGTAATACAGGAACACATCACTCCTCCCAGAAAACCAGAATCCCCAGAAGAGGCTCCCAACCACTCGTCCACCTTCTTTCTAACCCTCTATCTTATCCAAGACTTTGCCTTATGTACAAGGTGAGATGGGAGGATTGGCCACAGGCATTAGAAAGCAGAAGGATTAGTTATATTCAATCAGGCCAGAGAGAAAAGTACAGGCACCAGCTGCGATGGAGACCCACACTGTCTTATCTATGTTTATGTCCTTGTTTTTATACATCTCAGCAAGCCTATGAGTGAAGTAAACATCACCATTGTTTTTTTTTCACAGCCTATAATCTAATTTTTCTCACTAAAATATTCCAGCTAGCCTCAGACTAGAACAGTGAGGACAACAAAGACCAGGTGGGCTCAGTAGCAAAAGCCATCTGGGAACAGCTAACACAGAATGGGTTAGACATCCCCTCTGCCATGTGCCAAGGCCCAGGACAAGAAATCGAATTCCTTGGGGCCTGGTGGGTAGCAGGAGCAGTGGCAGTGCCAGTTGATACCCTGGGGGAAATTGAAAAGGGTCAAATCTCCGGGAACAAAGTGGAACTGCAGAAATTACTGGGGACCCTGGGATACTGGAGGAAGCATATTCCCGGCTTCTCAGTCACTGCCAGGCCATTGTATGATCTGCTCAAAAAGCACAGGGCCTGGGACTGGACTGCAAAGCACAGTGACAGCCTTAAAACCCTTAAGGATGAGTTAAAGGACTACCAGAAATTTGGCCCACTACATCCNAGGGACTGTGGTTCACCAATGCCTCTTCCCAGAGAATGGGATCACAGTGGCACTCCAAAGCAGCAGCCCTGGAGAACATCACTGGCAGGACTATCTCTGAAGAGGTTGAAGGCAGTGCACAAGTGGGTGAACTGCAGGCCCTCATGCTGGCTGTGGAAAATTATGCCAAAGCCATCTACATGAACTCCTATGCCACCTTTAAAGGAGCTACAATGTGGATTTGCCAGTGGGAAGCAAACCAATGGGAAATTGGCACCACCAAAGTTTGGAGAGCTGGAGATTGGCAAAGGCTGCTGGAAATAAGCTAGTCAAGAGCCATCAAAGTGGGATAGGTCAAAGGACACGCAAAGAAAGAAACTCCTGCTGTGAAATGGAACCAACAGGTTGATCACCTAGCATATATCCATGTTGTGAACATCGGGGAGAAAGATTGGGAGAGATTAGCTGAATGGCTGCACCTTAAAAGGAGACACTCAGGCACAACAAGGCATCAGCAATCCAGGATGTTCCTGGATTGCATAGATGACAACTTCCTCCTCCAAATGGTAGAGAAACCACCAAGAAAAGGTGCCATGCTGGACCTTGTTCTTGCCAACAAGAAAGGGCTGGTGACCAATGTGAGGCTCAGGGACAGCCTTGGCTGCAGTGACCATGAAGCAGTTGAATTTAAGTTCCTTAGAGCAACCAGGAGGAGGTATTCTAAGCTTATGA
>WAAF01020549.1:2741-26190 GCA_013400475.1 Tricholaema leucomelas
GTCCTACTGGCCACACTGTTCCTGATCCAGGCCAGGTCAAATCACTCAAAGGTTTTAGACTTCTGTAACCTGTTACTCTTCCCAGTAGCTAATCTGCACTGGAGCCAGCCTAGCTGGGAATTTTCCCTGGCTGTGGGAGCTCTGAGGAAGCGCAGGCAGGATAAGAGAAAAACACATTGATTCTTGCATATGTGAAGCTCCAGACGGGGAACATCCTCTGTGCCTGGGATCTGGAAATGCAGTCTGCTCAAAAGAAGAGTAGGAAAATCACTGAGGCTTTTCAGCGGGCTCATACTGCTCCTGTTCCTTTCCCAGTAATGCCAATGCACTGCTGTATCCAAGGTAGTGACATTCCCAGGGGTAGGGGGGTCAGGCTGCTGCTGAAGTCAGACGGGCAGCCTTGCAACTGGGACCTTGAGCAATGCCCAACGCAACCTGGGGGGTCAGACTGGGCACTTTGTGGTGCCTGTGCTGGCTGTGCTGCAGAGCTAGGCAGGGTGCTGTCAGCACAGCAGTTTTTCCCAAGCACCATGTACTCTCACTACAGGAATATAAAAAAGAAATTAGGCTGGAGCCCATTAAGCCTGTTTACTCTCTGCTGCAAATATTTTTACCACGTAGTTTTGTGCTCAGGAAGTGCTGTAAACTTCAGCATTGCTGCTGGCTCCTTTGTAATCACTCTGCTGATTATGGATTGCTGCCTTCTGGCAGTCGCTGCTCATGCGGTTGTGATTTCGGCTGGCTGGAGGATAATAAAAGGGGGGAAAAAATGGGGGAAGGAAAAAAAAGGTGCAGGCCACAGACACCTCAGGACAATTAATGTCCTTCAGCAAAGGGGAGTAAGGTGCAAGATAAACCAGACAAATCCAAGGCTTGTGGCAACTCTGTTTCTATCTTATCCCTCCTGCCAAGGCTTTATCTAAAGAGATGCGTGTGAAGAAACTAGACCGATCAGTTGGGATTTGATCACAGTGTATCAGAAGAAACTATATAGCCTGAGAGCTGGATTAGAGACATCACAGCAAAAACCTGCTTCAGAAAAAATAAAAATGGAAGAGGAAAAAAAAAAACCAACCCTAAAACCCATTAAACTCTAAGATGAAACAAAATCACCCCTTTCCTCTCTATGCAAAGCAGAGATCTGAGCAAAAAAAGGACACCCCCAAGAAGTCCCCGTGGTTATATGATAGCTGATGTGTTTCAGTTGTTTTTATGGGATAATATAAAGCTCCATGCAGCAAATGTGAGTATTATAGGATTTAGTGTGTTAGTATTTTCATTATGAACTCATATTTTTCAGAAGTTTACAACCTGGCTGTTAGGTTTTTAGGTGTGGAGGCTTTGTTGGGGTTGTGTATCTTAGTTCTCAGCCTGAGGCACCGACTCCCTCTGGTCCCTGTGAAACTGGGCACTTACCAGTCTGGCACTGGTGTGCTGGGGAGCAGGGTGATGTGGGGCTAATGGGGATCTCTCAGTTGGAGAAGGAGCATGAACCACATTAATGTGTTTCAGAGCACATGGTTTGGGGGATAGGAGGGCATGTACATATGGAAAACTTTATCACAGAATTTTACACCCATCATGGAGCTAAGGCAGTTCTTTGTTAGACTGCTGACAGCAGATGGCTAGCTGAAGGCATTTGCTTCTGTCTCAGGCTAGCTTCTTTCACCTAGGAAAGTGTGCACAAACCCAAGTCTTTTAGCTGGGAGCTTCTGTGTACTCTTCAGCTTGTTGTTGTTGGCTTTTCCCTCGCATTTTCCTTCTTGGTTGATCAAAATCCTGTTTGGACTAATGTCTCAGGTTAGGGTGGATCCCTCCCCCAGCAGAATAAACTCACCACAACATGGCTTTGTTTTGGAAATTCAGGGAAAGATGAAATTGTATTTCTTACAGTTTAAATATAACAATATAAGGAGAAATAAACTGCTAGAGAAATACAACCTTAAGGAAGATGGGGAAGGGATCGAGCAGCAGCAAAGCAGCTTCAGCCAAAACAGCAGTGGGGGAAGACAGCAGCAGGCACAGCTGAAGCAGCAGAAGCAGCAAGGGGAAGGTCCAAGCTGTGTTTCCAGACATAAAGCTCTTGATGCTCCAATGAAATGATATTGACTTGTCCTTTGTTGTCATTCTATGGCCTATCCCTAGAGTGTTCAGCTCTCCCCTATATCTGTGCTAGAAATCTAGCTCAAATGGCCACGACTAACTTCATGATGCTTGCTTTGTTTACTCTCCATCTTTACTTCAGTGTAGGTCCTCATAGAAATTTGATGCTATCAAAGTCATGCTTCTATCCTCTTTATCTTGTGTCTTCTTTTCACCTCACCATGTTCTTTCTCTTTGTTCAGCTCAGTGGCAGGAAAGGGCTATTAATGATTCCTGTGAAAGCAGCATTTCTGTTTGCATGAGAGTGCTGCCAGACTGATGGCATTTGTTCACATTAATGTGTCTCACTGGATCAGAGAGGGGAGTCTGATGAGATTAGATTCAAATTCCAGGACTTCACATCTGTCCTTGCACAGTTCCTTAGTTTTCCCCCAAGAAGATCTACATTTCAAAACTGGGGTACCTTGACTGACACATACTCTCCTCTGTGCCCATGCCTTCATCTCCACTGCTAATGAAAACTATTCTGGTGGGGGTGGGTATTTTACAGCTGTGATTTGTGCACATAGTCCAAGGGAAGCCAATGTGTTATGAAGCATCAGTAGCCAACATGTTAGTGTGGATGATCATAGTGGGTCTTGCTAGAAATAAGCTTGATATGATAGTATTCAAACCTGGCTTCTTTTATAGTAGGAAAACCAAGATAATACCTCACTCCCATCCTTGTCTGAGCTTTTTTTTTCCCTGAAGGGTCAGGTTAAAAAAGCAAACTTCGCTCACAGAATTGCTTTTAATTGCCTATTCTCATTCTCCAGTCTTATTTCTTCAGGAGAACATATCTGAGCAGATGGCTTTGACTATAGCATGGGCTATGTACCACATAAGAGTACTCTGGCAAAAATAGTTAGGTATCTGTCTGATATGGATGACAAGAGGCAGCGAAATATGTGAGAGTGTGAAGCTGAAGTGTGGTTACTTCTAAATGCTGAATTAGCTCCGGTTCCATTTTCATTTCAACAGTTGCTACTTTCTGTGGCAGCACTATAGCAAGAGAAGCATGACTCTTAATTTTACTGTGCTGGTAGGATGAGTGACCCTCAGCTTGCTGTAAGTGCTTTCATAGCAGAAAGAAGTGAGAGGTTTAGGAAACAGCCTGATGGAGCACAGGAGTCAGAATTTGGGGGGGGCAGGGAGAACGCCATGCTAAAATGGAGTGGTTAGCTGTTCACATGGCTGGAAAACCAATTCACCTCAGTGGTACCTGGTAGAGTAGTTAAGGGAGTGTTATTATCTTTGGTTCCTCCTGAAGAGGAAAGAAAAGCAGGGTGCTGACATGATGCTGTGAATAATTGTTGGCATTTTGGTGTCAGCATGGGGGAATTAAGCCTTCCTGCCTGTTCGTTTAGTCTTTTCCCCAGGCTGGAGTGTCATACAATAGGTGGGGAGGTAATACACTTGGCTAGGCAGGGAGCTTGGGCTATCATTTGGGAATCATCAACATCAATTCCTTTGGAATCTTGCCTTAATTCCTTGGAGTCTGTATGTACTTTTTTGGTGTGTGCAGCAGTGGTGATCTTTGGGAGAAGGCTCAAATGAAGAAACAGGTTTACACTACATCCAGAGGACGTTGAGTCTTGGCAGACTGGGATCCTTTAGGAATAAGACCTGGTCAGGTTTTGTGTGAGCACTACTAGCTCCTGCATGGAGTGATGTGGCTGTCCATTTTCTGAGCTTTGGTGAGAAAGAAAAAGGCAAGCCTAAAATGAGACCTCTTGTCTGAAGGCTTGACTTAAGCTCTATAACCACATCCTCAAACTTACTTCAATAAAGAGAGATATTGAACAGGACTGTGCCTAGTACTGATCCCTGGGGCACACCACTAGTGCCAGCTGCCCACTGGATGTGGCACCATTCACCACCACTCTCTGGGCCCAACCTTCCAGCCAGTTCTTGACCCATATCAGAGTGAATCTGTCCAAGCCATGAGCTGCTAGCCTTGCCAGGAGCTTGTTGTGGCAGATGGTGTCAAAGGCCTTGATGAGGTCCAGGCAGACTACATCCACAGCCTGCTCCACGTTCACCAGGAAGGTAACCTGACCATAAAAGCAGATCAGCACCTACCCTTCCTAAACCCATGCTGGCTGGGCCTGAACCCTTGGCCATCCTGTAGGTGCTTTGTGATGGCACTCAAGATGACCTGTTCCATGCCCTTGCCTGGCACTGAGGTCAGGCTGTCAGCTCTGTAGTTTTCCAGTTCCTCCTTCCAGCCCTTCTTGTGGATGGGCATCACATTGGCAGCTTCTAGTCCTTGTGGACCTCTCCAGTGAGCCAAGGCTGTGGATAAATGATGGAGAGTGGCTTGGCCAGCTCATCTGCCAGCTCTCTCAGCACCCTAGGGTGGATCCCATCTGGTCCCATGGACTTGTGAGGATCCAGGAGCGACTGGCATTGGAATGGGCTGCCCAGGGAGGTGGTGGAGTCGCCGTCTCTGGAGGTGTTCAAAAGAAGACCGAATGAGGCACTTAGTGCCATGGTCTGGTTGACTGGATAGGGCTGGGTGCTAGGTTGGACTGGATGATCTTGGAGGTCTCTTCCAACCTGGTTGATTCTATGAAAAGACATCAGAGGGCTACTGAAAAGAGAACACAAAGATTTGACACAGCTAAATATCCACAGTCCCGTGAGAACAAGAGCTGTTTGACATTTACCTGTCACTGTTTGTTGATAGATAAGTCTCTCATTCACCACGTTTGGGGGCCCAAATGCTGCTGTGTAGATGGGGTTACTGGGCATAGCTCCTGAAAACCAGAGCATGGCTAAAGTAATGTGTGAGCCATCTGTGCAGCTGGACATGGTTTCTCTAGATGTATTGGTTATGCATCATCTTCGAGAACTGGGACAGACTGGAGAATGATTTGCATAAGGAAAGGAGATTACACGTGTCAGCTTCCACTCTCTGGTCACTAAAAGCATTTCATTTTGGAAGGAAATATCTTTCTTCTTTCTCCCTCACCATAGGGAAGGAACTCCCTTTACACATCTCACTGTCTTCTCTTTGATCTTTCATCCTCCGGAGCCCTTTTCGTGATGTCTATAAAAGGTGCCCGAGACTCAAAGAGGGAACTAAAACTCCACCTTCATAAGATGACCAAGTGCTGTCACCCCCACACACCACCTCTTTTACTTCCCTTATCTCTGTAACTGTTCTTTTAATTCCCTTCTCTCTGTAACTATTCCTTGATTTGTGCTGAGATTGGAAACTTCCATCTCGAAGGACCAAAAAAAAAGAATTTCCCCCTACCCCTCTCAACCTTACCCCAAACCCAAGGAAGAATGGAGGCTCGGCCAGAGGGATTAAAAAAGCAAGGTGAATCAGCCAAGCAAATGGAGGATGAGGTTAGAGAAAGCAAGATGGAGTTCAGCCAGCAGCCCCAGCTCCCGAGCAGGCGAAGGAGCTGAGAGCAAAGACAGCAAGCAAGTGAAGTGACCTAATCTTTGTTTTGCCTTTCTTCTTTACACATCTCAGCAAGGCTGTGAGGGAAGTAGACATCATTCTTTGTTTCATTTCTCAGCCTATAATCTCATTCTTCTCACCAAAACATTCTAGCTAGCTTCAAACTAGCACAGCATCTGAAGAACTGCAGCTTGCAGGCACGATGGTGTGAAATGAGCTTGCTTAGTCCATGTGAAAATGAGGACAGGTTGAAGCAGAAGCACTCATGGTTTGAGATAACAATTTGTAAAAGCCTCTCTATCAGGCAGCTTAATAGAGTAAAGTCCTTTGCTGCACCACAGTCATCTGCAGCTCTTTCCTGGCTTCACAAAGTCAGGATCTCACCTGGTACTGAATAAGGGAAATTTAGACTGGATATTAGGAGGAAGTTCTTTACAGTGAGGGTGGTAAGACACTGGCACAGGTTGCCCAGGGAGGTTGTGGATGCTTCCTCCCTGGAGGCGTTTAAGGCCAGGCTGGATGAGGCCTTGAGCAGCCTGCTCTAGTGGGAGGTGTCCCTGCCTATGGCAGGGGGTTGGAGCTGGATGATCCTTGAGGTCCCTTCCAACCTAAACCANACCATTCACCCAGAGTGCACTCACCAAGGTGGGAAACTCACCAGGGATGACTGGAGGAGGATCCTCTGCCCAGTTGGGCAAGCTTAGGGCAACTGCCTCTTCTGGGGCCAATTATAAAGGGGAGCGAGCAAGGAGGGCAAAGTGGTCACACCTGGGGTGGGAGGAGACTGCAATAGCACCCAGGTGCTGTGGGTTTGGGGGAAAAAAGAAGGAAATGTGGGGTGGGAAAAGAGCAAAGATTGTATTCTTCACAGCAAGAGTGATTGGCACTGGAATGGGCTGCCCAGGGAGGTGGTGGAGTCACCATCCCTGGAGGTGTTTAAGAGACTGGATAAGGCACTTAGTGCCATGTGTTAGTTAATTAGAAGGGTTAGGTGGTAGGTTGGACTCGATGATCCTAGAGGTCTTTTCCAACCTGGTTAATTCTGTGTGATTCTCCTGAATGGTTCCCAGCATGGTCTGAGAAATGGTCTGAGAAATCCTATGTGAACTCTTAGGGACAGAGTCTGCAGACAGCCCATGAGTAAGGCTCATAAAGCAACAATTACAATAGCTGGCAACTTACTCTCCTGAGATAACTGAGTTATTTCCAGACACCTTGCTCTCTTTTGTCTTTCCATCACTCTTCCTCTTGCAAACTCCATGATCCTGTTTCCAAGATGAAAGGGATTTTCAGGCTGTAAATGTTTGTGTGTGTACTTTACAACAGAAATATTGTCTCAGGGAGTTATAATCTTTCAGTCACCACTGCAAACATGCCAGAGGAGTATGTGAAACCAGGCTGACACAGTGCAGAGGCTTTATTGGCAATTACTCCTGAGACATACACACATTGGGCTTTTAATTAGTAACACAGCCAGTTCATCTGTGGGCTTGGAGACAGTAGAAGGTTTCCCTCTGGTTCCTTAGACAAACAATTTAGCCTTTTTTTCTTACTAGTGCAGTGATACTCTGCTGTGACACTACAGCCAAAGCTGGGGTGGCAGGTAAGAAGGTGTGGGCTGATAACCCTGTAAATGGAGACGAGTCAAGGATTCCTTTGTCTGGAGGATGAAAACCTGCATATCGTCCGTGGAGGCTGTGTCCCTGGAGATGCCTTGCTGTAGGAGAAGCATCACATTCACAGATTGCATTGGGTTGGAAGGGACCCTCAAAAGTCATCTTGCCCATCACCTCTACAGTGAGCAGGGACATCTCCAACTACATCAGAGTGAGAACTGAGTGTAGATGAGGAGACCCTCGCCTCCCACCCAGATGACTCACCATGCTGATGTCCTTCCCCAAAGCAAAGTGGTGTGGCTTCCCCAGTGGAAGGCTCTCCTTCTTTCCTGGTGACCATGGGCTCAGGTGTCAACCACAGAGGGAAGAAAGAGGCAAGTTGGGATGGGAACAGACTGTACAGGCATGAGCACACTCTGCTCCCTGCATTGGGCTATCTGCCAACCTGTAGCAGTGCTGGCAGGTACCACAGGGATACAGAACAGGGCAAGAATGCTGCCCCTCCCTTGGCTGTGCCCTCTTTCTGCTGATCCCACAGCTTACCTGGGACAGGCAAGGCTCCAGCCCACCCCAAGCATAGCAGTATCCTCAGGGACTTGTGTTTTTCAAGAGAGGCTCTTGATCTACCTTTTGCCACGAGAAGGATAACCCCCTCCTCCAGGTGAGGTCAGGACCTGCTACACTTGTAAAGTGACTCCCACCACTATTTCAGCAGGAGGAGATTTAAGCTGAGAAGGCATAATGAGTTTTGATGTGTGTTCTGTGCAGTGTCAAACTGTTTAATTTTGAGAAGCTGAAGTCACTGGCCTGTTGTTTCATGTTTCTGTCTAATTGAAATGCTAAAGAACTGATCCTTTGGCTGTATATTTACTCTGGACATTCCAGCCTTTGAACTCTCACCAGTGCTGTGAGTAATATTATCCACACACATTCATGCTATTCTTACAGCAGAAGCTCTGCATCTGATTTCTTTTTCAATATCAAAGGACCAGCCTGATGGATACACTGAGAATGAAAGGAAGGAAAGAGGAGAAGAAAGGAGAGGAGAAAATATAAAAAGAAAGAAAGGCAGAGAAGGGAAAAGAAGAGAAAAGAAAAGAAAAGAAAAGAAAAGAAAAGAAAAGAAAAGAAAAGAAAAAGAAAAAGGAAAGGAAGAAGAGAAAAGAGAAAGGAAAAGGAAAGGAAGAAGAGAAAAGAAGAGAAGAGAAAAGAGAAGAGAAAAGAAGGAAGGAATTCAGAAGGAAAGAATTCAGAAGGAAGGAATTTGTAGGGACGGAAGGAAGGGAGAGAAGTGACATAAAGAGAGAAAGAGGGAAAGAAAAAGAGAGAGAAAGAAGAGAGAAAGAGAGAGAGAAAGAGAGAGAGGAAGAGAGGAAGAGAGGAAGAAAAAGAGAAAGAGAAAGTGAGAATGAGAGAACAACAGAAAGAGAAAGAAAGAAAGAAAGAAAAAGAAAGAAAGAAAGAAAGAAAGAAAGAAAGAAAGAAAGAAAGAAAGAAAGAAAGAAAGAAGAGAGCGAGAAAGCTTTCTTTAGCCTCACCATTACTTTCAGCTTTAATCACTCTATTCTTTCCAAATTAAAAAGGAAATTCTGATCAAGGGTCTGGAAGCCCCAGAAGTGCCTTCTGGGGTTATCTGAAGCAGTCACCTGTTTGGAAGAGACAGTCTTTCACCATCAGACAGATCTGCATTTTCAATAATTAACTATTTTTAGCGTGGTATAAGTGAAAAATTAATAAGCCCCAGCAGCAAAGAAGCTCTGCAGTGTGAGTGGAGAAGAAAACGCAGGCCCCAGCTCAGCTGCCTGCTTTGAAAGTTCAGCTCCTTTTCTTCTCCCCTGCCACAGTCCCCAAAGGGTGACTTCCTTCTTTAATCGAGCCACATTTCACCCAGAGGTTGCCATTTCCCAGCTAGTCCCAGTATTAACATCCATCACCTCATTTCAGCACCTCCCATGAGTAATTGCAGCCCTGAGAACTTGTCTCTCCCTCTGTTTTGTTGTGTTGGTGTTTTTTTCCCTATTGAGCCAAGGGCTCCCCACAAATCCTGGGCACTCCCCAAGGGAGCTTTTTCTTCTGGCAGTGATCCTTGACCTATTCTTTTGCTCATTACCTTTGCTGGAGCCATCAGTGAGTGGGAGGGTTGAGCAAGAGGATGGGGCTGTCAAACAGCATTACTTGGGTGTAGGGAACATTCCAGCTGAGGTGGAAAAGGAGGAAGGACAGAGACCTTACAGAGTGCCCTCCTGCTGATGGAGGAGATGGAAGGATAGGGACCTTTCAGAGTGTGTTCCTGCTGGTGGAGGAGGAGAAGAAAGGACAGAGAGCATAAAGAGTTCCTTCCTGCTGGAGGAGGAGGAGGAGAAGGAAGGAGAGAGACTTTACAGAGTTCCTTCCTGCTGGAGGAGGAGGAGGAGAAGGAAGGACAGAGACCTTACAGAGTGCCTTCCTGCTAGTAGAGAAGGAGAAGGAAGGACAGAGACCTTACAAAGTGCCTTCCTGCTGGTGGAGAAGAAGGAAGGACAGAGACCTTACAGAGTGCCATACTGCTGGTGGAAGAGAAGAAGGAAGGACAGAGACCTTACAAAGTGCCTTCCTGCTGGTGGAGAAGGAAGGACAGAGACCTTACAGAGTGCCTTCCTGCTGGTGGAGGAGGAGAAGGAAGGATAGGGACCCTTCAGAGTGCCATACCGCTGGTGGAGGAGACAAGAGCACCAAAAGCAGCCCTGGCACCACTAGGAAATAAACAGATCTGTTCCTGATTTCCCACTACTGCAGTGGGGACACAAAGCTGGTCAGAGGTTACGTATGACATCTGCATTCATCAACCACATCATTGTCACGGTGATAAGCAGACGACATGGGGAGCCAGGGCAGGACTTGGGGCATTTCGTTTCACCTTATGCTCACGTTTGACATTTCCATCTCTGAGATCAGGATGCCACACTCTGCTGCACATCCAGTGTGGGTTGTTCTCTTTGAATTTTAGCCTGATTTTCTGTTGTGGAGGGCCTGTAGCCCTGAAAATAGGCTTATTTTTTGCCTTACCTTGCCTGGACATGTTTTTCTGCCTAAACCAGAGGTAAACACATTAAATGGATGGATAAACAAGCACAAAAAAGCAAGACACTCTGAAAGGTCCCTATCCTTCCATCTCCTCCTCCAGCACAACAGGCCTGGTGCCATGAAGTCTGGTCTGAGGCCTAGGTTGTATAAGGTGGTTGTAACCAGGTTGTGTAAGCCCCACTCGCCCAGCCCATGCCCTTTCCATGTTTGGGAAAGTCCAGGCTTGTGATTTTGCCTATTAGGGTATTGTTTGGCTGACTGCCATAACCTGATTGGTCATTCTGGTGTCCGAAGGGCCATTAATCTCAGCCCACAACTGATAAATAGAGGCACACAGGTAAACAACCTGCTGCTGCTGTTGCACTCTCTCTCGCTTCACCAGCGTGCTCTCACTCGCTCACGCTCACGCTCAGACCCCGTGCTCCGGCCCCCCCTGCTCACTATGGCTCACATTCAGGCACACTCGCTCATTATGAGGCTTTAGACTCACCAGCCTCTTGCTCATGCCTATTTGCTGTTATGGCAGAGACAGAATCTCCCATAGTGTCCCGAGCAGCTGCATATGCTCGCTGCCTCATCACTGCCTGGTAAGCGCCATTGCCGCCGAGTTACCAGGAAGCAGACTCCACTTGTCTGCACGCGGTCGGCCTGCTAGCCAGACTGCAGGGCATCCTACGCCTGCACCTGAGGTCCTGCCAACAGTCCCCAGACAGAGCATCCATGAGAAGCCAGGAGACAAGGGCAGAGACTGTATCCTTCACCAGGAGAACAAGGGCAGAGACTGCATCCTTCGCCAGGAGAACAAGGGCAGAGACTATTCATTTCCCCTCGATAGCTGGGAAGACTGCATCCTTTCCCCTGAAGCCGGGAAGAGTCTCCTTTCCCCTGAAACCAGGAAGATCCTCCTTTCTCCTGAAGCCAGGAAGATTCTCCTTTCCCCTGAATCCAGGAGGATTCCAGCCTCAAAGTCCACAGGCAAAGCTCCCCTGAAGTTTGGACACTATTAATAGGCTGTGACGTAGCCCCGGAGGGTGATTATTGATAATTAATCAGAATTGTCTCTGTAATTCCTATCACCTCCTGCATAGGGCAGAAAGAGCTTTCATCCTACCTGCTGAGCAAATAGAATATTGACCCCAAAGCAGCAAGGGAAGGAAATCCTCTCTCTGCTTATAGTTTGAATGTTTGCTGGTTATTATTAAGTTATAGTGTGGTATTAATCCTAGAATATACTCCATGACCATGTAGATCCTTTTAATATTAAATACAGTGGTTGGGGGTGGTGAGAGTTCAGAATATTGAAGTTAATAAATATCTATTTTTATACATAATCATCTCACACCAATTAAACCCCAGTTTAAGAGGGACATTGAGATGCTTGAACGTGTCCAGAGAAGGGCGACGAGGCTGGGGAGAGGCCTCGAGCACAGCCCTACGAGGAGAGGCTGAGGGAGCTGGGATTGTTTAGCCTGGAGAAGAGGAGGCTCAGGGCAGACCTTATTGCTGTCTACAACTACCTGAGGGGTGGCTGTAGCCAGGAGGAGGTTGCTCTCTCCTCTCAGGCAGCCAGCACCAGAACAAGAGGACACAGCCTCAAGCTGCACCAGGGGAAATTTAGGCTCGAGGTGAGGAGAAAGTTCTTCACTGAGAGAGTCATTGGCTACTGGAATGGGCTGCCCAGGGAGGTGGTGGAGTCGCCGTCCCTGGAGCTGTTCAAGGCAGGATTGGACGTGGCACTTGGTGCCATGGTCTAGCCTTGAGCTGTGTGGTAACGGCTTGGACTTGATGATCTGTGAGGTCTCTTCCAACCTTGGTGGTACTGTGAGACTGTGGTACTGTGATAATTTCTCCCCTCCGCCACCAATTGTCTTAGGTGGCAGAATCCCCCTCCGCGATATTTGCAAGCAAATGTAAGCTGTTGTGAGCTCTGGGCAAATGAAAGAGGGACATCTGCAGTGCCCCTTTGGTGTTTGGGATAGAGAACAACTGAGCCATTTCCTGTTCCTTTAAAGTGAATGGAAAAATTCCCAAATCGAATCGAGAAATGTGTGGTCTACTTTCTGCCCAGCAGGCACCAGTTTGAAAGGTCCAACGGTCATCAAAATACCAGCAACTCGGGAAGAGCCAGTGGAGTGAAACACCAGCACTTGAAACTGGAGCACACAGTCAAAGCATTGTACGGAATAACGAAGTTAAATTTTGTTCCAGTAAGACTTCTACAGGTGTGCTAGTTTGAGCCTAGCTGGGATGTTTTGGTGAGAAGAACTAGATAATAGGCTGGGAAATGAAAACAACGGTGAGGTCTACTTCCCTCACAGCCTTGCTGAGATGTGTAAAGAAGAAAAACAAAACAAAAGATAAAGTCACTTTGCTCTGCACTTCATGCTGGGCTGTTCTCTTCTTCTTTGCCTGCTGGGGAGCTGAGGCTGCTGGCTGAACTCCATCTTGCTTTCTAACCTCACCCTCCATTTGCTTTGATGATTCACCTTTGCTTCCCAACCCCCTGGCCAAACCTCCATTCTTCCTTGGGACTGGGGTAAGGTTGAGAGGGGTAGGGGGAAGGTGAGGGGGTGGTTGAGAGCCCCTCCTGGGGACTCAGGTTTCTGAGAGGGGAGTTGTTTTTCTGTATTACCTTTTACCTTGTATATTTCTGTCTATAACTGTATATACTGTAAATATCTGCTTGTATATTGTGCCAGCTGTAAATATAAGCTTCATTCATATTTCCAGAGCTGGCTGAGTCTAGTCTGGGTGGCTTCTAAAGTGTAGGGGGGCGGGGGACACCCAAACCATCACAACAGGCTACAAATATCTTCATGTAACCTGAGGGTCCCTCTATGTGAAAATGAGAGCATAGAGGGACGTTCACAGAGGTCATTATTTATGTTATCACTCAGAAACTAAAGAAAGTGTGACCAGCAGCACAGGGAAGGGATTCTGCCACTCTGCTCTGGTGAAATGCCACCTGCAGCACTGTCTCCATTCTGGTGCCCATAGCATAAGAGGGACACAGAGCTGCTGGAGTGGGTCTAGAGAAGGGAACAAAGATAACCAGAGGACTGGAGAACGTCCCTTAAGGGGGCAGGCTGAAAGAGTTGAGGCTGTTCAGCCTGGAGAAGAGAAGACTCCAGGAAGACCTCAGAGCACTTTTCCAGTACCTGAAGGGGCTACAGGAGAGCTGGGAAAGGACTTTTTACAAGGGTTTGTAGTGACAGGATGAGGGACAGTAACTATGACCTTGAGAAGGGCTGATTTAGACTGGAGATTATGAAGAAATTATTTACAGTGAGGGTGATGAGGCACTGGAACAGGTTGCCCAGGGAGGTTGTGGATGCCCCCTCCATGCACAGTCCAACACCAGGTTGGATGAGGCCTTAAGCAGCCTGGTCTAGTGGAAGGTGTCCCTGCCCATGGCAGGGGAGTTGGAACTGGATGACCTTTGAGGCCACTTCCAAGCCAAACCATTCTATGGCCCTGTGAAGTAGTATGGGCACAGTAGGTGGATTATGCAATAGCAAAGGCTTAAATATCCCTAATAAATTTATATTTTAAGCCAAGCAATTTAATAATCACATCTCAGTTAATAGGTGGAAAATGAACTAAAGGTTTTGATTTGATAGGGGGACTGTTACTGATCTCAGTGCAATCCTGACTGGAAAGGTTTTCATGCATAAATCTAGGACAAAATATTAAGACAGATGGAATCACCTGCCTGGCAGATGTCAGTTGTGCAGAGTCTCAGGGGTATCACTGGATCTCACAAGTCTCACACTTGAGACCGACAGAGTGTGAACTATTTCCATTTGCCCTTCATTTTCCAGAGTTGCCCAAACCTTTTCCCTGTAGGCAATGCTGTATGGCTTTTTTTTTTTCACCTCTACAAAGCTAAATCAGTTGCTTTTCACTGAGAAATTTAATTGGGTTGCTGAGATGGCTTCAGGATAATGACATGTTTTAAATATTAGGAAAATCTCAGAATCCCAGAATGTTAGGGGTTGGAAAGGACCAGATGATCCAGACATCACCCAGTCAAACCACCCCTACTAAAGCAGGATCACTTATGGCAGGCCACACAGGAATGTCACAGAATCACAGAAACATCAGGTTGGAAAAGCCTCTCAGGATTACCAAGCTCAACCACTAACCCTACTCTGGAAGGTTCACCCTAAACCATTTCCCCAGGTATGGTATTGGTATTCCCAGTGTGTTGCCATTTCCCCAGGCAACACATCCAAATGACTTTTAAACACATCCAGGGTTGGTGACTACACCACCTCCCTGGGCAGCTCAATCCAGTGCTTGACCACTCCTGCTGGGGAAAACTTTTTCCTGATCTAGGGTAGGGTGTCCCTGCTCATGGCAGAGGGGTTGGAACTAGATGATCCTTGTGTTCCTTTCCAACGTTGGGTGATTCTGTGATTCTAATATCCAGTCTAAACCTACCCAGTGGCAGCTTGAGGCCATTCTCTCTTGTTCTACCACTGTGAGAAGAGACCAGCACCAACCATTCCACAATGTCCAGGTAGGCTTTGGAAGTCACCAGAGAAGGAGACTCAGTGTCAGCTCTATTTTAATTTGAAGTATGTCAACATAGAAGGCAAAGCAGCAATCCTTATTTACAGGCTTGGATAGCTGGAGTAATGATTATGTAGTGCTGAGAAGTGGGAAATGACACTTAGAGGTAAGACAGCCAGGATTTTATTGGGAATCTGCTGGTGCTTGAGATTTACATTTCAAAGAGTGGCTGTCAATGGGTGCATGTCCAAGTGGAGGCCAGGGACAAGTGGAGTCCCTCAGGGATCAGTCCTGGGACCAGTCTTGTTCAATATCTTTGCGATGGACAGAGGCACTGAGTGCAGCCTTGGCAAGTTTGCAGCACACCAAGCTGCAGCACATCAAGCTGTGTGGTGCAGCAGACAGGCTGGAAGGCAGGGATCTATCCAGAGGGACCTGGACAGGCTGGAGAGGTGGGCACAAGCCAACCTCATGAGGTTCAACAAAACCAAGTGCACGGTCCTGCATCTGGGTCGAGGCAATGCCAAGAACAAATCCAGGCTGGGCAGTGAGTGGCTGGAGAGCAGCCCTGAGGACAGGGACTTCGGGATGCTCATGGATAAGTTCAACATGAGCCAGCAGTGTGCACTTGCAGCCTGGAGGGACAACCAGAGCCTGGGCTGTATCAGGAGAAGTGTGGTCAAGAGAGGTGATTCTCCTCCTCTACTCTGCTCTGGTGAGACCCCATCTGGAGTACTGCATCCAGTTCTGGAGCCCCCATTACAAGAAGGATGTGGAGATGCTGGAGTGTGTCCAGAGAAGGGCCATGAGGATGCTCAGAGGGCTGGAGCAGCTCTGCTGTGAGGACAGACTGAAAGAGTTGGGGCTGTTCAGTCTGGAGAAGAGGAGGCTCTGAAATGACCTGCTTGTGGCCTTCCAGGATATGAGGAGGGCCTACAAAAAATCTAGGGAGGGACTTTTTAGGTTATCAGGACTAGGGGGAATGGAGCAAAGCTGGAGGTGGGGAGATTCAGACTGGACATGAGGAGGAAGTTGTTCAGCATGAGAGTGGTAAGAGCCTGGAATAGGTTGCTCAGGGAGATGGTTGAGGCCCCATGGCTGGAGGTGTTTAAGGCCAGGCTGGATGGGGCTGTGGGCAGCCTGATCTAGGGTAGGGTGTCCCTGGGCATGGCAGGGGGGTTGGAACTAGATGATCCTTGTGGTCCCTTCCAACCCTGACTGATTCTTTGATTCTAAACTACAAATGATAAAGCTAAAGATGTAGCATGTCAAGGCAGCACCAGTGGAACCTTAAATGAAGTAAGGATTATTCATAAAATACTGTATAGCTGTAACTTGTCTCTCACTAGATAAGGACATCTTAGGGATATGTTTGTGGAGGGGAAGCTGTTACATTTTTCTGCAGGAGGAGGAGGAGGAGATGCCATTGGTTACATCCTGTTTGAAAATGTATTTATGGCAGCCCCTGGAGTATTTGAAACCACTGATGCGAGGTGCTGACAGTAGAGATCAATGCTTCTTACTGACTGAGCTGACCTTTTTTGTATCAAGAAATGAAACCCTTATGGGACAAAAACTTTAGTACCTGCCTGCTAATAGTTGGATTCAATTACCCAGGGAGTGAGCTGGGGGAAAAAAGAGAGTGGAAAAGGAAAGGTAGAGCAGTTGAATATTTTTGAGACTGCTCTAGACAGGAGGAAGACAGATCACATATAATATTCTTTGTATGAATTTTGAATGTAGATATAAATTGCCTGCTTCACAGCCAGACCTGCAGTGGTGATTTCACTTCAGTGTGGGTGTGTAACCCAGAGTGCAGCTTTGTAATTGATAATAAATCTGGGCAAACAAACTTTGCACAGCCCATGAGGTACAACATCAAAACACAAGCCAAATATCACATTTAGAATAGAATAGAATCAACCAGGTTGGAAGAGACCTCCAAGATCATCCAGTCCAACCTAGCACCCAGACCTATCCAGTCAACTAGGCCATGGCACTAAGTGCCTCATCCTTTCTTGAAAGGAAAGGGATCTCATCATGGGGGAAAAAAAATATCCATCAAAGGCTGCCCTCCCAGTTCACCCCACCCTAAAAATAGCATCCCATAGAAAGTCGCCTTCCCAATAGCAGGTCCCTTCCCTACAAGCTGTTTGGTTCCCTGTGGCATGGCTAGATGTAGAACAGCAGCACACAGAGCTCACATCAGCATGGCAAACCTTCCCTCTTGTGCCTGGAAATTGGATGCACCACTGTCATCACCAGAAGAAAGCGATGATACTGACACATGAAAGCGTCTCTGACAGCCTGGGGAAATTGCTTCGCTTTTTTCTCTTGCAGAAGATTTGCAACCCAGGCTAACAAATTATTCTTTTATCTAGTTGTTTGTGTTACGAGAGCCCAGTTCAGGATCAGGGCTCCTTCATGGTGCACACTGTGAAGACATGCAAGGAGGAGAGCAGTTGGCACCCCAGAGAGCTTGCAATCTGCATAACAGGCGGGAGCTAAGGGTTGGAGGGCAGCTGGGCTGAGAGAATAGAATAACGATAAAATGGGTATGCATAGCATCCTCCTCATTAAAAGATGGTGGTAATTTGGGGGCATCATGGTGGAGGTAGCTTGAAGGAAGAATTTAAATGAGGTTAAGAAGCCAGCTATACAAGAGGGATATTTTGCAGTCATGGTTTGGGCTGGGAGGCATCCGGGAGGTACTTGAGGGAGAGAGAAAAGCAGGCACTGAGGCGGTGGTAGGAAGGCTGATGGCAAGTGATATGTCTGCTGAACACAGGCTTCATTAGTGCAGCTCAAGCCACAGCTAAATTGGATTTGTCACTGAGTTGGGCTACTCTAGGCCACACTTGGGGTTTTTTTAAGGGAATTTCAAGTGTATTGCAAGATTCACACAGCTTCAGATTGCATTGGGTTGGAAGGGACTCTCAAAGGGCATCTTAGTCAACTCCTCTCTGCTCAGCAGGGACATCTCTGACTACAGGAGGCTGCACATGCTACATACAGTCTGGTCTTGGAATGTCTCTAGAGACAGGGCCTCAACCACATCCCTGGGCAGCCTGTTCCAGGATTTCACCACTCTCACTGTGCAGAACTTCCTCCTGATGCCCAATCTAAATCTGCCCCGCTCCAGTTTCAAACCATTGCCCCTCGTCTTATCACCACAAGCCCTTCTAAGTAGTCTCTCCCCAGCCTTCCTGTAGGTCCCCTTCAAATATTGGAATGTGGCTCTAAAGAAGTTTCTGGAGCCTTCTCTTCTCCAGGTTGAACAGCCCAAATTCTTCCAGTCTATTTTCACAGGAGACTCGCTCCAGCCCTCTGATCATCTTGGTGACCCTCCTCTAGACTCACTCCATTGGGTCCATGACTCTCTTGTGTTTGAGGCCCCAGAGGTGGACATAGAACTGTACGTGAGAGCCCACCAGGAGGGAGTAGAGAGGGAGACTCACCTCTCAGGATGAGGAGTAATGGATTTAAACTGTCAGAGGGGAGATTTAAACTGGATGTTAGGAAGAAGTTCTTTACAGTGAGGGTGCCTGAAACGCTGGCACAGGTTGGCCAGGGAGGTTGTAGATGCTCCCTCCCTGTTAAAGGCCAGGTTGGATGAGGCTCTGAGTGACTTGTTCTAGTGGGAGGTATCCCTGCCTATAGCAGGGGGTTGGAACTGGATGAGCTTTGAGGTCCCTTCCAACCTAAACCATTTGATGTTTCTATGATTCTCTCTGGCCACGGTTCTTTTATGCAGCCTTCTGACAGTAATGCTTTGGGTGTAGATGAGCATAACTTTGAGTGCTGCTTCCTCATTTATGGAGTCAAGTAGGAGTAATCAAGGAAACATGATGTTGTTTTCCACCTGATAAGTGTCCCAGGATCCTCAAGCTCCAGCTGGAGAGCTGCCACTGGAGCACAGGCAGTGGGCAAGCATGCACAGCCACTCTGCAGGCCAGAGCTTACAGATCATATGGCCAAAACAAGGTCTGAGGACCGACTCTGGATGTAGTCTGGGGTAGCTGAGAGCTTTGTCTCAAATCTTCAGGCTCTGACCAGATTTCTGTATAGCTTGAAACCACATGAGTGCTGCTATTTATTCTTCAGTTATCAAACTAGCAAGAGGTTTTGGTTTTTTCCCCACTGGCTTTACTAGATGCTGTTCATGAACTGACATTTCTAGGCTAGTTTCTGATGCTGAATTGTGCTGGAAAGTGTGGGTGGTAACTTTAGGCTAAAGCAGCAGGGCTGTAACTTCATGCAAGAAATATGCAGAAGGAATGATTTGCAGTATGAGACCATAGAGTAAAATATGAGTGGACAGGTTAATGGGGGTTTGTACCTTGGACAGTAGTCTGTGAGCAGTCATTAGGGGTTGAAACCCACTCTGTATTTCACTCTGGTTGTACACCTGAAACAGCTGTGTACAGTTATCAGAGAAGCTATGAGGACAGATGGAAAGAGTTGGGGCTGTTCAGCCTGGAGAAGAGGAAGCTCTGAAGTGACTTTCTTGTGGCCTTCCAGGATATGAGGAGGGCCTACAAAAAATCTAGGGAGGGACTTTTTAGGTTATCAGGACTAGGGGGAATGGAGCAAAGCTGGAGGTGGGGAGGTTCAGACTGGACGTGAGGAGGAAGTTGTTCAGCATGAGTGGTGAGAGGCTGGAATGGGTTGCCCAGGGAGGTGGTTGAGGCTCTGTCCCTGGAGGTGTTTAAGGCCAGGCTGGATGAGGCTGTGGGCAGCCTGCTCTAGGGTAGGGTGTCCCTGGGCATGGCAGGGGGGTTGGAACTGGATGATCCTTGTGGTCCCTTCCAACCCTGACTGATTCTATGATTCTGTGATTCTATGAAGCAGTATTTCTAGGAGAGCAAAAGTTAACTCCAGAGACACATCTGCACTGCCAGGACAATATCACACCAAATTCTTTAAAGCCTCTCTGTGACTTTAACATTTTGGCTGCCGTTTCAGAAGTGGCTTAGGCACTTAACTGATCCAAAGGATCTAAGGAGATTAAAGACTTAACCTCCTAAGAAGTGAGTGGCAGCCCACTCTGCAACTAGAGAGTGAGATAGCACTGCTTAGGAACCTTTTTAATTTACATGGAAGGTAGAAATCGTTTGTCTAGGGTCCAGTATCACTTTCCAGGATCATGGAATCATAGAATGGACTGGGTTGAAAGGGACCTCCAAAGCTCATCTAGTCCAAATCCCCCTTCCACTCAGGCATCCTCAACTAGATCAAGTTGCCCAGAGCCCTGTTGAGCCTCATATTGAGTATCTCACAGAATCATAGAATGGTTTAGGTTGTAAGGGACGTCAAGGATCATCCAGTTCCAACCTCCTGCCATAGGCAGGGACACCTCCCACTAGAACAAGTCACTCAGGGCCTCATCCAACCTGGACATTAACACCTCCAGGGAGGGAGCATTCACTGCCTCCCTGGGCAAACTGTTCCAGTGTTTCACCACCCTCACTGGAAAGAATTCTTTCCTAATATCCAGTTTAAATCTCCCCTATGCCAGTTTAAACCCATTACCCCTNTCCCTTGCCCTGCTGGCCACACTGCTCTTGGCTGCAGCCCAGCACAGGGTTGCTGTCTGGGCTGCATGTGCACACTGCAGGCTCATGTTGAGCTTTTCATCAACCTAGACCCCCAGAGCTTGTTTCTCAAGGCTGCTCTCAGCCATTCCCCACCTGGCCTGAAGTTGTGCTTGGGATTGCACCCACCCAGGTGCAGGACCTTACATTTGGCTGTGTTGAATATCATGAGGGTGGCCTGGGCCTGCCTCTGCAGCCTGTCCAGGTCCCTCTGGGTGGCATCCCTGCCAGGGATATATGTAGGGACAGGGTCTCAACCAGCTCCCTGGGCAATCTGTTCCAGTGTTCCACCACTCTTATGGTACATTAATTTGTTCCTAACATCTAATATAGCTCTCCTCTATTTTGAAACCATTGCCCCTTGTCCTATCAGCGCAGGCCTTTGTAAAGTCTCTCTGGATCCTTCCTGTAGGCTCACTTCAGGTACTGGAAGGTCTTCTGTTCTCCAGGCTGAACAATTCCAGCTCCCTCAGCCTGTCCTCACAGCAGATGTGTCACAATCCCCTGATCATTTCTGTGGCCCTCCTCTGGACTCGTTTCATCACGTCCATGTGTCTCTTATGCTGGGGGGCCAAGAGCCCAGGTGAGGTCTCACCAGAGCAAAGTCTCTCCATCTGCTGGCCATGATGCTTTTGATGCAGCCCAGGCTGCCATTGGTCTTTTGGTCCGCAAGCTCACGCTGTTTGCTCATGTTCAGCTTCTTGTTCAGCAGCACCCTCAAGACTTTTCCCCCATGGATGATTTCTATCCCTTCATCCCCAGTCTATACTGATAGTGAGGATTGTTCCAGACCAGGGGCAGGACCCTGCCCTTGCTCCTGTTGAACTTCATGAGATTCATCTGGGAACACCTCTCTAGGATGAGTTTGGGTTTCGTAGTAAATCAAAGTAAATATTAAAGGACAACTCGGACCTGATTTTCCTGCTTGTCTGAGGGGATAGCATGCCAGATGTAACTTTTTATCCTCCCTGCCCTTTATGCAACCAGAGGTCTGTACCTTGGCATGCCCTGCCATAACCTGTCTCAAGTGCTGATGGTCTTTCTGGGCCTCCTGAACCTGTGGTGTGACATTATGGTCTTGCAAAGCTAATCTGGGGACCTCCTGGGATACCACACCACTTTCTGGCTCAGCTCTGAAGGCAGAGCAGACCAAGGCATGTCTGGGTTTTGCTTCTTGCCTACATAGCAACTTTCTACTACCTCTCTGCCTGTCTAGCAGACCAATGCGTCTCTACTGGGCTGAGGGAGTGGTGGTGGTGGTATATAGTTGCCCACTACTTCTTTGTTTGGCTTTCTTTTCACCCATGCTGATTGGCAGGTCCAGGCTGCAGTGAACCTGCTGGTGTTGTTATCACGATGCACCAATGCTCCTTTCACCACAAATCCAGGCTGGGCAGTGAGTGGCTGGAGAGCAGCCCTGAGGAGAGGGACGTGGGGCTGCTCGTGGACAAGAAGCTCGACATGAGCCAGCAGTGTGCAGTTGTGGCCCCGAGAGCCAACCAGAGCCTGGGCTGCATCAGGAGAAGTGTGGCCAGCAAGGAGAGGGAGGTGATTCTCCCCTTCTATTCTGCTCTGCTGAGACCCCACCTGGAGTGCTGCATCCATTTCTGGAGCCCCCATTACAAGAAGGATGTGGAGATGCTGGAGCGTGTCCAGAGAAGGGCCACCAGGATGCTCAGAGGGCTGGAGCAGCTCTGCTGTGAGCACAGACTGGAAGAGTTGGGGCTGTTCAGTCTGGAGAAGAGGAGGCTCCCAGGTGACCTTCTTGTGGCCTTCCAGGATATGAAGGGGGCCTACAAAAAAAGATGGGGAGGGACTTCTTAGGCTCTCAAGGAGTGACAGGACTGGGGGGAATGGAGCAAAGCTGGAGATGGGTAGGTTCAGGTTGGACGTGAGAAGGAAATTGTTGAGCATGAGAGTGGTGAGAGGCTGGAATGGGTTGCCCAGGGAGGTGGTTGAGGCCCCATGTCTGGAGGTGTTTAAGGCCAGGCTGGATGGGGCTGTGGGCAGCCTGCTCTAGGGTAGGGTGTCTATGGGCATGGCAGGGGGGTTGGAACTGGATGATCCTTGTGGTCCCTTCCAACCCTGACTGATTCTATGATTTCTAGCATCAAAGGCCTGTGTGGGCACTAGCCCAGTAATGCAACAATGCCTGGTGTAGCAACTGGGGGCAAGGAGCAGTTTTATGTGCAAAGGAAACACTCACAAGTCAACTCTCATCTTCACAGAACACCTTTTATCCTGTGCCAGGAAAGCCTCTGTGTGTGTGTGTCTGTGTGTGTGTGGCGCGTGAGCGCGCGTGTGCCGGCTGTGGGCGGGGGAGTGGGGCTGGAGCTTTGTTTACTACAGTTTTACTTCATTAATATTTTAGTCTCAGGTGCAGAACTTGGAGTGTCTTCCTGAAATCGCAAGCAGCACTGATGGTGGTGTTTGTGACAGTGCCCTGGGGCATTTGCATTATTTATCCCAGGCTGCGCTAAGCCATACAGCTTTGAGGGAATATTTTCAGATAGAATCGCTAATTAGCACATATGTGGAATCTTCTCAAAGCAGTTGGGAACTCTCCCTCATTACTTTTTAATTTTTCTTTTTCTATTTGCTGAACGTATGGCAAAGATGAAAATTCAGAACGATGGTTTGAAGGAATTTTGCATATTAAATAGTCCAAAGGAAGAAGGAAAAAAAGAGGGATCTTCTCTCCAGATGTAGAGAAGGGGTGGTCATAAATCATGGGATCATAGAATCTTAGAATCATAGAGTCATAAAATCATGGAATCATAGAATCATGAAGTCATAGATTCATAGAATCTTAGAATCATAAAATCATAGAATCATAAAATCATGGAGTCAGAATCATGTAATCATAGAATCTTAGAATCCTAGAATCCTAGAATCATAAAATCATAGATTCATGGAGTTGTAGAATCCATCATGGAATCATAGAATCTTAGAATCACAGAATCCTAGAATCATAAAATCATACAATCATAGATTCATGGAGTTGTAGAATCCATCATGGAATCATAGAATCTTAGAATCCTAGAATCATAAAATCATACAATCATAGATTCATGGAGTTGTAGAATCCATCATGGAATCATAGA
>WAAF01020549.1:45290-58003 GCA_013400475.1 Tricholaema leucomelas
ATTCTATTCTATTCTATTCTATTCTATTCTATTCTATTCTATTCTATGTCTATAAATATCTGAGGAGTGGGTGTCAGGATGAAGGTGTTGGTCTCTTTTTGGTGGTACTCAGTGATAGGACAAGCAACAATGGGTACAAGCTGGAGGTTCCACCTCAACATGAGGAGACACTTCTTTATGGTGAGGGTGACAGGACTCTGGCGCAAGCTGCCCAGAGAGGTTGTGGAGTCTCCTTCTCCGCAGACTTTCAAAACCTGCCTGGATGTGCTCCTGTGCAGCCTGCCCTAGGTGGGCAGAGGGGTTGGACTGGGTGATCTTTTGAGGTCCACTCCATCCCCTAACGTTCAGTGATTCTGTGATTGTCATGCACTAAAAACAAAGGGACATGACAAAGCATGTATTACCGGGCCATTAATGCGCCTCTTTTTGGCCCTGTGCCTCACAGTGCTCCAGAGAGCTGCAGTAATGGCCCAGCAATACCACACACCCTGTCGTGTGTTAGTGCTTAATTGGACTCCAGACAAATCCAGTTAAACCACATATGCTGCTTTTTATGACTACTGCTGTACAGTTTTTATTTCCTACATTCTTGGGTGCTTTTGGAGGTCTTTGAGTTGTATCAAATGTATCTCTTGAGATCATAGATTGTAGAAAGCAGAATTTTAGCTCTGTCCTTGGCCTGTTGCCATCCACATACCAAATGAGTATGTGCTCTGATGGGCAGAACAACAACCCTGAGATGCACACCTAGAAAACCCATGGCAGAAAGATGGAAGGAAGCATCGTTAATATTCTTTTGTTTGTAGTTTTGCTCCACCTGCAGCACTGCCTCCAGTTCTGAAGACCCCAGCATAAGAGGGACATGGAGCAGCAGGAAGGGGTCCAGAGAAGGCCACAAAGATGATCAGAAGGGTGGAGAACCTCCTCTATTGGGCTGAGAGAGTTGGGGCTGTTCAGTCTGAAGAAGAGAAGGCTCCAGAAGACCTTAGAGCAGCCTTCCAGTGCCTGAAATGGACCTACAAGAAAGCCAGGAAGAGACATTTAAGAGGGGCTTGTAGTGATGAGGGGCAATGGGTTTCAGGGTAAATTTAGAGGGGAGTTTAGGAAGAAGTTCTTTGCAGTGAGGGTGGTAAGATAATGTCACAGGTTGCTCAGGGAGGTTGTGGATGCCCCCTCCCTGGAGATGTTCAAGGCAAGGCTGAATGAGGTCTTGAGCAACCTGGGCTAGTGGGAGGTGTCCCAGCCCATAACAGAGGATTTGGAACTGGATGATCTTAACTGTTCCTTCCAACCCAAACCATTTATGAATCTCTGAATCATAGTTTCCCAGGTCTATTCTGCTTGATCTGTTGGCTACAAAGCTCATCTTTCCCCACATGTCAGCCATGAATGTGACATGGCTTGTTATTGTTTGCCATCCATGATGCCCTCCTATCTGAAAATGCAGGACCATCAATAGTGTTTGTGTCTCCCACACATTTCTCATTTCCACAGGACAGCTGGAGCTGGAGCAATCAAGAAATATCCTTACAGGCCTTTCCATTGTGCTGCAGAGCAGTCCTTGTCTGAAGAATGCTGCCAGTTCTTGTCATAATTGCAAATAGCAAGACAGGAAGCCAAACAGCTGCTACCAACCTTGGGCTGACTGGGCTTGGTCAAAGGAGAGAGTGAAACAGAAGGATGTGGACATTTTGTGGCTCATGTCTGATCTGTACTGCAAAGTCAATCTCTGTGTGGTCAGAGTAAATCTCTGGTGGATTTAGTTACTTTTTGTATAGGACTGTGTGATGGTTTGGGTGTTACTCTCCCCCCTACACTTTGGAAAATCACCCAGACTAGACTCAGTCTATCTGGAAATTGAATGAGGCTTTGTATTTACAGCTTAGCACAATATACAAGCAGGTATTTACAATAGATACAGAAATGGACAAGTTAAAAAGTAATACAGAAACACAACAGCCCTCCCAGAAACCTGAGTCCCCAGGAGGGGCTCCCAACCACCCTTCCACCTTCTTCCCACCCCTCTACCTTACCCAAGACTTTGCCTTATGCTCAAGGTAGTTTGGAGGGTGGGCCAGGGGAGTGAGGAAGCAGATGGATTAGTCACATAGATGGCAGGTTAGGTTAGAGAGAGAAGTTCATCCCAAAGCCCAGAGAGAGACTCTCTTATCTATGTTTGTATTCTTGCTCCCACAGATCTCAGCAAGCCTATGAGTGCTGCAGACATCACCATTGTTTCCTTTTCACAGCCTATCATCTAATTCTCACCAAAACATTCTAGCTAGGCTCAAACTAGCAGAGACTGAGGTCGAGGACTGATGAGGTTCAGGAACCCTGGTTAAAAATCACCTTTAAATGCTGTAGGACCTGAAGTCATTTCCACTCCTATTGCTGGTGCTTGGCATTAGGTTAAAGCCGTGGATGCATTTCCCTGCTGAGATTCCATGAGTGTCACATGCAGGATGTACCATGGATGACAGAGATTGCTAATGCACACTGCTGAAGTAGTTAAAGTAGAAATCTTGAAATTAGTGGCTTAATCAGAACTCTTAAAGCGTTAATTTCAGAACAAAATTCTCAAGTGATTACAATCTGTATAAATTGCTAAAGACATTGGACACCGTTTTGGAGTGCTTATGCTAATAAAAGAGCAGCATCATGCTCTTCAGGGGGAGAAAAAATACAAGAGAGCATCACCAGCAAATATGCTTCAGTAAAGCACTACCAATGGTGATAAAGAAACCAGGGGAAACACAAAAGGTTTGCCGTCAACCTAAATGAATCCTGGTAACAGCAAAACAAGGCAAAAGCAGCACTGCAGCTGGTCCTCGCTTGGTATTACTTCAGCACTGAATACATCAAGTTGTAATAAAGAATCTATTGGATGTACTTCTGGAGGTGGGGGGATTCAGACTGGATGTGAGGAGGAAGTTCTTCACTATGAGAGTGGTGAGAGGCTGGAATGGGTTGCTCAGGGAGGTGGTTGAGGCCCCATCCCTGGAGGTGTTTAAGGCCAGGCTGAATGAGGCTGTGGGCAGCCTGCTCTAGGGTAGGGTGTCCTTGGTCATGGCAGGGGGGCTGGAACTAGATGATCCTTGTGGTCCCTTCCAACTCTGACTGAGTCTATGATTCTATGATTGATAGCTTGTTTTGTGTGCTGTCTTCCAGAAGTGCTACCAGCACAGCCACCTTAAGGCAGCAAGGGAGGTGGCGAAGTCGCCATCCCTGGAGGTGCTCAAGAAAAGATTAGATGAGGCACTTAGTGCCATGGTCTGGTTGACTGGATAGGGCTGGGTGCTAGGTTGGACTGGATGAGCTTGGAGATCTCTTTCAACCTGGGTGATTTTATGATTCTATGATTCTAAGGTCTACAAGAGTCTTGTCAGACGGTGGGCCATGATGCCAGCTACTCCTTTCTTTCTAGTATTGTAAACCCCTTATTGTATGGATGAAAAAAGAGCTGCCTGCTGTCACTGATACTTGAAACGTGGTTGCTTAGGTGTCCCTGACACAATGAGGTTTTAGGCGATGTGGTGCAGACAGAATTAAAGTCTGTGTTTGCTGCTAGAGCAAAGAGCATCTTTCCATGTGCTTGTAAGGCACTGTGTTATTTTGGGACTTTCTTTTTGAAAAACAACCTGTTCCAGGCTTTCACCACTCTCATTGCAAAGAACCTCCTTCTGATGTCCAACCAGTCTTTGCTGCTCCGATTTCAAATCATTGCACCTCATCCTACAGCCACAGGCCCTTCTAAACAGTCCCTTCCCATCCTTCCTGCAGGTCCCCTTCAGGTATTGAAATGTAGCTCTAAAGTCTTCCTGGAGCCTTCTCTTTTCCAGGCTGAACAGCCTCAATTCATAGAATCAGTCAGGGTTGGAGGGGACCACAAGGGTCATCTAGTGACAACCCCCCTGCCATGCCCAGGGACACCCTACCCTAGAACAGGCTGTCCACAGCCTCATCCAGCCTGGCCTTAAACACCTCCAGCCATGGGGCCTCAACCACCTCCCTGGGCAACCCATTCCAGGCTCTCACCACTCTCCTGCTCAACAACTTCCTCCTCATGTCCAGCCTGAACCTACCCATCTCCAGCTTTGCTCCATTACCCCCAGTCCTGTCACTCCCTGATAGCCTGAAAAAGTCCCTCCCCAGCTTTTTTGTAGGCCCCCTTCAGATACTGGAAGGCCACAAGGAGGTCACCTGGGAGCCTCCTCTTCTCCAGACTGAACAGCCACAAGTCTTCCAGTCTGTGCTCACAGCAGAGCTGCTGCAGCCCTCTGAGCATCCTGGTGGCCCTTCTCTGGACAAGCTCCAGCATCTCCACATCCCTCTTGTAATGGGGGCTCCAGAACTGAATGCAGGTCTCCCAGCCCATTTTCAAAGGAGAGGTTCTCTAGCCCTTTGATCATCTTGATGGCCTCCTCCAGACTTGTTCTAGCAGGTCCATGTCTCTCTTGTGCTGGAGGCCCCAGAGCTGTACAAATACTGCAGATGAGGTCTCACCAAAGCAGAGCAGACAGCCAGTAACTGATTGTCCATCTAATCCAAATAGCTGCCATCTGAAACGTGCTGTGGTTATGCACTGCTCCTTCCTCAGGGCAGATTTAGGTTGGACATCAGGAGGAAGTTCTGCACAGTGAGTGGTAAAACACTGAAACAGCTTTCCAAGGGATGAGGTTGAGGCCCTGTCCCTGGAGATATTGCAGATCAGACNGTTTCCAAGGGATGAGATTGAGGCCCTGTCCCTGGAGATATTGCAGATCAGACTGGATGTGGCCCTGTGCAGCCTGCTGTAGTTGGAGGCATCCCTGCCGACTGCAAGGGTGCTGAACAAGACAACCTTTGCGGGTTCCTTCCAAACCAACACTGTGAAGCTATGAATCCACAAACACTGAAGTTGGTAGCAAAAGCATTGGTGACAAGTTTTTTTTTCATGAAAAAATCTTGTTGGTTGTTCTTTTTTAACCTGAATTGAGTGGTTTGCAGACTCATAAGAAACACGGCCTACATTCTGGTGCTTCTGCATCCCAGGAGCACACCCTAACAATCCACTTACTGACCAGTCCTGTGATAGTTTGGGTATCCCCTGCCCCCCACGCTTTAGAAATCACCCAGACTAGACTCAGTCGGCTCTGGAAATATGAATGAAGCTTATATTTACAGCTGGCACAATGTACAAGCAGATAGTTACAGTATATACAGTTATAGACAGAAATAGACAAGGTAAAAGTAATACAGAAACACAACTCCCCTCCCAGAAACCTGAGTCCCCAGGAGGGGCTCTCAACCACCCCCTCACCTTCCCCCTCCCCCTCTCAACCTTACCCCAGTCCCAAGGAAGAATGGAGGTTTGGCCAAGAAGGATTAAGAAGCAAAGGTGAAATCAACCACAAAAAGCAAAGGGAGGGTGAGGTTAGAAAGCAAGATGGAGTCCAGCCAGCAGCCACAGCTCTCCCCAGCAGGCAAGGAGCTGAGAGCACAGCCCCAGCACGAAGTGCAGAGCAAAGTGCAGAGCAAAAGTGACCTTATCTTTTGCTTTGGTTTTCTTCCTTACACATCTCAGCAAGACTGTGAGGGAAGTAGACCTCACCATTGTTTTCATTTCTCAGCCTATCATCTAGTTCTTCTCACCAAAACATGCTAGCTAGGCTCAAACTAGTACAAGTCCCCAGGATCTTTATTTCCCTCTGTCAAGGTCCAGAGAACAGAGATTAACAATATCTCTGTCCAGGGGAGAAAGATCTGTTCTTCAGGATTTCTGTGTTGTGAAATTAAGGTGCAAATGAGACCAGATACCACCACATAACTATTTATTAAAGGATAAAGTTGGACAAAACAGAGGAAGAGAGAGAGAAGGGGGGGAGGGAGACAAAGAGAACAACGGAGAAGAAGAGAAAAAGCAGGGAAGGAAAAGAGCTGGGATCATATTGCACTCAGTGACAGATAGAGGGGGGAGAGAGAGATGGGTGCATGGTCCAGGGATGATCTTCTGTGGAGTTCCTCAGGGGTTCTTTTGGTGGTGGCGCAGCTTTGGTGGTCTAGTGGAGGTCGACACTTGGTAGGCATCGATCTTGTTGTTTTATACAGTTTTTAGATGGGTGTCCAGGTGCAGCTCCCCAGGGAATCTTCCTGTGTATTCTCATACGCTGCTGGGGGGGAAGGGAGGGCCTCTGCTCCCTCCCTGGCTGTACCTGTCCATACCCCAAATACACATAAGCCTTTCCTCTCCGGGGTAGCTGACTTAAGATATACACATCCTGGGCATTCAGGCTGAGGTCCAGTCACTTCCAAGGCATTGTCTATTGATTTGCATCCCTGAGCTTTCGGCCAAGCACCTAGTCTGAGTCCAGGAGGTTAACAAAGGCAATCTTTATCTTTGTTGATTAGGGAGAGACCATGCAATCTTCATCTTCTTCATCTTTGTGGATTAGGGAGAGACCATGCAATCTTCATCTTCTTCATCTTTGTTGATTAGGGAGAGACCATGCAATCTTCATCTTCTTCATCTTTGTGGATTAGGGAGAGACCATGCAATCTTTGTCTTTGTTGATGAACAAGATAGAGGATTTAGACTCTCACACCCTCTACAAAAGGAAAAAAAGCAGTTTGGCTGCTCTCATTTTCATTCTGATCTGCTCACCAAAATCACATTCTGAAACCTGCAGGTTTTTCAGGGACTGGATTTGTTTACCAGCCAGCCCTATAAGTAATATTGCTGAGAGCTGTGTTTGACAAGCATGATATTGCTAATATGGCTCCCGCTGGTGGCTCAGCCATGGCCAGCTCTGCAGAGAACTGTCTGTTGTGCAGAGCCATCAGAAAGCTCTGCATATGAGCTGCAGACATCATCTCTTTCAGAAAACTGTCTGTTTGCAGGGCACTAAAGAACGGTGCCAAGCCAGTGTTAAATCATCATATGGGAAATGATTAACAAGACAGCTTTCTTTTCCACCTCCTATGTAATCCCTGCCAAATCAATCCCCCAACCTAAGACTGCAAGCTGGAAATCTAATGCACAGGTTTGCTGTGAAGGATGTACCTGCTTCTGGAGCAGCTCCTTCTGCTGGAGAGCAGCCAGGCAGAGAGGGACCTGGGGGTACTGGTTGACAGATGACTGAACATGAGCCAGCAGTGTGCCCAGGTGGCCAAGAAGGCCAATGGCATCCTGGCCTGTATCAGGAATAGTGTGACCAGAGGGACCAGGGAGGTCATTCTGCCCCTGTACTCAGCACTTCTTAGGCCACATCTTGAGTACTGTGTCCAGTTCTGGGCATCTCAATTTAAGAAAGATGTTGAGATGCTCAAAGATGTCCAGAGAAGGGCATCAAGGCTGGTGAGGGGCCTGGAGCACAGCCCTGTGAGGAGAGGCTGAGGGAGCTGGGGGTGTGCAGCCTGCAGAAGAGGAGGCTCAGGGCAGACCTCATTGCTGTCTACAACTACCTGAAGGGAGGCTGTAGCCAGGTGGGGTTGGTCTCTTCTCCCAGGCAACCAGCAACAGAACAAGGGGACACAGTCTCAAGTTGTGCCGGGGGAGGTCCAAGCTGGATGTTAGGAGGAAGTTGTTGTCAGAGAGAGTGATTGGCATTGGAATGGGCTGCCCAGGGAGGTGGTGGAGTCACCATTTCTGGAGGTGTTCAAGCAAAGCCTGGATGAGGCACTTAGTGCCATGGTTTAGTTAATTAATAGGGTTAGGTGCTAGGTTGGACTGGATGATCCCAGAGGCCTTTTCCAACCTGGCTAACTCTGTGATCCATCTGTGTTCACCAGCAGTGAGCCCTCCTATCACTCAGGGTGTGTGGTGGTGGGGAAACAAATATTCAGGTTGTTATTATTTATCTAGAGGACATACATGGAATAAAAAACCCACAACCAAACCCCCTCAAACCAAGTCAATATTTATCCATCTGAACAAATAGGTAAGTAAATGACACCCAATATATGGCAGCTCCTTTATTCAGGGTGAAGTCATAGCCACGTCTTGCTGTTGCTGTTGATTTATTTTTGTCTTTCTTTCAGTGAAGTTTTCCTCAGGTGTTTTTCAAACCCCAGAGCTTCTAAAGCTTCTCTTAAAAAAAAAAAAAAGAGTCTCCTTTTTTCTTTTCTTTCCCACTAAACCACAGCAGCTCTTTAAAATGTAGAGGGAAGATGAAGTCTTCTAATAACAACCTCGGAAAAATAACTGTAGCTGCTTATAAATAAAATTAAACTTGCACAGAGGAAAAAGCTATTTTCAAACCATTCTTTTTTTCCATATAATCCATACCACAGGTACTCAATAATTCAGGGAGCTTTCAGGCAGTATAAGTCAGTGTTGACTCATTAAATGCATTAGCTATAAAATGCATCTCTAGTAGGAAGGATGAGAAATGGTTTGCGTTCTTCCCTTTCTCATCATTATTCCTCAGTGGGTTAAGGTTTAGGCTTTGGTTTCTTCTTTTTGTTGTTGTTGTTGTTGTTGGTTTTACACTTCACACTTTATAAAAGGTGTTTTGCAGCAACTTTGGGAGCTCCAATGCATCATTAAAAAAATAGACACATTTTCTTCCTTACCAGAAATCTGACCAAGAGCAAAATTGTCTTGGTTTTACTTAACTGATACTAAATTAATGCTTAATTAATCCTTTGGAGAGAGGCAGCCAAATGAAAAAGTGGAAAACAAAACTGGTAGGGCCAGGAGTGAGGACTTTTCCCAGCCTGGTAGGGTGTGCTAGTTTGAGCCTAGCTGGGATATTTTGATGAGGAGAATTAGATGATAGGCTGTGAAAAGGAAACAATGGTGATGTCTGCTGCACTCATAGGCTTGCTGAGATGGATAAGAACAAGAACATAAACAAAGGCAGTAGTTTGCTCTCTGTCTTTGGGGCTGAACTTAGAATAGAATAGAATCAATCAGGTTGGAAGAGACCTCCAAGCACATCCAGTCCAACCTAGCACCCAGCCCTATCCAGTCAACCAGACAGCTCTGACAGGTGCAGGTATCAGTGAGGGGGGTTGTGATGGTTTGGGAGTTACTAACCTACCCCACTCTTATCTGAAGGGAGCCTACAGGAAGGCTGGGGAGGGACTATTGACAAGGTCTTGTAATGACAGGATGAAGGGTAATGGTTTAAACTGGCAGAGGGGAGATTCAGACTGGATGTTAGGAGGAAGTTCTTTACAGTGAGGGTGGTAAGACACTGGCACAGGTTGCCCAGGGAGGTTGTGGATGCTTCCTCTCTGGAAATGTTTAAGGCCAGGCTGGATGAGGCCTTGAGCAAGCTGCTCTAGTGGGAGGTGTCCCTGCCTATGGCAGGGGGTTGGAGCTGGATGATCCTTGAGGTCCCTTCCAACCTAAACCATTCTATGATTCTATGATTCTATTATGAAATCACCCAGCAGAATCAGAAGGCTGAAGGTTAAGGAATGAAGCTTTATATTCACAGCTTAGCACAGTATAGAAGCAGATATTTAAAATAGGTAACAAATATTTGCAGCTATATACAGAAATATGCAAGTTAAAAGCAATACAGAAACACAGCAGCCCTCTCAGAAACCAGAGTCCCCAGGAGGGGCTAACAACCAACCTTCCACCTTCTTTCCACTCCTCTACCTTATCCCAGAGTCTGCTTTACAGTCAAGGTGAGCTGAGAGGAGAAGGGGCATTAGAAGCAGAATTAGTGAGGTTACACAGGGAGGAAAAAACACAGGCACTGACTGTGACAGAGACACACCCCACACCCCCCCACATCTTATCTGTGTTTTGTGTTCTTGTTTTTATACATCTCAGCAAGCCTATGAGTGAAGTAGACATCACCATTGTTTCCTTCTCACAGCCTGTAATCTAATTTTTCCAATTAAAATATTCCAGTTAGCCTCAAACTAGCACAGGGGTGCTGGCCTGGCTTGCAGAGACAGCAAGCCCAACCCAAAAGGAGCTGCTTTTCTGCAGGAGGCTGAACAATGCCTAGTTCTTGCCACCCCTGCAAGGTGCCACTCCTCCTACCAATCTTCTCTCTTCTGAGTTATTACTGTGGATGGGAATTAAGACTCCTCACATTTTGCTTGCAGCTCATCTCTTCAAAGAAGGTGTTGTGAAGGAGAGGGGGAAGCTTGCTAAAGAGTCTCAGAGATGCTCTGGGAAGTAGCCTTGTGAAGATGCATGTAGTAATAATAACTAGGGGAACACAGACGTTGACACTGGGAACTGCAAGGCTGCAGAGGAAGGAAGTAGTTGATAACAAGTGTACCCACTTGCTGTCCTTCTCTGCTCCGTGCAGCTGTGCTTGCTTCCCTAATGTGTTCTTGCCTCAGTTTACTACAGCACTGCTTTTAGAATCATAGAATGATAGAATCAACCAGGTTGGAAGAGACCTCCAAGATCAGCCAGTCCAACCTAGCATCCAGCCCTAACCAGTCAACCAGACCATGGCACTAAGTGTCTCAGCCAGGCTTTGCTTGAACACCTCCAGGCACAGTGACTCCACCACCTCCCTGGGCAGCCCATTCCAATGCCAATCACTCTCTCTGCCAACAACTTCCTCCTAACATCCAGCCTAGACCTCCCCCGGCACAACTTGAGGCTGTGTCCCCTTGTTCTGTTCCTGCTTGCCTGGCAGAAGAGACCAACCCCACCTGGCTACAGCCTCCCTTCAGGTAGTTGTAGACAGCAATGAGGTCTGCCCTGAGCCTCCTCTTCTGCAGGCTGCACACCCCCAGCTCCCTCAGCCTCTCCTCACAGGGCTGTGTTCCAGGCCCCTCACCAGCCTTGCTGCCCTTCTCCAGACACATTCCAGTACCTCAACATCTCTCTTGAACGGAGGAGCCCAGAACTGGACACAGCACTCAAGGTGTGGCCTGACCAGTGCTGAGTACAGGGGCAGAATAACCTCCCTTGTCCTGCTGGCCACACTGCTCCTGATCCAGAGCAAGATGCCATTGGCATCTGAGGAGGCAAACCAGCTCCCAGGAGAGCAGTGATCAGCCCACCTGTCCTTGTGAGCTTTTGCAGTGTGGGCAGGAGATAGGTTTCTAATGCAGAAGAATGTAATTTAAGACCAGTCCTTTAACTGATGCATATAATTGTATCTGCCTGTGCTCATGAGTAACTGGCGTTGTTACGGGTGTGGCACAGGGAAGCCACAGGTTGACTTCATGCAGACAGTGGTGTCCAAAACCCTGAGGAATCCATGATCCAGACAGTTGCAAAAGATCAGAGCTTTGAGAGCCTCGCATGAAGATAAAGAAGACTTGAGCAGAGGAGTTAACCACGGAATCAGATAGAATTAACCAAGTTGGAAAAGATATATAAGATCATCAAGTCCAACCTATCACCTAACGCCATCCTATCAACTAAACTATGCCACTGAGTGACACTGCCAGTCTCTTTTTAAACACTTCCAAGGATGGTGACTCCACCACCTCCCTGGGCAGCCCATTCCAATGCCAATCACTCTCTCTGGGAAGAATTTCTTCCTAACATCCAGCTTAAACCTCCTCTGTTGTAGTTTGAGACTGTGTCCCCTTGTTCTGTCCCTGGGTGCCTGGCAGAAGAGACCAACCCCACCTGGCTGCAACCTCCTTTTAGGGAGTTGTAGAGAGAAATAAGGTCTGCCCTGAGCCTCTTCTCCAGGCTGAGCATCCCCCAGCTCCCTCAGTCACTCCTCACCTGGGCTGTGCTGCAGCCTCCTCACCAGCCTTGGTGCCTTTCTCTGGACACCTTTGAGAATCTCAACATCTTTCTTAAACTGAGGTGCCCAGAACTGGGCACAGTTCTCAAGATGTGGCCTAAGCAGTGCTAATGCCTCTCATCTGTCCAAAGATTGTCACTTGCAGAAATCCTGTGGCATCAGAGTGCCAAGTTTTGATTTTGTTAACTGGATTTCTGGCATTGACTGACTACATCTTGTTAGGATTTTTGAAATGAATGGATCCCAGCTCCTGCACCTGGAAAACTGAACATCATCTCTCAACGTGGTGATGCTGCTCCATATGTGTAGTTTGAGGTGGGATGATGGAAGAGAACATGACTGTTGGAAGTTAGATGGTAGAGGTAATTGTGTAAGTTGGAACAATTCAATAAGTAAATAGTTAAATAAATAAAAGGAAAGCAACCCTCAGGCAATACATTTGGCTCTTGGCATGTAATTCAATGAAAGGAAACTGGATAACTCCAGCCCCAGGTGAGCTGCTTTTCTTGGCTATCCACATGTTTCTCTTCAGTGTCACACATGGAACAAATAAACAATATCATTTTGTCTGGTTAAGTTATGTGAGTTGGCTAAGTTAAGAATCTAGGATGCCATTATGAGCACATCAGGTTGGTTAGCTGCTCCAAAAGGACTTAAACCTCCAACAACAGAGTATTAGGTTGGTCAGCTGCTCCAAAAGGACTTAAACCCCCAACAGCAGAGTATTAGGTTGGTTAGATGCTCCAAAAGGACTTAAACCCCCAACAGCCTAGAATTAGGTTGGTTAGCTGCTCCAAAAGGACTTAAACCCCCCATAGCCTAGCATTAGGCTGGTTAGCTCCTCCAAAAAAACTTAAACCCCCCACAGCCTAGCACTAGGTTGGTTAGATGCTCCAAAAGGACTTAAACCCCCAACAGCCTAGCATTAGGTTGGTTAGCTGCTCCAAAAGGACTTAAACTCCCAACAGCCTAGCATTAGGTTGGTTAGCTGCTCCAAAAGGACTTAAACTTTCCACTCTTTAGCATTAGGTTGGTTAGCTGCTCCAA